>OX638364.1:35117317-35439813 GCA_951812935.1 Hermaeophaga mercurialis
GAATTTTAACTTAAAATGTACTCACTTTCAATTTATCAGCTGAAAAGTATTTCATCATAAACTGGGACACAATCTTATGATATGAATTTGCCTTGTTTATGACGAAATTAAACATGTCTACAAGCAAATGAATGGTATTTAGTGAATTAACTCAATATTTTCCATATTATCACAAGTACATATATTTAACCATCATATCATCAACACTCTTATACATATCTTAAATAATAACAAGACATTTTTATAGAAAGGACGTAAAATGGAAACATTCTACTAATTTGGATACGTATTCTAATTTTCCTTTTTTAAAAAGTACTTCAAAAAATCATAAATTAATACAGTGTGAATCAAAGCTCGGAACTAACATTTTCTCAGTAAATTTAAATTGAACACCCATATTTCTT
Organism: Hermaeophaga mercurialis; assembly: GCA_951812935.1. Classification (NCBI taxonomy): domain Eukaryota; kingdom Metazoa; phylum Arthropoda; class Insecta; order Coleoptera; family Chrysomelidae; genus Hermaeophaga; species Hermaeophaga mercurialis. Next base: position 35,117,722 of record OX638364.1, read on the forward strand.
ATGTCATTTGGATCATATCATTTATTTTCGTAAAATATTCCCTATACCTTATTGTAAACGTCTATGAGGAAAGTAAAACAAAATGAGAAAATTATTCACAGGAGTGTATAAGATTTTGCCTTATTTATAATTTTAGTTTAGTTATGTTTAGCACCGCCAGCGACCGCTACCTACGAAAGCACCCATATTCAAGTGAGAATCTTTTTAGCTTTCAGTCTAAAAATAAATCTGTATGCTTGCTAGGTAATAACAGAGGTCGTGCACGTATACACCCACACATCCCATTTTAACTCAAATAAAGAAAAAACGTATTTTTTACATGCTTTTTGTTTTTAATTTTTTATTCACGATTTATCTCATTATGTAACAATTTGTACAGTTTTCCCAGTAGTAAATTTAGTGTAACTGATTTAGAAGTATCGCAAAAGTTTCATTTAACCTAAAACCTGTCGAAACAGTTCATCGTCGATGAGGGTTGAAAAAAATTAAATTACCATCCCACAGAGTAATCAAAGCATAATCCATAAGTATGCATTTTATCCACACCACATTCAGTTGGACAAAAAATTAGTGAAAGGGATTGCGTCTTGTCAATGGTCCCAACAAGAAATACACAATCAAGTAAAGTTCTTTGATTTTTGTGCTTTTTGGTTATTAAACAACATTTCACAAAAATGGAACTAGGAATAAACATATCTTTTATGACTATTCCACAGGCAGTTCCTTCGTTATAATAATATATAGTCAAATTAAGCGGTCTGAATATTTATGTTGGCATAGTTGGAAAGTACATTATTGGATCATATTTCTTTGAAGGACCAATGAATGGTCGAATTTATTTAGGCTTTCTATAAAATCATCTACCATTATTTTTGCAAGATGTTCTTAACATATGTCAAAAATCGTGATTTTTATAAAACGGAGCTCGGGTATATCACAGAGATTAATACGTAATCATCTTAATACGAATTTTCCTAATAAAAGAAAACCTACTACTAGATTTTAACATAAATAATTTTGACATTTATGTAAACTTTAAATACCAATTCTCCAAAAACTTTATTTTTAAATAATGTTTTTTAATATTATTTAAAAATTAAGTTTTTAAATATCTTTTTAATTAATATAAAAGCTTCAAACAAAAAATAAACATTAAACAGAAATAATAAATTAGCAAATTATGAAATATACTAAATACAGACTTTTGTTCGGAATACCAATTATATAAAAAAAATGTCTTCATTGAATTTTTATTTATTCCATAAATCTATAAATTTGATTTACTTGGAATATTCCTCTTATTTTATTTGAATATGGTTCAACTAAAACATAACTATTATTACCACCTTCATTATTTATTTTATGCTGTCCTTCGTAAGGTAAATGTAATTTTGCAGATCGATTATTTTTATTATCTGCAATAAATTCTTATATTTTGTGATCAACTTTTTAATTTCTTCATAGTACTCTTCTTTGCAATCTATTATAATATTAATTTTGTTTTCTTTATTATAGCATATTTTCTTTCTTCTTTTTCTGTACATCTTCCTCATTATCCAAATTCTCATCAGCATTTATCCAAATTACCTGTATACATTTTTTTTCAAGTCATAATTTACAATACAATCATATTTATTTAATACATCAGAAACAATTAAAATATCAGTCACTATACCAGGCATAACTAGACGCTCCATGTTTATGTTATTGTTTACTTCTATCTAAATGGGAATAATTTTATTTGTATCATATAATTTTTTGCTGTTTTCACTAACAAGATTAATTTTTGTTATTGTAGTTATTTTATTTTTCAATACTTAAATACTCATTAAATAGTTACGCTTCTGAACCAGAATCAACTAATAATTGAATAGGTTGTCCCCTTAAATACCCTTTTACTGTTCTAAATTAAAGTGATCTTTATCTTTAAAATTTTCATCTAAAGTTATAAATTCGTAAGATGTACGTAATTGCAAACATACAGATTTTGGTTTGTAGAGTGCTCTTCTAAAAATTTTGGTTATCATTTGTATATGTTATTCGGTCTATTGATGGTGTTCTCCCTATCATATCCCCTTTTTCTTCTTGTATTTCTTCTTCTCTTCTAGTTTCTTCATTTAAACTTTCTGGTCTTCTATCTGTTTCTTAAAAATTCTTCTCTGTTTTTCTCCGTTTTTGTTACCATTTCTATTTTCAAATTTATTATTGTTATAATTTATATTGCAAAATGTCCCATTGTTATGGTTATTTTTAAATTTGTTATTGTAATTGCCATTGAGAAAATACATGCAAGGGCTATAAAAGAGCTAGAGAGGATCAGATGCGGACTCTGACCACACTCTGGTTATAAGAAAGTTAGATAATCATTTACCAAAATTAAAAAACCAAAAAACAAATTAATAAGGTTTAATATGAAATATATTAGAAATGAGGAAGTAAAAGAAACAGTTACAGATCAGGATAGAAACCGGGTTAAGAGAAACTATAGAATTAGAGGACATAGAGCAGGAGTGTAACCAAATAGAAAAAATAATAATTAATGCCTCACAAATTGGTAGAGGAAAACCACAACAGCCAATGAACAAAGATTGGTTTGATGAGCAATGTAAGACGGCGCTAGAGTACAGAAACGCAGCCAAGCCAGGATTAATTTATTAACCCAAAATTCAGAAATACACAGAAGAGCATACGATGAAGCAAGAAGAAAAGCAAAACAATTGTGCATGCAGAAAAAAAGAAGGTATATGAATATGAATTCACAAAACAATTGAGGAACAGTACAAAGTAAGCAGACAAGAAGTAAAAAAGGCGCAGGGGAAAGAATATAAACAAATACAAGAATGTAGAAATAAGAAAGGGCAACTAATATGAGACCCACAAGAAAGATTAAATAGATGGGCAGAACATTTTGATGAGCTACTGAACGATCCTAATAAACAAGTAAGTGTAGAGGAAGCTGAAATAGGAGATACTGAAAATGGAGAAGAGGAAGAATAAACCGACCAAGAAGTAATGGCAGAAATCAGAATCTTAAAAAACAATAAGCGGGGGCGAAAATAAAATAACGACACAAACTTTAAAATAAGGGGGAGTAGTTCTGCAACAAAGAATTACTGAATTAATTAGGAAAATATGGACAAAAGAACATTTACCGGAACACTGGAACAATACCATAATCTACTCAATATTTAAGAAATGAGACAAAACTTTTTGTAAAAACTACAGGGGAATAACACAGTTAGATGTGACCTACAAAGTACTAGCTATAATTATGAGAAAGATTGATGACAATCCCCAACAGAGAAATCGGAGAATATCAAGGGGGCTTCAGACAAGGAAGAGGTACAGTAGATAAGATTTTTACATTAAAAATGGTACAACACAGCAGCTACGAACAAACCTTAGGACTCCACTTATTGTTTATAGATTTTCGACATACGGCATACAATACGGTGTCAAGAAATAAACTGTACGAAGTACTAGGTAACTTAGGTGTGACACAAAAATTGATACAATTAATCAGAAAAGAAAAGACAAATATGAAGGTATTAATAGAAGGATTATCAAAGAATTTCACCCCCAAAAGAGACTTGAAGCAAAGGGACCCCATGTCGACAGTGCTATTTAACTTCGTACTAGAAAGAATCTTCTAATGTCCGGGCGAAAGGAATGTTATTTCACTGTAAATATCAAATAATAGCCTTCGCAGATGATGTGGCTCTGGTTACGAGAACAAAAAAAGAGTTGGAGAGAATACTAAGCATATTAGAATGTACAGCAAGAATATATGGATTAAATATAAACACAGAAAAAACGAGGTACATGGAAATGAAACAAGATCCACCAGAATTAACTAAGAAAACACTCTTCAGGACAAAGAATAGAATATATGTATTTGAAAAAGTGGATGAGTTTGATTACCTAGAACTTGAAAAGTTAGGATAGGAACATGTAAGCCGTTTTTATTGATTTTCAGCGGTTTGGCTGCTACATACATCTAAATTTAAAAAAATGTGATTTTGAGGTGGCTGTAGATCCTTTATTAAACATAATAGACATGAAGCATTCCTGAACATACTGTATATTTGGGACTAATTTTAAAATGTGAACTTCAGGACTGCCTACACTTCTTGTAAAAACTTTTTTTCGTAATTTCAATAATAGCGGACTAATCGTACTTCGACGCACTAATGTCACGTTATACATCGCCGTGGATATAGTAGACAATTATGTGATGAGCCCTTGTCTTCTTCCAAATAACTTAAACGGAGCAATATAACGTATATTTCTTGAAGAGATTCTGTCAGAACTACTAAAGAGTGCCTCTTTAGATATTTGGTGAAGATTGTGGTGTTAGCACGATGACACTTGCGTACATCTTTTGTTTTGCTCCAGATAATTACAAAAGTCTGACGTCTTCGAAGAAAACTTCATGTTGTATCTGTTTTTATCCAATTGCAAAGTTTCTCGTATTTATCGACAAGTTAGTGTCCGTGTTTTCAAACAGAAGCAACATCACCATCTGAAAAGTTTAAACAGTGGACACTTATGGTCTCTTTAGTTGCTTAAGTTTCAATTCCTCTTGCCGAAGATGATGTAACTACGTCAGTTTCCTACCATTAAATTTCTTATGGTAGAAAGATTCAAACATTTTAACACTTTTTTCCAGTTGTTGGGGTAATACAAAAAAGGTAACTACTGCTTGCGCAAGTGGTTAAGCACCAACTTATAATACATATAAATTGAAATTATAAAGAATCTAAATGTTCTTACTTCAAAAATGTATTGAATTTATTGTTGAGATCAGTACTGACTGACATGTGAATATTCTGTGAAGTTTACTAGTAAATTCATATCCACAATTCTGCTTATTATTAATTATTCTGCATCCATACTTTGTGTTTGTTGATGTATAAGTTTTTTGGCTTACATTCGAGAATAGAACTTTTGAAAAATATCTCTATCATCTATAAATTTTATTAGTATTGTTAATAATTTTAGTATTCTATAGTATCTAGACATTTATTTAATAATGAGTTTTATTGAGATATTTCTAAATTCAATACTCTAGACATTCTACCTTATCGATGGAGTTTAGAAACAGTTGAGATCTGTAAGGAGAAGCTGATACAAGTATTATTTCTGTCCTGCAATCATATGATTTGTTGTGTAGAATGCGGAATGAGAGTAAAGTATTGTACTAGATGCCACATTAAACTAGTCGCAACTGTTCGAGATTTTTTTGAACAGAGAAAGTGTACCAGTCATGTGGACATATTGTGTGTAGGGGAAACGTAAGATTCTGTTCAATTTGTGGTTTAGAAAATAAATAAAATTCTTTTACTTAAACTGTGGTTTGATTTAATAACGTTAGGTTGTTCAAGTAATTAGACAAACTTAAGAGTAACATTAAACATTACAATGTTTTTTCTTTTTGTAAAAGCTCCTATTTGGGTTTAATTGAATGAGGATCGCTTGCGAACCAATTTTAAGACGTTGGGACACTTCATTGCGACTAACTTTAAAGAAATTAAAGGTGTAATATGCGACTTTGACTCAATTGGAATTAAAAAAGATGCATCGATATTTTGAACAACCCTTTAGTTTATAGCAATATTGCTAACATTCAAGCGAATTATGATATAGCCACGGCCATAACTAAACTTGAATCTGGATACATTATCTGAGAGCATAGAAATTGTTAAAAATTTAAAAGCTTGTATTGAATAGTCTGCGTCAACGGAAAATAATATCAGACAAAAATTTGAATCAATTTTATTCAAAAATTAAGGTTCTCAGACATAATAGGACATAAATAATATTTTATGTGGCAACTTTAATAATGGATTAGATTCGAATATTTCACCACTTTTAATATCAAATTTTAAATATACCCCTATAACTTCTTGTCAAGTGAAACATTCATTTTCGGCGTATACATTTTAAGTGATAGGAAGCAGTGTTTCGCTATTGAAAACATTGAAAAATATTTAATTACTTACTGTTTTCATTCTAACAATAATAATTAATAGCTAGAATTACTAGAATTGTAACCATATATTTAAAAAAACCTTTAACTAAATTTAAATATAAAAAATAACTCTTTTTATTTTTCATATTAGCTTATTTTGTCTATTTTTGATGCATAAATGCATGCATATTTAATCCATTTTGTAGTGCATATTATCCAAGCTCTACTCATGATTTGAAAGCATAGATTCCTACATTTGATGTTTGCAATATCTTAGTGTCAAGGTCAAGGGCAATGGCATGCCACAGTCAAGATCAATGACCTCTTAAGGTCAACATTACTGAAATAGTAGGGGAAAATATATTTATAGAGACATACAGAACTCATTGAACGCAAACCATGTCTTCGACGACTAGTGAGAGTAGTGCAATTCAAAACATAAAATTTCAAGATGGTGAAGATGGGATTCCAATTATATTATATTGTGAAGATGAACGTCTAATCCGGTCGAGATATTACAATACTATTAAAAATATATAATCGACATCCCAAGTACCAGTATGGAGACCTACAAAATTAAAAAGTGATCTTACCTTATCAATAATCTCCTCCACCTATCATCTCTATAAAAACCGAGTGTAAAGAAGATTAATTTCAGTATCCATAGAAGAATGTACGGAAAATGCTAAATGCTATGAAAAAGCCTCTTCAGCTTGTAATGACTAACTAGAGGGTGAGATTCACCTTTGCTGTCTACTTATTGTTTTAGACACCTTAAATTTAAATATTTAAATGCACGATTACAAATTTCAAAATACCTACCAAACTATTTAAGTATGTCAACTAAGTGGAAGAAGATGATACAGATAAAGACATGGAACCAAAAGAGTTGGATACTTTATCATATGAAGAAACTGAAAAATTAATAACGGAGATAAGCTCATTGTAGATATTGTAAATCCAAATCACATACTAGTAAAAATGTAGTTTTATTTAATTAAATTATTATTATATAACGTTTGCTAAGGCACAAATACACTTATCCTTTGTGAGGTAAAAACATGCAGGATTCATCATTTTCAGTTTAGGAGACTCATCTAATCCTTAAATACGAGGATGCATTGGTTAATTCGCGGCCTATCAAAGAAAACAATAATTTAGAAGAATAAATTTGTATTTATTTTTCAACATAATCTCCTTCTAGTTGAATGCACTTAGTCCATCGATGTTCCAAACTCTTTATACCATGCTTGAAGGTTGATTCTGGCAATTCTTCAAAATAACTGTTTGTCGCTTCAATTATTTCAATTTCTTTTAAGTTAGGGAATAAGCTGAAGTCTGACGGGGCGAAATCAGGGGAGTAGGGTGCGTGAGGTACCAGTTCAAAACCCAGCTCATTAATTTTAGTTATCGCGATAACCTACTTGTGACATTGTCCTGATGAAGCAAGATTTTCTTTTTGGCCAACCCGGATCTTTTTTCTTGAATTTTTTGGTAGAGCTGTTCTAGTAGATTAGCATAGTATTCGCTGTTTATTATTTTTACTTTTTCAAGGTAGTCAACCAAAAGAATTCCTTTTGGGTCCCAGAAAACCGTCGCCATCACCTTTCCGGCTGAAAGAACTGTTTTCGCCTTTTTCGGAGCCGGTTCACTATTTGCTGCCCATTGTCTGGATTGCTGTTTGGTCTCTGGTGTATAATGGTGTATCCAAGTTTCATCCACTGTTATGAATCAGCGCACAAAATTGGTTGGATTGCGCTGAAACAGCTCCAAACATAGCTCAGATGTGATTTTTCGGAAGAGCTTTTGTTCAGGGGTAAGGAGTCGCGGAACCCATCTAGCCGATAATTTTCTCATTCCCGCAACTTCATGAAGGATATGATGTATCTATTTTTTTGAAATCCCCAAAAGCTCAGCTATCTCATCCAACTTTAATGTAGAATGTTGCAGTACTCTTCTGTAGACTTTCTCGACAATTTCAGCAGAAGTCGTGGTTTTCCGCATCTTTAATGCTTGTAAGCCCACGTTTAAACTCCGCCATCCACTTTTTAACCATGCTGAATGACAGAGAAGATTCACCTAACGTAGAATATATTTCATTTTTAACCTCTGTAGGTGTTAAACCTTTAATATAAAAATGTTTTATCACGGGTCGAATCTCAGTTTTCTCAATTTTTGCAAACACCGACAACTTACAAATTTTGATAAGATACTAAATAAAAACTACTTGACAGACTCGGACAAAATTTTAATGTCAAATTGTGACAGGATGTTACTAGATGCACACATAAAAATTAAAAAGAAAAACCATGGCCTACTATGGTAGGCCGCGAATTAATCAACCCATCCTCGTAATTTGCCTTTTCTAATCCTTTCACATAGATAAAGTCACCATCTTTAGTAACTTATGATGGAGTGGTGTATAGCCGGAATCCCATTGAATACAGTGACGATAATGCATTATCCAAATGGCTTGTTTATACATTGCCAGTGACAGCATTCTCAAAGGGAATAGTGGTTTAAACACGTAGTGACATATTTGAGAACCATTATAAGCAGCAAATTGCTTTCCCACAAACTTTTTATTTTCAATTTTGAAACCTTGTCTACCACTAACTGCATATTTTTAAATTAGAAAAGGAGGCAATAAGCACAAACATTTTACCCAAATTGTTACTGGTTTCCAATTCGACTCTCAGTATGACTGAGCCTTCTTGAATTATTTCTTTTTGACGAGAATAGTCAATATGAAATATTGGAGCATTATTTTTAAATTTTTCAGGCGAAAACATTGGTTAATTTGTAGATAAATGATTGTAGGATTCTTGAAAATTCATAAGCAGTAGCAAAACGATTAGAATCAAAGTCTAAATTTAAATCATGGTAAGGATATCGATCCGAGTTGAGAAAGACACGAATATTTGTTAAATTACAATGATTAAAGTGACTCATATTTATCAACAATTTTCCTTTACACTCCTCTTGAAAGGCGATTATAATAAGTCTAGGACTTTCTAATTTTGTAGAAGTTTTAACATCCCAAGTATGACAGGTCTAATCATTTAGGGTGGGATATTCTATTAGCTATCAACTTCAAAATTTAATTGACATTGAATTATTTTATTTAGTCGAAGTTGTTGACTTATACTAGGTATAATTTTGTAAATTTCAAGTTACGGTTTCTCTGTTTCATCTGTTGAAAAGACAGAATCCACATGGTCTTTTTCGCTAATGAGAATTAATTTCTGCTTCATATTTAATACTACTTTACGAAAATCTTTAAAAAAGTCAGAAAAATGTTTTGGTGGTATGTAAACCTTAAAATTATCAATGTTATCAATCAAAAGTTTATTGGTTGGTGTAATTGTTGGTCCTGTAGGATCCTTTATACCATCTTTGAGGAACCAGGCTGCATTCTGAAGTAACTTACTCTTATTTTCATTGAGTGAGAGATAGTTTTTCAGGGTAGATGCTAAGCTAACACCTCAAATGAATCAATTATTACATCATTAATTTCATATCTTATTTCTCTCAAGAGATGTACTATATTGTTTATAAAATGAAATTTTGTTAGTAGCTTATTTTGATCTGTTAAAAATGTTCCTTATAAATAGAGGTAACTATTACATGGAAAATATGTATGAAAAATGTCAAAGTTTTCCTATTGAATTTGGTACACTGAAATTAATGGGAGTAAAATTTTTCAGAATGACTGTGTTGGTTTTTATATCTGTTGTAATGTGAATTATTACAGCAGTACGAAAAATGTCTTTTTCAATAATTTTTATCAAATCTTTAATCTCATATCCACCCATTGGTATAGCAGTTCTAAATTCATCATTTTCACCCCACACCAAGACGTTATTATGAACCGTTTGGAATGCTATTGATGGTGTCAAAATTAACTAAACCAATCTCATAGTCTTCATTTTCATTTATATACAGGGTGTCCCAGAATATGTGGGCAATCTGCAGGATTCGGATAAAATATGAAAAAATAATATGACAAGTTCCCATAAAAAAATTTCCTACAGGCCCTCCCTACTGAGATATAAGCCCCTGAAGGACGCCTCTGGAAATCGGTTTATCTTGAATAATTCTTAAAGTACTTGGTGTAATTTAATAATTTTTCAGTATGATGGTTGCTAGGTAAGTCTCCTCAAAATGAACCATTTTAATTTTATTCGGCTTATTTAGTTTTCCAGGGACGGACTAGCTTTAACAGAATAATGCTTATTTTTTTTACACCCTGTATGATAGAGGCATATCAATAATACTATTGAACAGCTGAAACATTAAACTAAAAAAAAGGTACTCTTCATCGACATCGATAAAGTAAACCGTTTACGAGAAAAACATTTTTTGTTCCATATGCGTTTTTTTATTAAATATTCGATAAATACCATATTTTACTGATTCATTTTGTACGTCGGTTCAACATGAGCTCCTTCTACTGCAATGCATTCCCTACATCTTTTAATTGTAGATTGTTGGAGCCTCCACAATGCGCCAACATTATTCCTTATTTCGCGACAATGGAAGTTAATCAGTTCCAACAAGTGTTCCCGATTTTGAATTGGATTGGCGTATACTAAACATTTTAGATAGCCCCACAAAAAAAAATCTAATGGATTTAGGTCTGGTGATCGAGGAGGCCAAGCCACTGGTCCTCCCCTTCCTATCCATTGATTTTCGAAGACCCTGTTTAGGTGTTCTCGAACTACTAGACTAAAATGTGGCGGAGCCCCATTATGCATGAACCACATATTATGTCGTAGTTGCAGAGGTAGATCTTCTAAAAGTTCTGGCAGATTGTTTTGAAGAAATTCCAAATACCTTTCTCCATTTAACCTCCTTGGCAATACAAATGGTCCAATTAAGTGTTGTCTGATAATTCCGGCCCACACGTTGATGGGTTCAAATTGGTGCTGGTGATGCGTTACAATAGAAGCATGGGGATTTTCCTCTGCCCATAAATGTAAATTATGAGAATTTATGATGCCGTTTTTGGAAAACCCAGCTTCGTCCGTGAAGAGAACTGAACCAATGAAATTTGCATCGTTTCTGTGCCAATCTAAAACCCAGTTACAAAATTCCATCCTTCGCGGAAAGTCTTCAGGAAGAAGCGCGTGGACTTTTTGAAGGTGGTATGGATGTAACTGTTGCTCAATAAGGATTCTAAAGACCATTGATTTTGAACAATCAAATTCGGCAGCCAATTTTCGAACACTTGCAGCAGGATCTACTTGTACGGCATTAAGGATGTTTTCTTCAAGACCATCAACGCGATGGTTTTGATTTCCACAATTGTGACTGGCTTTGTCAAACTTTCCTAAAATTATTTACGACCTAAATACTTTAAATCAAATCTTTATCATCCGATAAGTACAAATTAAAAATAAAACAACTTAGTTTTTACCTGTCTCTCTTAAACGACGATCTACTCTTTCAAAGGTTTTTCTGTCAGGAATTCTTCTGTTTGGAAATCGTTCTTCATAAAGCCTTTGGGCTTCTAAGGCATTACATGATGCAAGCCCATACATTAAATGCATGTCGGCATATTCCTCAAACGTAAATTCCATATCAAAAAGAAGCAGAAGAAATAAGATCAAAAACTTAAACACACTCAATGTCCAACTGACACTATTGTTTATTTTAACTGGTACATATCAACTAAACCATATCAACAAAATAAGGTATTTATCGAATATTTAATAAAAAAACGCATATGGAACAAACATTTTTTTCTCGTAAACGGTTTACTTTATCGATGTCGATGAAGAGTACCTTTTTTTTAGTTTAAGGTTTCAGCTGTTCAATAGTATTATTGATATGCCTCTATCATACAGGGTGTAAAAAAATAAGCATTATTCTGTTAAAGCTAGTCCGTCCCTGGAAAACTAAATAAGCCGAATAAAATTAAAATGGTTCATTTTGAGGAGACTTACCTAGCAACCATCATACTGAAAAATTATTAAATTACACCAAGTACTTTAAGAATTATTCAAGATAAACCGATTTCCAGAGGGGTCCTTCAGGGGCTTATATCTCAGTAGGGAGGGCCTGTAGGAAATTTTTTTATGGGAACTTGTCATATTATTTTTTCATATTTTATCCGAATCCTGGAGATTGCCCACATATTCTGGGACACCCTGTATATCGGAGGATTAAAGTCATCACTCAAGAGTGAGGAGTCATCAGATAAAAGTATACGATATGATGGTTAACAATCAAATGAAGTTCATGATTGGTTAAACTGATTAAATAGAAAACTGTGCTGCCCATATTGATATGAATTGAACGGTTGCAAAAAAAAAATAATTATACTAGTTCAAAATTTGTTAATTTTTTTTGGTAACGAATCTCGCATAAAAATTCGGAATATACCTAGCAAATTTTTTAAGTCAATATTGGTTAGTGTATTCGAAGTAATTTTCTTTTCATTTCTTTTCTTCGTACTCCTTGTATAGTCGTAGATAAAACCCCCGACCTCGTTTCATTCCAGCACCTTGTTTGGCTTCCATTGCTAAATTATGACGTTCCTGTTCCTCCAGTTGCTGTCGGTTAACTTTAGTATCATTGATAGCTTTGGCTATAACAGCTGCACCATCCAACAGCTCCTAAGGCTCCTAGTAAAGGTGATACAGAAGGTAAAAAACCATCAATTTTCGGTGTTGGAATCACACGTTTTCTCTTTAATCAATTTCACCGTTTTCTCTTGAGATCCATTCTCATTTTTCGGTTACCCTTCATTGTAGTAGCAACGAACCAAGTAGCTGCTGTTTCGCAAAACTTTATCAGCTGCGTGTCTTTGCTTTAAATCACTATTTTGGGAGTATGCAATGTGGTGTTCTCTACACGCTTGGTCTAGGGGATTAATTCCTCTAATCGAGTCTTGATCTTGGTATCTGGACCGCAAAAGGAATATCCAGGTAGAAGGAGTTCAACTGGAGGTTTACTAATTAACTAAACCACGTGCTTTCACCTTTCGCCGTCGCATCATTCTAAACTTTTATATAGGTGTATACACCTTATATAAAGATTAGTAGACATGGAGCTTCAAAAACAAAAAGTCACTCAGTTAGAATTTATGACATTGAAGAAGCTAAGAAAATAGGTGAACAGGGCGTAGTTTTTGAAGGTGATTCTAAACGAGGTTTAAGATTTGGAAATGTATACGTACGTTCTAAAAGTTTACATCAAACAAAATATACATATTTGCGAAATTCGCTTAAATCTATTAAAGCGATTGGTTATCATGAGTACAAAAAGATGGAGAAGGTTATTAAACCACAGTTAATAAAAAATAATTCCATTATAATATTTGACGATATTGCTACGTGTAATCAAAATATTATACAAAATTATTTTTTTTGTCGAAGACACAAATCTTCAGATTGTTTTTATCTTTGTCAGACATATGCAGCTTTTCCCAAGCATCTAATTCGAGAAAATACAAACCTCCAAATTTTATTTCAACAAGACATGATCAATCTTAAACATGTGATCTTGTCAATATTGACATGCCATTTCAGAAATTTAAGGATTTGTGAGCATATTGTTGGAAAGACAAATTCGGCTTTATAACAATAGATATATATAATAGATAGATTGTAATATAGCATCAGGTCGCTATCGACAAGGATTCGATTCTTATAAAAAAACGCAGAGACCTGTCGATTTTTCATCAAAGGGGGACACTTTTTTCCGGTAATTTGGACTGCTTACATCTACAAGCGAGGGTAACAATCACCCCAAAATATTTAAATGGCATTAGGGGTCATGTAAGGCATCCTTTTTAAAGCCCTTTCAATTCTCTTTATAACCGTCTTTAAATTATAAAATTCGGCCTGATACTTTTTAATAAAAGTTTTTAAAATTGGAATTTTTTGTCAAAATAGTGAAAATGACACATGAGTCGTTGAGTACGCCAATGGTTTAAATGTTGATTTTCTTTCTTTGTATTGTTTTTGTAATTTTTTTATCAGATTTATAAAAGACAAATGGATACGATACGGACCCACAAAGAACGTGAAATTAGTGGATTCGTATATCGAAGCGAAGGTTTGTTTAATTGTGTTTTTGAAAATTAAATACCATGGTTTATTTTAGTGCGGAAAGGGTAGATATAATTTCGCTTTATTTTATGAACAATAAGTGTGCAAATGTAACGGCTCAGTAATTTAACGAAAAATATCAAGATAAACAGGTCAGTAGGAAGTATGTTCTAGAATTAGTGAAAAAATTTCAAGAGACTGGAAATGTAGCTAATAAAAAACGAGCAAATAGACCGCCTGTAGTTAATACAGCTACTGAAGTTGCAGTTTTGGGACGTGTTTATCTAGATCCTACTTTAAGTACAAGGCAATTAGCATCTGTTTCTGGGATTAATCGAACTAGCATTCAAACCATTTTGAAGAAGAACAAATTACATTTAGTGCAGGAACATAATGAGGATGATTATGACCACAGTTTCTTTTTAATATCTGTTTCTCTGATGAATGCAGCTTTTTTATGAACGGTACCGTAAATCGTCATAATTGCTGCTACTGGTCTGATTCAAACCCAAGAATTTTCCAAGCGGTACATACACAGCAACGGCAAAAATTAAATGTATGGGCTGGCATTTTCGGACACCGGCTGGTGGGTCCATATTTTTTACCTGGTAATTTGACTGGCGAAATGTATTTGCAATTACTGGAAGATGCTATTGACCCTACCTTGACCGATATTATTGAAAATGACCAACAGTATAGTGAAGATCATTTAATGTGTCAACAGGACGGTGCTCCTGCGCATTATGTTTTGATTGTTCGTCAGTATTTAGACCAACATTTTCCATGGCACTGGATTGGGAGAAGAAGTAGCATTGAATGGCCTCCACGCTCACCAGATTTGTCGCCTCTTGATTTTTTTGTGGGGATACCTCAAAAGTAAAATCTACAATATACAACCAGCCTCTTTAGAAGATTTGCCTCAAAGAATTGTCGAGGAGTGCCATTGAATCACTCCGGAAATTATTCGGAATGTGCGAGGTCGTTTCGAACAAAATCTTTATTATTGTATGGACGCGGGTGGTCATCAATTTGAACATTTAATATAATTAAGAAGTAAGTAAACAACTAAACATAATTTAAACTTTAAATGTAATTTATTAAAAATTATTAGGCCGAATTTTAAAATTTAAAGACTGTTGTAAAGAGAATTGATAGGGCTTTAAAATGATACCTTACTCGACCCCTTATGCCATTTTAAGTATTTTGGGGCGATTGTTACCCTCGCTTGGAGGTGTAAGCAGCGAAGTCGAAAATATCGGAAGAAAGTGTCCCTCTTTGATAAAAAATCGACGGGTTCCTGTGTTTTTCTAAAATGTTGACGCAGTTCCTGATAATGACTGTTTCGTTTTCTTTTGGCCACCCTTTATAAGGCCAAAAGTAAGGTGTTGATTAGTTGAAATGATGAACAGTTGGCAAAATAACTACTCGAAACACGAAAGGATATCAGACGTAAATATAAACTTTAAAAAAATGAACAAACTGCCACAGAAAACCGTTATAAACAACAATGGCAGCCAATTGTTGAACCCTTTCAAAAATATCTCCAAAACAGTTTTATTCTCTCGTATCCGATGTAACCTTCAATCAAACTACGCAAGATTACTTTGGTGCGAGTTATATAGATGATGACGTAATCACTGATGCTGATGAACAAATTAGAGATGAGACACAACAATTCTTAGAAAAATATCATCCTTTACCAAGAGAAAGACAAAATTATGGATACTGAGAACCAGTTTGATAACACGTTTGTAGTTTATTTTAATTCTGAAACTCAACAATGGGCTATTGGTGATTCTCCCCTAAAATTTGACGAATAGGATGTAGTGATTCAGAATAAAGGTACAGCTGGTCTTTACGAATTTTTATTAGTATTATTATTATTATTTTATCCTGTTGGATACAAAACTCAAGATCTTTACGCGGATATTGAAACTGTGAGAAAAAGTAATGCACAATATTTAGGCTATAATCCTAAAAAAGGATGATCCACTTCAAATGTTTTATTGATCTAATTAAAGCTCGTGTTACCAATTTGCATTCTCTATCTTTGGACAAATTTAAAAAACAAAGAAAACAGATAGAACAGGAAACAGAACAATTTCGTCCGAGAGTTAGCTCTG
Source organism: Hermaeophaga mercurialis (assembly GCA_951812935.1). Lineage (NCBI taxonomy): Eukaryota > Metazoa > Arthropoda > Insecta > Coleoptera > Chrysomelidae > Hermaeophaga > Hermaeophaga mercurialis. The sequence continues at coordinate 35,133,873 of OX638364.1, forward strand.
ATTCCAATCTACGAAGAAAAAGTCTTCTTCCTCTAACGCGAAGTAAAACTAAAAAGACTACTGGAGGTGGTTTGAAATCTAAAGTTGTAATGGATTTACATAAAAAAGTAGATTATAAATATTTTGATGACTTTAATGAATTAGTTGATAGGTAGATAGCACCAAGAAGCTGGTGATTACTCATAGCATCAAGAAGCTGGTTCATAATTAAATAATTTCCATTATAGAAGAACTACGTGAAGGTGAAATAGTTTTATAAATATCAATTTTTCAATATCCATTTTTAGTGTTAAAGAAGCCTCAACAGGTTTAATCAACACTTTCTTACTTGGTACATATGTCCAGATGAGGAGATAGTTTCTTCCCAAACTCCAACTACAACACCCTTCTAAATTTGTCAACCTTCCAGATTTTACAGCAAATGTATAATAACTATTCGAGGTACGAAATAATTCCATATAAATTAAATTCTCTAGCTATTGGAAGATGGAACAATTTCGTATACGTTTCCTATCAGCGGTAAAGTAGAAAGTATATATTATGTCCCAAATGAACTTTAAGTTTCATATAAAACTGAATATAATAAAATTAAGCAACTATTGAGGAATAATATTATTACTAAAGGTGATATAATTGAATTGTATTTGCATTCAAGAAGTCATGAAAGAGACTCTATTTTCGTTCAATTTGTAATTCAATGTCCACTAGAGAAAAATATATAAAAACTATTGTTTTTGTCTTTCATTTTTAATAATGCCTTTGAATCGATTCAATCAACACTTTCCTTTTCAGTCCTGTTCTACTGAAGATGATGAAAAAGTTGCCTCTGTACAAACATATACTTCATTTAACGCTCCATTTTATAATAGTGTTTTGTGAAAAAAACAAATTTGAGTAAGTATGGCTATGTTCTTGATAATGGAAATTCAGAATTCAGGTTTCCTTTATCAGCAAAAATTGAAAGTGTTTATCATTATCAGATTGTGAGGTAATATTAAAAAATAAGACGTACAAACTAAATCAGCTGGTAGGTCTAGATATCGTTAAAGGAGATGTAATTGTCTTTAAAACTGGGACCAAAATCGAAAATTTGTCTTGAGCTACTACTTCAGTGTCCATTAGTCAAAAATCTCTAAATTTCAAGTCGTTAATGAACTTTATAAACCAGGTTGAATTAATTTCAAACGACGACATGTTCTAGTTAAAGGTTTTTTCCAAGCTAACCATCATGTCGTCATATGCTAAAGATAACAAGGGATACCATTATATTTTGGTGGTAATCAATTCTTTCAGTAAATTTGTTTGGATTGTACCCATCAAAAAAAAACAAGTAAAGATATTGTTAATGCCATAGTAAAGATACTAGTACAAATGAAACCTCCAAAAAATCTTCAGTCTGATAATGGGACAGAGTTTTACAATAAAGATTTTCAAAAACTTATGCAAAAATACAAAAGAAATCACTATAGTTCCTATTCGAATCTCAAGGCTAGCATTGCAGAACGGGTAATTAGAACTGTTAAGTTGGCAATATCCTACAAGTGGCTATATGCATTACCTTCTATTGTTGATAAATATAACAATACTAGACATTCCACTACTGGAGCTATACCAGGCAAATTTAACAATAATAATAATAATAATAATAATAATAATAATAAATAATGTCTTTATTTAACAAGTGTGCTCTTACCATACTTGCACCAGGAAGCCGAAGATTATCTTAGAGCTACTCTTTAACTCTTAACCTTCCTGGCTAACATGAACATTTAAAAAAGAATAAAAATAAGATAAAATACAATAAAAATTTGATACAAAATATGTCCTTAAGAGTATTCTGATATTTAAATAGAGATGAAATGGACATAGTGAAGATGAAAGATATATAATATTTTACTAAATTATATGTAAAGCAACACTCAAATAAAGCCGAGTAGTGTTGTTGCATAGTAATAGCGTTATGTCTGATATTAATATTGTGAATAGATATTCTAAAAATAATGTTTTCGTATAAGTAAGAGGGAGCTTTAGATTTAAGTAACCGATATATAAAAACAAAGAAATTTAATTCAAAAACATGATTAATTTTTAACCATCTAATTTGACAAAAATAAGGTGCACTATGTTCATATTTCCTCCGATTAAAAATAAATCTGCAACATGTATTTTGAATACGTTGCAATTTATTTTTAGATTCCTGGTCTAGGCAAGGGTAGTAAACAATATTGCAATAATTTAAAACTGAAAGAACTAAAGTTTCGCTTAGTTATTTACGCATTTTAAAATTTATTATATGTTTATTGACATAAAGCATGCGCATTCTCATATAACACTTTTGAACAAGTGTACTTATATGACCTTTAAATCTTAATGACTGATCTATAATCAGCCCTAAATTTTTTGGTTGTTCCGACAAGTTTATTGCAACATCATCTAATTCGAGTTGTATCGAATTCTGAATATTTAATCTTTTATATTTACTACAAAATAGAACAGCGATTGTCTTTGATGGATTTATGGTTAAATTGTGTGCTTTGGAGAACTGAGATATTAGAGTTAGATCACTATTTATAGATTCATTAGCAGCTGCGATATTTAATGGGTCAAAACAATGAATCAATTGTGTATCATCTGCATATAGCTGCACTGCGCACTTATTTACTACATTTGGCAGATCTGAGGTATAGAGTAAAAACAGTAAAGGGCCTAAAATGGATCCTTCTGGTACACCTGACACTATAAATTTAGGTAATGACAAGATGTTATTAACACGAACACGCTGGCTACGTTTCCACAAATAAGATTTAAAAAAAGATAGAACAGTAACATCGGAACCATAGTATTCAAGTTTAGCAAACAGTAGTTCATGATCAATTAAATCACCCGTTTTTGAAAAATCTAAAGCGACTAATAAAACTCCCATTTTGTTATCAATAGCTCTAACAATATTATCAATTATATTTAATAAGGAAGTAACCTTTGCGGAAACCAGATTGTTGAGAAGGTAGAATATTATTGTTTGTAAGGTATTCATATAACTGAATGTAAACAACACCTTCCAGAATTTTGAATAATACTGGTAGAAGACTTATTGGTCTCAAGTCCTGCACCGTTTTAGGATTAGTTACTTTAGAAATAGGACAAACCACCGACTCCCGCCAGACCTTAAGAAAATACCCACACTGAAAGCAACAATTAACTATATGAGTTATATGGTCAAGAATAATAGGCAAACATAGTTTTAGCATAAAGAGAGAAATTTCATCAGCACCAGCGGCATTCGACTTGATAAAATGAAACACGTCAAGTATGATATTTTAAAAAATTAAAGTAAAATTGAAAATATTGTTATTGAATTTATTGTTATCATAAAACTGTACTTTTCCTGAACATATGTCAGATTTATTAAAAATACTAATAAAATAATCGTTAATGACATTGGGATCACATAAATTAATGGATAAATCAGAATTAACATTAGGCGCACTCATTTTCATTTTACGCAGGTCTTGCCATAATACTTTTTCGTTTTTATCATTTAGGAGTTCATTCAAAAATGCTGCTTTTTCTCTACGGATTGAAGCTAATGCCAAATTATGACACTGCTTATAATGATTCCAGTTATCAATACTTTTCATGATTCTAAATTTAGTCAAAGCTTTATCGCGTTCTTTAAGTATTAGTCTCAAATTATTTATTAATCAAGGTGATGAAGATTTGCTAACTCTTATTATCATTAAAGATGCACGTATATTAAAGAGTAAATTTATATTGTTTGTTAAAAATTTAATATTTTCATTTATGTTTTCAATGTAATAAATATCATTCCAAGGTATTGTTGACAACTCATTTTTGAATTTGGTTATATCTAAATTTTTAAAATTTCGGGTATTAATAAAATTCTGTTTAGGTTTGTTAATTGTGATATCTAGAATACAAAACAGTATTATGTTATGGTCGTTTAAATGTGACACCAATGTACCACTTTCACGAACTATATTACCAGAATTGCCAAATAGGATCAAGTAAAGTATTTGAGGTAGCTGTAATATGCGTCGGCTCTATAACGTTATTAATATATCCATATGTTTCAAACAAGTCTAGTAAAGACTTGGGGACTAGCATATCAACATTTAGATCACCAGTTATAATAGAGTAATCATATTCAGTAAGCATTAATGCTAGGATATCATTAATAAAATTAGAGAATTCAACAAGACTGGAATTGGGCGGACGATGTAACACCGTTAGTGCAATATTTAAAGTTTTAATTTTAAATTTCAGTAGAAGAAATTCATAAGTTATGTTATTAGGATAGTAATCAATTATGGTCCTTACATAACAACCAACACCACCTCCTACTCTGTCCACTCTGTCACTTCTAAAAAGTGATATAATACTAGAATTTATAGAGGCATTCAGCCACGTTTCGGTTACACTGATTATATCAAAAGTATTAGAAACTAATTGTGAAAACTCCAGAAAACTGGGTATTAAGGATTTAACATTTATATTTGCTACATTTAAAAATGATACTTTTTTGTCATAGAAGTAAACTAGTAATTTATTTAATAAATTTGAAAAAGTAAAAAAATAATATTAATAAAACAGAGAAACAAATTACCTACAATAATAATCAATACTGTTGTTTAACCTCTAAATGTAAAATTTTAAAGTAGGATAATCTTTATCATACGCTGCATGATTAACATCGTAATCAAGCTTAAATTTGTTAACTGACCTCAAACAATTGCAGTATTTTTCATCTGAGATAATTTGATTTCATATTTCTTTCCAAGTTCTTTATTTTTTTGAGTTTCTTCAACTAGTTTTTTGCATCTTCTTTTGTGCTACATTTAATAATTAAATTACCTTTGTTTGTTATTTGAGTTGAATTTATTGTAATATTAAGCACCAATGGATTAATTATTTCCTGAATATTTTTTTTGGTAATATCACAATTTTGAACCTTTAAAGGTTTTACTATTACGGATGGAACATTTTTCTGAATTGTTTGATGTGATACTTGTTTATGATTCCCAGTAGCTACATTTGCAAAGCTTATGGCAGCTTGTTGATTTGATTTGAGAATTTTGACTTCCTCTTGCAGCATATTTATAATTACATCTTTATCGCTTATTATAGTATCCTTATCTTTTATAGTTTTATTTAATAAATTTACTAAATCAAAGTCACGGCATTGCATACATTGGAATTTTAGTAACCGTTTTTGCAATGGCATACATTTAATTTCTGTAGAAGAAAGCTCAGAACACTCACCACAAAAATAATTTCTACACCAATCACATGGAAAAATAGGATTTCTTGGATCACGCAGAGTCAATTTAATTCGACATTTTGTGCACTCAATTTTATCCATTATAATGATCAATTAATGGGTACATAGATATGCCACTGTATACTTGCACACTTATACTCTTGTATATATCAAGTCTAAATTTGTCTCTTGTCAGATGAGGTACAAAAGTCAAATACCTAATAAATAAATCATAAATACCACAAAACGGGGCCGCACATCAAGACCAACACGTCCGTAGATGCACTAAATCTCAAATTGGACAATACACAGAAAAATATCAATTCATTTAAGCGATTTCCAAGTTAAAATACTTATTAGATCTTCTTGACAAATTGGGGAAGTGTCAATTTTGAACATTAATGCATTTAGTCCAGTGAAAATTGTAGATCCTCGAAAACCTAAATTTAAAATTGGTGTTCATGTACGCATCAGCTAGTATAGACATATTTTTAAAAAAGGTTATACACCCAACTGGACAATAGAGGTGTTTAAAGCTTAAAGTTTAAAAAAGTTCAGTTGACCAATCTAGATTCTTCCTTTCTGTGTACTATTTTATTTAAACTTTTAATTTCCGGAAAAAAAATTGGAAGATGCATTAATTAAAATTTTTTATTTAAAATTTGAATTGATTGCTGAAGGACAACGTTTATGGTAACTATGGTGATGTATTTCAGGTTCTAAATTTTCTAGTTTTAAAACTTACCCAATTTATCTGCTGCAGCATAAACGATACGTCTTTGTTTTAATGTATGAAATGCAGAAGCTGTTAAACACCCACTGGAAAATGTCAAAGAGAACGCAGGATTTTTGCTATCAAATGAAATGGACCAACTTTCGACGTCACCATTTTGTACTTTGTTGGTGAATAAATAGGGCTGAAAATATTTTTTTTTTAATTTTAGCAGTATAACTTTAACATTTATTTACAGATTTAATAGGGTTATTATATTAGTAAATCAAAGGCTATTGCAATATTTTTCAGAGTATCATAAAATATTGATAAGACCGCCTGTACCCCCGACCAGATAATTCTAAAGTCTAATTTGCAGCCATATGATACCCAGTAAATATAAATTAACAATTCAATTGAATAAAAAATATTAGCAAGGGCTATTATAGAATTAAATTTTACTTCAACTACAGATATATATTTTTATCTATTTAATTTAAAATTCCGTTACAATACTTAAAAAAATAAATGACGAAATTAAAAATTGGCCAGTAAAGATAAATGACATCATATTTAAAGAGTACCTCCTTTATCTTACTATTGTATCTACCAGTAACGACCTTTTTGTAACTTATCATTATGTATGAAACAACACCTTATCAACTGCCTTTAGTATTAGAAATTTATATGAAATTTTTATGCTAATTAAATATGATATTTTTTCATTTTCCTCTTTATATTGACGTTGGTAAACACAACAACAATATAAAACATAACAAAACAAAAGCAACTGTCTTGTTTTTTAGTGACGCTTAAAAAATTGGCAAAAATAGGAAGGAGTAGTAAAAGTTAACTTCTTGCTCTAGGAAGTATGTGTATTAGTGACATTATAATAAATTAGCTATAATTTAGACAATCGTGTTAGACTGGTAACTAGTGACAAATTTTTGGTGTCGATTGAACCATGTAAGTTCTTCAGCATTTTGAATATTAGACATATGCCGATTAATGATTGGAGGATATTAGAAAATTCACCGAGGAAAATGAATGTGAAGTTATAAAAAATAGTCAATGTGGAAAAATTGAAAACTGTATCTGTATTTATAAGTTAAATTGTCCGGATTGAAATGCTATATATATATATATATACATATATATATATATATATTGGCCAGACGTATGATTTTATAGATTAATACAGCCAGATAAGTCACATTATATAAAAAAAACCTAATTGACACTAAACACCAACTTCCATTTAACAAAACAACACAGTGGAGGTCCTTCATATAAGTGACAAGAAGCAGAAACTGTAAAGGGTATTTAAAGAGTAATGACCATTTTTATATCGAAATCTCTATGAAATAAAAACTGTTACATGAAGAAATAGTAAATAATAATTATTTATTTTACATAATTGATTAAATATTATCTTCTAATTTTTAAACTAACTAACAGAAATCATCGACGAATATCTGTGTTCAGAATAGCAGAAAAAAATAAAAAATTCTTATTTTTTGTTAATGAACTCCCTTATATTCTATTTTCTCAAAAGACTATTTATTATCTTTCATTTTTGTGAAGTATTCCTCATACCTAAATTTATTACTTTCAGAGATAATTTTAATTGTCTTCGAATAAATTTAAACAGTTTGAAAATCAACAGTTCATTTAATTATACAAAGTATTAGTGTAACCATTTTTATAAAAACTTTACTGTGAGTAAGAACTTTTGATTATTATTTTGGACCTCTTACAGAAAATATTAATCAACTTTAACAAAAAATTATCACTGATAACAACCGTTTTCCAGTCATATCAGCGATCGTATTTGACCACAGGGCCGGCATGGCTGAAATTAACTTTGCTTTTTAAAAAAACGATATCTAAAAAATGAACCCAAGTACATCAGATAAAGGTGGAGAAACTCTCTCAACCGTATCGTTCCCAAAAAATTCCTATGGAGATTTTGTAAATACTTTCAAATATCCATCGAAAGATTATACATTATTTTCACTCTAAATAAAATAAAAATTGGATCGAAGTAATATTAATAATAAAGTGGAAATGTGAACAAAATTACATATTGTGTGGACGCAACAACACCGTTGAAACGGTAAATAGGAAAGCAATTGAATCGCAAATACAGGATTTTTTCTCCCCACACATAGTGGACTATTTCCGGTTTTGGGAATTAACAATTTTTTGGTTTTTTACACTAATATCATCTCAATTTTTTCAAGGTTTTTTGTTTAATATTAATGACTTTGTTATAATTAATTTTGTTCCCATTGTTGGAACTCTAAATCAAACGTCTGACTTCCTCCTCAATTTTCCTTTCCTAAATTTAAAATACTTCTGGAGTTTTCTGTTTCCGTATTACGTTTTCCTTATTTTCGTTATTGAAATACTCAATCATTTTTGGGTATTCAGTTAAACTCCGGTGAGATTTAAGTTACCTTGTTCTGATTTTGCCTTATCTCTCCCCTTACATTCGCTGAGACACTTTTTCAGTACTTAGCTACTAATTAATATGTTTTAAATATTATGTAATCATTTCAATGACAATTGTTAATTTTAAGTTATTAATTTTCATTATTTAATCAATTCAGTTTAAAATATGTTTTACTTATAAAAATTTTTAGCACACAATATGTAATTTTGTTCAAATTCACATTTTATTATTATACTTACTTGGATCCAATTCTTTTGACCTGAACATATCTGTTTAAGCCGAAACTAGTCGTCATTTATATATTTAGCCTTATGAAATTAAAAAATAATTTTTTGTGGTAAAGATATTGAAGTTTTGATTGTTTCTAAAATATATATTACGGCCATCAGTATCCAGGGAAGAATAGTAAATTTAATGTGGGTCCCTTCTCACGTGGGTATTGAGAGCAATGCAAAAGTTGATACCGCAGCATCTGAAGCCGCTACTCAGGAACACATTCCATACGTAAACTGTAACTCCAGATGTGATCATAAATCTGCTATTAAGTCACATATTTACGATTTATGGCAATCAGTTTGAGAATAATTTGCAACAAGCCTAAGAAAAATTGAGGGCTGTGAGTGCAATAGAGGACTAACTTCAGTTATGTTAAATGGCAGAAGAATTGTTGTAAAAAGTTCATAATTTTGTTTAGTTTATAATTACTTTATTCTTGGATATTTTGCTTTGTATTAACCTGGAATAGTAATATTCATTTAAAACTTAAGGTATACTATTAAATTATGACAATCAATGCTTTTTCCTACATTTAATTGTGGGTTACTCCACTTTGCTTTTATGAGGATTTGCCTAAAATGTGTAGATTGTGAGATTAAATTAAAAAAAAACATATTTCTCAGGAACATACATATTACTACAAAACTAACAGTGTTTTTTCCAATAATACAATTTTATGGTTAACAACAAAAACTAATTTTTAATTTTCCGTACAGATGACTTTAGTTTTTGGTAAAAATTGTGATGTTGTGGAATAAATTTATGTAGTTGAAGTTTGTTTTCATTCTACGATGCTATTCTTTTGCTAATATTAACTTTTCATAAGACACTTTATTTCGTTTGAGTATTTATAATGTATGATGTCAGGAAGATCCTTTAAGAATTTTAGCATCTGCATTTTTAGACATTCCATTTTTGTTATAGCCTCTAAAATTTTTGTATGAGTTATATCAATTTCCAATATTTTTGTTGTAAAAAAATCAGTTGATTTCATTGGTGTAACGATAGACGGATTTTTTCTTGCAATTTTTATTACTGTATGCCAATTTGTTGACACAAAAATATGTGGATTATTTTTTTTTGCTTTTTTATAAGACTGAAATCCTGATCACAGGGCAAGTAAGAATGGCCACTCACCAAAAATTTATGATGCTGCAGATAACTTTATGTTGCGATTTTGCATTGGTCTGAGTATATGATCATTTTTTTGAAGTACAAAAATATTTAATGTTGTACAAAAGACAGGAATCCACCTCTTGAGGAAATCAAAGCTAGGGATTTGTCCCACATGAATATGTATGAGTTGTCAGTTTCCATATCGTGAATATTAAAGCAATACATCCAGAGTTGCCTTTCATAATAGTAAATGCCTGTAGTCAATAGAGGGGTCGGTAAAGTCTTCGTAAGATTAAAGTCAATCACGGCTGCATTTCCTTGCTTTGCTAGCTGAATATCATTTTTTAAACAATCGCCGGCACTCTGCGCTTTCCTATGATGTATTTATTGTTGAAACTCCAGTTGTTTCTTTATTGTTTCATCAATTGTAGCTTTAATCTGGATATTAAAAAAAGCACATATCTTACAGGAGTCAGATATAGGCGGGTGAAAGTGTAAATTGAACTTTTGTTAAAAATTCTCAAAAAATTAAAAACGATACAGGGTTTTGTGTCTCTGATTTGTACAATTCGTAAATTTTTCCAAGATTCAAATAAAGCGATAAATATTTTCGGTCATTATTTTTTTTCTCGAATAGTGACATTCCTAACACGGAAATTAGTTAATAACATTTTTCACCTCATTATTTTTTTCGTCCAATGTTTCATTTTGTGCGACATGTCTTCCACTTTTGTCATCTAAAGATGGTGCTACACTTGACTTATAAACTGCCTGAAAAATGACTTACACACTTTTTATTCTTTACCATTTGCATCGGATAAATGGAAAATTCTAGTCTTTGATCTTTTAAAATCTGGATTTTAGGTTTAAGCGCGTATTTATTTGCCGCTTTAATCAACAAAAACAAGTAACTAGTTTGTCAAACAAAACTTTCAAGGGAATAAAAGTGCTTACGCAGCTCTGCTTGACGACTATTCGTAATCAAATTTGAACATACTGATTTACGTGCAAATAAATGGCTGGAAAAAAAAAGTAAAACGTCTATTTTATTCTCCGACACAAACTTAATAGAACAACACTACGAAAAGCTAATGCGCTTAGTCCACTTTGCTCCTTTAAATTGTCTCTACTTTTGAAAGAGCAAAACTAGTCTAAAGTCGCCATTTAGTGTTAAATTATTTATTTAGTAGTTCTTCGTTTAACAGTTTATTTCGTAACAATTTTGATATAAAAAAGGTAATAACTTTTTAAATGCCCTGCATAGTTTTGTACAACTTGTAAGACCGTCGATTATAAGAGAAATCTCAATATGAGAAAATATAACTTTAAAATAACTTATTGGATGTTGTCCTCTATATAACTTTACTTAGTGCCATGAATATTGCGTGTTTTTTATTTACCTTCTATTAAATGAATAATGTGTCCTTTTGATAAAATGTTGATATATGAATATCTATATGTATACTTAATTTCAAATTTTTTTAGTTTTTGGTTTCCGCTCATAATGTTCACATCTTTTGTAGTCAATTTCTATATTTTCATTTTTATTAATAAAGTAATTTTAATTATTTTTTTCTTTCTTTTTTTCACCACATCAAAAGTGCATTCATTGATTATTAATAACTTATATTACTGAACTTTTAATGCAATAATATTCATTTATAACATCATATAAACATATTAAATTTACCAATATTTAATGAATAAACTAACATTGAGGTGGTAAGACTAGACATTTAATTTTACTTTATTACAAGATTATTTAATATAAACTCAAATGGCGTCTAGGGAGGCCTATCAATATTTTGAAAACTTTTCCGTGTATATTTGTTCTGTTTATATTGTTATCCCGAATGATTCTTACTCCTTGACCTAAATAAATGATTACATAATAAAAAAGCAATTGGGATACGGAGTTTTACTGGTAAACATTTATTTCAAAATTTTATATTTTTAACACTTATAACCTTGGTTTTTCTAGTTTCGATTAGTATCGGTTATCGGTCAGTTACATGTCAATTGTTGTCGATTATGAGGGGTTTGCATGCTCCAGAATGTAAGGATCGATAGTAGCCTTTGAGCTCGGCAAGGATTTGACTGAAATATTATTCCAATTTATTAAATTAATTTACACCTTGTTAATTTCTTATCCTCGAACTGTTTAGAAAATTAAGGTTTTTCATGAATGATTATTGCTCAATCTAATCTTTGTTAAAGATCTGTCTATCTGTTGAAAAGTTGAATATCGGTTTATTTAGTATCATCATAGGCATATCATTCCGTTAGCAATACAGGTTAGCCCATTAAGCGTACTAGCGGCTGTATCTCAAAAACCAATTATTATAGACTTGCTGTAAAAAACTTAAGGTACTAAAGGCAACAAAGTATTTTTCAAGCTAATACAAAATCGATTCTTTTAGTTATATTATTTTTGGCCCTATCTCTGAAAATAAACTGGTCAGGAATGTTCTTTCCAGCGATACTTAGTTTGTTGAAATCCGTTGAGCTGTTTTGAAATTATAGGCATTTGTTTGAAAAAAGCACCCTTCACCCTATTTTCAGAGATAAGGCAAAAAGTAATATAATACAAAAACTCGATTTTATCTTACCTTTAAAACGCATATATTTTATTGTTACCTTAATAAGGAAAAATTCCAAACGTAAAAATTCTTTCCAGTATTTTCTCTTGACCACTTCAGTTATACAGTTTTTTATAGTAAGTCTCTATAATGAGTAGTTTCTCAGCCGTTAGCACCCTGTATATTAAACCAATTTAATTTTAATACTTTAAGCTTAATAGCAAGAAATCTGATGTAATTCTGTAAATAAATTGACTTAAAATTATTTTATTAAATATAGTTTGTATCAACAGGTCTTAAAATTAAGTAGTAGGTTTCAGGAGTAATATTTCATGTATTACTTGCAATACAGTAATGAGAAAGTTGTTGATGGATTGGGTCGGATGAACCTTATGTTAATTAATAGTAACCTTTAATCTTTTAATATAGAAAAAAATATAATACCAGTAAAGAAAGTAAAGTAAAACTTATATTTATATTTTATGACACCTGTGAGATATTCCATTCTCCTGAAGTATACATTTGCCTAGATCTTCTCCAAATCACAGGTCTATTAGGGAGTTGTTCGTTCCATATAGCAAAAATTCTTCCCCCAACTGTCAAAGTTACACTGAATGCAGGGTTTTTGTGTGAAGTGTTCAATGGGCCGTCATGGTATTTTCCTCTACTTTTTACTACTCCAATTTCACTATTTATGGTTTCACCAGAATCAAAATCTTGACCTTCGAACTGGCAATGTATATAATCTCCTAAAATAAGTGCAAGATTTTAATAAGAACGAATTGAGTTTTAGACTGATTATGCCTAACGATTGAAAATTGTATAATAAATACTATAATAGCTAATAATTTAAGAAGTATGTCGACAGATAAGTTAACTTTTAAAGGAATATTCGGTATATCATAATAACTGTAAAATGCATGCCTTAATTTGTCTTCCGACCAGTTTCCTTTACTAATGTACAAACTACAACAATAATAGAAAAAAGAAACATTTCTTTAAAATACATGGACGGGAATAAATACTAAATAAAGAATAACATTCTAATATAGAGCTTACCATTTATAATAAGGGAATAGTATGTTCTATAACAAGATTAGAATAAAAAAAAATGTTCTTCTAACCGAGTAACAGACTATATTTTCTCTACTACCAGAAATTTTCTCAATTTTTCACTCATTATTTTATTTAAATTAAATTTTGTTATTACGACGCCGCCATTTACATCTGATATTGACAGATTTGACATCCATGGCTATCGGTATTGTTAGGAACAATTACGGAATATCATTCGATCACTTGTTATGGAATGAAAATACATGCAAAACACATAAGAAGCAATGTTTATGTTTCAGAATATATATTCTATCTTAAGAGTGAGAATGTTTACATTCTAGTATTAAAAATGATTTTGGAATTAACACATTCCACTAATGGTCATGGAGAAAAAATATATACTAAACATATATAGTCTGATCCACTTAAATTGGAAACACTACCATAATATTTGAAGTTATTAACCGATTTCAATAATTATTTTGTTTCAATGTTATGCATGAAAAATTCTATTTGAAGATATTGTTGCAAATTTCATGGCACCCTATGATATTTTTTCATAGACAACATTCAGAAATTTTATTAGCGATGCTTGTATAAAAAAAATAGTACGCCACTGTATTTAGATGGACCACAAATAGATGTGATCTGACTTTTATTAAAATATGTTCATTAATAGAAAATTTATTCAAATCATCGTCTATTATACTTATCAATAAATCTAACATATCATTAGTCCCACCAACATAAGTAATATTTTCTACATCGCTCTTTATTAGATTTTTCAAGGCCTGTTAAGATGGTGCATGGATATCTTCATGGCCCTATGGGAGAATACTCATTGTTCCGGGTATAATAAATCTGTTTTCATTGTGATATAGAAGACCTACTTTATTTTGCATCTCTATGTATATCGTAAAGGATACTTCTAAAACTATTCATCTTTCTATACAACAAACCACCCTCTTTGCTCGTAATCTTCTAACGTTAATTGCTTTTGAATTAGACATTTTTTAACCCGGTACTCAGAAAAGTACTTATCACTTTATTAGCAGCTTCCATTCAATGAATTTGGCCAACTTCATGTAAGAACACCTCCGCCGCGGTGCAAATTTATTTATATTCACTTCCATGAACAAAACTTCGTGCAGCATCCAATCTTAAAATTTTATAAAATAAGAATATAAAATTCTGATTTTGTAATATGCCTATAACATACCTGAATTTTTCCCTTGGAACTCAGTTGTCTGAGAGATTAGAGCATCCCAAAATCCATTGAAGACTGTTGCTAGATCTGTCGAAGTGTCTATTACCATATTGGCAGTATTGAATGCTTTAACTTCCCCAACGTCTTGAGTAGACAGGACGTATGTACAATAAATCTCAGCATTCACCTTTATGCTGAGGTGAGTAGCGCGATTGCTATTTCCAACAATTTTAGGACTTTCTGCTGCACGGAGTCGAAAAATGAAGTGTGTTCGATATGCTTCTTATCGCTTTAAATTCTGTAGCTGGCAATTCTACGTTTAAAACGCTTTTTATTAATTCCACTCCATCGGAAAGAACGACACAAGTGTGGGCCATATGTCGTAAAGTCCTACAATGGGGCTGCATTTGGTTGGCAGGAATATCCACATCCAAAGCATCACACTTCTACATCTGTCATCTACAATCTCGTATTTCTCACTCTTTCTATTATCACTCTAAATGCGTCGGAATAATCTGCATATCTCCCATTATTGCCCCCCCTCTCTCTTTAGGTTCTATAAAATGCGGCAGCTTACTTGGCTTCTTCAGTTGCAAGTTCACTCTAATTCACCTCAAGTTTAAGTTCAACCTGTTCAGTTTGGTAATGGATATTTTTGAAGAAGACGCTCTATCTACAACCATTAGAAGGGTCGAAGTGCCACCGGAGTTTGCAGAACTCTTTGGCTTGACTCCGCCACCACCTTAGCCGTAAGAGAACCATTCTAAGACTGGTAACAGAACTCTCTTAAATCCACCACTACTGTTTAGCCTATTATATTATTTCTTTATCTTCCCTAACCCAGTAACTTTAAATGGAATTTCTTGAAAATTAAAACAAATCAATTTAAATATTTTAAACTCAATCAAAAAATTAACTCTTCTTTTTTTAAAATCCGTTAATGACATGTAGATTTCGACAAAAAAATTAATTTTTCAAAAACTGTTTGAACTATCTTGGTGAAATTTGGTGTGATGATTGTCAGATTACTAGGCAGCAGTTTGGTATCATTATCCTAATTCTAATTTCACATCTTCGAAAATTGCGAACTTTTGTTGGCCTTTGTGGAAAACCGTATTTTTCTGTTAATATCTGACAAAAAAGTTTATTTGAAATAAAATGTTCATTTTTAATAAACAAATATTTTCTATTGCAAAAAAAATGATTGCTGCCGCGCTAATGGGGATAGAGGTGGGAGTAATTTTCATAAACCATAAAAAATACCTTAAGAAATAAAAATCGACCTGTCCGAGCGTTTTTTATTTACATCCGTTCGACCAAAATAAATTAATTAATTAATTAGTACAAAATGTTGATTCATGCTCCATTTTAAATATTGGCGGTGTTCTAGCGTATACACCATTTTTTAGGAGATAGCATAATTTTGCTGGTTCCAATTTTGGTGTGCGCGTGTGAATGTAATAGCACAAATACCTATTTTTACTTTTCCATGCAGATCTGCTGCAAACGTTAGATTACTCTTAGACTTGTATCGCTTTCAATAGTGCAAGTAGGAGTGTGATGGTATGGTTAGGATGTTTACTAAAAGACGTGTATCTACGAAAATCGTTTTATTACAAATTTCTATTCTTATTACAATTTAAAATCTAGTGCGAACCGCCCCATCGAGTGGTCTATATTGGATGGGATAGTCATGTTACACAAATACTTTAGTATTATTTCGAAATTTAGCAATCTTTGCTTCAAACTCAATTTTGACATCAACTGTTGAAGTTTTGATTGCTTCAGGTTGGTGATTACAATCAATTACAAATAGTGGATTCTCTCTAAACTGACCAATAACAATAAGTGGCTCATAAGTGGATTACTATAATAATAAATCTTGGTCTTTCTATTGCCCTGTTAATCTTTAAAGTCCATATATCAGATGAAGTTTCCCGCCATTATGATAATTCATATAGATCAGCTGTACGATATGCAACATCTATAGTAATCTTCTCTTTGTATGTTCTAGTTAGCAATCTTAGTTGTTCTTTATTGTCAGGAACGATATGCTAAATTTTCCATTCTATTTGCGCTATACTTACATCTGCTTCAACATCCCCAATATAAAAGTTCTTAAATGTTCTAGCGATTGGTGAGTATCAGCTCGTGTTGTGTATGAATAATACGTTTGGTGTAATCTCCGCCGGAAGTGAACAAGTGTCTGAATTTTATTCTTCCACAAAAAATTTAGTAGTCGGATCGTATAAGTCTTACTTAATTTGAGAAGCCTTCCAGCCGGTTGATCTTAAACAGTTCTGTTGAGATTTCCCATAAGACACCATTTGCTTTAATGTTGCAGAAAATATGGGTTTTCTATATCTCGCAATCTTCTCACCCCCCATTTCATATCTTGCTTCTTAAAACAAGCGATATAAGTAATTATTGGAAAGACTACATTTTTTAGTGGCATCTTTTGGCGGAAATATGCCAACTACATCGATACAACTCTCTGATATCTCGAGGATATTATGTTGATGCTGGATTTGGATCCTAATCACATCTGAATTTTTGTATACATGTGATCCATAGGGTTTATATGTATATTCATAGGAGCTATCAAGGGAATTGCCAAAAACAGGTTGTTCAAAAACTTTTTGTTTGACGTTAAGACCGGTATTTCTATTGCTTAGATTTTTATTTTTAAACCTAGGGATTGAACAAACTGGCGATCCTTTCGTGACAATGAATGTCTGAGCCGTTTGGTGGTTTGGCGGCAAGTTTTACAGGCATTTTGCACCCCATATTCATTATTTACATCATAAACTTCCTTTATAACTGCTCTATTGAAACATAAAACCATTTTATAACAATTCTCGAAAATCTAATATTACAGTTTACAGTAATAGTTTCGTCACCAAAATCGATTAAGTCTCCTTTTTGCTATAATATATGACCCTGATATAATGTTACACTCTAAGAGTATTAGACGAACTCGAATAATATCTACAACGTTTGTGGATTCTTCTTCCTTCTGAATATTTTTCTTTGTCAAATCCTAGTACCGGTTCTATAGAATTTTCTACGCTAAAGTCAATATCGTATTCTTGTTAGGTTGCAATGTGAAAATATCTTCGATATTATACGATAAAAATCATTTATTTTTATTGTTTATTATTTAATAAGCACCTGGAGATATTAAAATGATAATTTCTTTTACGATATTTGACTTATCGCGGTAAACATAGCTTACACCAATAGCATTTTACAGCCGTAGAATCCTAATAATCCTAATCCATATCTTTTAGTTGGACTTAATTCTATAGCTGAGTAAAAATCAGTGCTTAATTCGCTGCCTGCGGATAGCTCGAACGTGCGTGACATGACTAAAGCTTTATGGAGGAAGGTTCAGAATATATACAATATCGAAAATAATACTTTGATATAAACTACTGACAAAGAGTACAATCAATTTTCCTTGTAGGCGGCCCATCATTCACGTCTACATCTGGTTTGTCAATATGCTTATGGTGTTCCATGCAATACTGATACCGTTGAATTTCGGAAACTTCTTTTAACCAATCAGGCAACTTATCCCAATCCAATGAAATTTCTCGAGAACACATCGTGATTAGAATTTCTCTTGGCATGAATCTTAACTGTTCTTTGGTCATCCCAAGTAATGTTTTGAATAGGCTCTCAGTGCTTTTGCCACTTGTTTAATTTCCAAGCTTTCCATATTTTGTGGTTGTATACTATGCAATTGACAGGGAATGATCCGCTTTTTAAATAGCGAACTAGGGTCGGAGGTGGGGGTAAATCACCAAAGCTGTCTAAGTATTTGGGGGCAGCCTCCCTTCGCAAGCTACCTTCCATGAGATACTTATCCACCATTTTCTCCATTGTTTTGAGGAGGAAAGATGTTAAACTTATCGCCCTAAAGGATTTGGCCGAGGTATAATCTTTCTTCCCTGCTTTGGGGATGAAGATAACCTGGGTTTTCTTCCATTTTCTGGGATCCATTCTAATGCTAAGCTGGCCTGGAAAATTCTTTTCAAAGCTGGGAGAAGAAAGTCCAGACCTTTCTGTAGAAGAGCCGGAAAAATCTGGTCCGACCCTGCTGCCTTGTAGGGACTGAACTCATTCACGGCTGAGCGTATAGAGCCCTCAGTAACCACCATTTTAGCCAAACGCCAGTCTGAGTCGACCGGCGGTCGCCAACCCGATGGCCGAGCCCCCACACCCGGGAAGTGAATCTCCAGAAGGTGCTCCAATGTCTCCTTCTTGGATAATGTTCATGTCCCATCTTCTCTTCTGAGGCTGCCTATTGTGGTGTGGGTACCTTCGCAACTCAGTATTTTTGCTAGTTTTGCTGTTTCAGGTAGTGAATCGACTTCACCACAGAACCGACGTCAGATAGCTCTTTTACTTTGTCGCAGTTCCTTTTTAAAAGCTCTTTTTCTATTCCTTTATTCGTCCCATTCATCTTGCCCATTTCTCTTGGCTGCTCCGTTAAATCATCGCCTGTCTTTTCTCAAAGATATGTGTTTCGTACTCCACCGCTTAGTCGTACATATTTTTTGGCTACTTTAGCCGTTTTTTTTAAGCTGGTAAAATGTTCATAATTAATAAACGTTTCAATTTATTAACAATTCCTGAACCGAATTTAACAGTTTTTTCTTGCTCCTTTTGTATCCAACAATGCCTGATTTATGCCCCATACCAATACATCGTTTTTTATGTGTGGATTTTCGGTTTTTTGCGACTGAAGATTTTTCCCCGTACCTAGCTTTCTCTTTGTTTTTATCATATTTGTCACAAACCACGAAGCGGTTTTTTCTCCAATATTGATAGCCACCAGGGAGATGCATTTCTATGGGCAGTTTATTAATCAAAGTATTTAATAAACCACGCCCGTTTTACGGCAAACTTTTGTTACAACTTGCTTGTTTCGAAGCCATACTTTAAATAACGAAGTCACTCTCTTTTCTAATTATTTATCGAATAACTGTAGCAAAATGCACATTGTTAAATATCTTGAATATATAGATATTGATAACTTGGATAACAAATTAAAATGTGGTGGTAAATATAACCAACCATTATTGCCGTCAACGATACGCGGGCTCAAAATGTGTACTCTGAGTAATACACAACATTTATATAATATATTTTTTAAATAGTTTTTGTTATGACCACATATTTAATAAAATATATAATAAGCTTACATAATAATTTTATTTGGAACTGTGTTATATGTATATGTATATATATATATAATATGATTGAGCACCAATATACGGTAAAGCACAATCCAAAATATTTTTCAACCCCAAGATGACCATTTTATGGCAGAAAGAATCAACTCCGATTTTGTCTATATAAAAATTGGTCGCAAACGTTTGAGCCGGCGCTGTACATTCCATAACACTAGTTTTGTCTGGCTATAGCTTCTTCATCCCAACGAATACTTAAATCGTAATTCATTGAGTGGTGCGCATCAAAAGCTAGGGCATCTAAATGACTTGAGATTCTTCTTACTGCCGATTCTAAATAGCATTCGACCAGTGTTCGCTAGAGTAGAGCGTCCACATGTTGAAATTCTGAAACAGTATAAGGGAATAGGATACAATATATATCGTGAAGATAGTAAAAACTTTACGGATAATATTATACTTACATTATATTTACATTACTACTTTCTCAAGCAGATCAAAACGTATCAGGGCTTTGGGCTTAACGCCGTTACATTCTTCCACACCCAGATATGTCAGCGCATATGCTCCATTTGCATTATTGATTCGAGTACGTATTTTGGTAGGAAACATTGAAATTAAATTCCTGACCTAACGTCGACAAGATGACTTAGCAGAGCTTTGCAAAATCTAGTATTTTTCACTATTAACATTACAATAGGGCAGCGCACATTGGCAACCAGCGTAGTTATGGATTTGTGGTGCAAATGTTTGTTAATAGCCTCGTTAATACTGTCTAATTTCACTTGAGACGTGGTAGAATAAAATTAAATTGGTTTTACCTTAATCACAAAATGTTAGGCTGCAACAGCGGATGATGGAGGTGATGGACAGGAACCCAGTCTTGATGATTTTCTGACTTCACACGGAATCTTCTCGATTTCTACTCCTACTACATAACTGACAATATAATAACAACGAATAAACTTATTAAAAACTTTAGCGAATCATACATGAGGGGGGGATACTCGCAACCTATTACATTTATATCAAGCATTTATTAGAAGTAAACTGGACTACGGATCAATGTGTTATGCCGTCGCAAACAAAGCATACCTACGAAAGCTGGATACTATACAACACACTTGTCTGCGTATTGCCCTAGCATTCTTTAGAACCAGTCCTGTAAAAAGTCTTAAAATTCTTACAAATGAACGACCACTTGAATTAAGAAGAATACAGATATCTCTAAACTATGCAGCCAGAGTGTCCTCAAACACAAAAAACCTTTCCTATCAACCATGTTCGCTCTGTAATACATTATAAAAAGAAACATATTCCATTTAATGAAAGGCTAAAGCATACAGGATTCGAAATTACTGACTTTAAAACCTCAGAATTTCTTCTCCTTGGAGAATAAAAATCCCCAAAATTTATCTTTCTCTCTTTGAATTACCGAAGCGCTCCATAAGTCACCATATATTGCAAAGCAAATACTTTTTTCAATTTTATCAAATTTCACAAGCTCCCAAAGAATATTCACCGATGAATCTAAGTCAGACTCTGGCTTAGCCTCAGCAGTTAGAATTGATGAAAATACATCCTACACTTACTGCATTCCCCAACAATGTAGTATCCTTACCGGTGAAGCATTAGCCATCCTGCAAGCCCTAAAAAAGTGCAGTCTTCTTCAAAAGAAATTCTAATTATTTCCGCCTCAATGAGTGTTCTTATTGGCATCCCGCAAATATATCCACAGCACCCCTTCCTCCAAAGTATAAAAGAAGAACTGCACTACCTGAATATTCACAAAAAGAAGATTGAATCTCTATGGGTACCATCGCACATTGGTATTCATGAAAATGAGAAAGCAGATCAACATGCAAAATCGGCCTGTAAAAATTCTGAGGCAGAAATTTTTGAAAAAATGCTTCACACCGACCATAAATCTAAAATTAAGGAATGCGTACAAAATACCTGGGAAGACCAAATATCTGGGAAGATCATTGGACCCAACAAAACTCCAAACTATTTGAAATAATGCCAAAATTATCAAATATTTTGGAGCTACCTCTAACTAGGAAAACCAAATTATTATTAATAGGCTTAGGATTGGTCATACAGCCATACACATAAACACTTACTGAAGAAAGAACCTCATCCTCAATGCGAACACTGTGCAAAACCACTGTCTTTCAAACACATACTTGTTGAATGTCCATCTTTCATAGAAGAAAGAAAAATCGCAAAAATTACTGATTAAGACTATTCTAACAAGTAACACAGACAGAGTTATAAAATTTCTCAATCTAATTTCTATATATAATGTAATCTAATTATTGAATCTATTGTTACAATCTTACGTATTTAATGTACTTTCGCCGCTCATAACCTTCAGGGTTAATGCGGCTTACATTTAAATAAAAAAAAAACTTTTTGACATTTTGAATACATTATTTTGATCATCTGCAACTCTTTAATAAAAATATTGGGAGTAAAGCCGGGGTTTCCTAGGAAAACGGTGCCGTTATCTAACGGTCGTAATATAACGGTGGATGACGTCAGTAAAACGCGGATGTGATTTCCTAGGGAACGGTGATAGCATGAATTATGTTTTTTATAACAACTTTACCTTTTTTAAAAAGTTTATTTAAAGTAAAAATGAACAGTGATATACAAATACTAGTTTACACCAAGACTTCAGTAACCACAATGTTGTTTTTTGGAAGTCGAGGTTCTTATTTATAATGTATCTTATCTAAATTACCTTTTAAGGGAAACATACTTTTGTCATTATTATTAGAGTCTAGTAAACACATTAGGTAGGATTTTTAACTACATAACTCCTCCCTTCACAGAGCAGAAAATAGGGGTTCTTCTGTTTTCTGGTTATCTTTGGTGATTTCTTTGATTTCATGGTGTCGTTGGCGTCGTTGGCGTCGGTATATTTTGAAATAGTAGAGGATACTTACTGTCGTAATTATAGTTATTAGAACTATTGAAGTGTTGATCCATGCGTGGTTGGAGCTGGAATTGGCACGCAAATTACTTATTTGCAAGTTGTTGGCCATTGTTTTGATTCGTTCAATGTCTTCACTATTGATATTCTTCAAGTGGAATGTTTTCTCGTCTCTGTTTTCTTTTATTCGTGTAATGTTTATTGATGGAAGTTCGAATATGAATTCTTCATGTGTCGTTTGGTCGGCTTGGAAATCTTCGCTGTTTATGGAGATTTTGCATTTTCCCAGTGATACAATGCAAGGTATGTTGGTTTCGTAGATTCCTTCTGTTTCGCAAGACGTTTGAATGCTTGTTGTGTTGGCTGGTATTATCAAGACGGTTTTTGAGTTTATTTGAGAAACACTAGTTTCGGAGTAATGAACTTTCGTCTTGGGACATGAGTTTTTTCCCGTTCTTATGAGGTCTGCTAGGCATGGTTGGTATTTGTGTAGATTGCTTCTTAGACAGAAATACCAATTTTCGATTTCTGGGCAAATTTGAGACGTCGTCCAATGTTCTTCGGTGTTGAGCAATATATAAGGTTGTTCAGGAATAATTGTATGATTTAGAATAGGAATTGGGTATAAGTGGAATATTTTATATTGGGAAGTTATTAGCGGTGTGTGAATTTTAAATAAGACGATTTTATCTTGAATTGTTACTTGTGTAGAAAATAGAGAGTAATAATTTAATAATTGTTTAAGTTTGGGTATTTGATTGATTCCGTATATTTCAATTAATTTATTGATCATTGATCCAATTTGATCTGGTTCTATTATAGAGCTATGTAAAACGTTTAGTCTAGCGAACGAGATTGCTGTTTCTAATCTATTAAGAATGTGTTGAATTGATTGTAATTGCATTAGTAGATTATCTATGATGTTTGAAAATGAAAAGGCTTGTTCTAGGTTTATAGATTCGTTGATTTCTTTCGATAGGTATTTTACTTGAAGCTCTAGAGTTAGTTGATTTTCGTTTAATTTTTGAAAGTTGTTATTATATGTGTCCGAAAGTTGTTTGAAAAGGCTTTGTTGATTTTTTAAATCGTTATGTATTGTTTGTTCGTTTAGTCGTAAGTTATTTAAATATGATGTTATGTGTCTTTCGTCATCTGAGTCTAATGTACCAAAGAGCCATTTTTGGATTTTACCTACGGCATTAATTAATCCTCTTTTTGTTCTTGGGATTTCGGAGAATGAATGAATTTTATTAGCAATTATATCCATAATAGTTTTTGCATTAGAAAGTTTATGTTTCATGAAGGTTGAAAAGTGGTTTATAATTGATAAGTCGTTGAGGTTAGTTTCTAATTTAGTTAGTGAGTCTCTTATTCGGAAAAGTGATTTCTCGGGGTGTGTTAGGTTAATGTGATATTGGAATGTGTGTCGGGTAGTTATTACGTTTGCTCTTCCCATGTGTACTGGCAGAATTGGATTATTAAGTTCTTTTATGTCCAGTGCTTGGATTATTTTTATTACGAAGAATATAGTGATGTGTTGGTTCATTTCTTCTACCTAAAACATTACGTTGAGGTTTTAGAAGTTTTTTGTGGTATGTTTTAAATTTTGTTTTTATTTTATTATCGTTAATTATTGTTGGATCTTCTAATTTTTCGTATCGGTTTGTTGCTTTCTTCTGAGACGCGATTTTCGTTTTAGTTTTGTATATGGGTTGTGTAGTGTCGATTTCTATGTCTGGTTGTCTAGTTTGATTGATTTTGTCTAATGTCTTTTGTTGTTTTGTTTCAATTCGTTCTTTTATAATATTGTTTAGTGTTTGTAAGTTTTGTGTATGATCCTCTATATACTGAGTGATCCTTACTTTGTCATCTATTTCGAATGGATTTCTATAATCTAATCGTCCGCGAATTATTTGGAATGGTGTATGTATTGAATTGTTGTAAGATAGTAAGGCTAAGTTCATAAGAGTTTCTATGGGTTCGTTAGGTTTGGAGTTCTTTAATGTAAGTATAGTTTCGTTTAGGGTTGAGTGAAATTTTTCTACAGGACTATTACTGTTCGGATTATACAAGGTAGTGTAATGGATTTCAATGTGGTGAGTTTTGCATAGACCTTGGATGATTTCATTTTTTAGTTCGGTTCCATTGTCGGTTGTTATGCGTCTGGGGAGTCCGAAATGGCTAAAAAATTGCACGAACTTGTTTGCGATTTCAACGGAGTTTGAGGTTTTTATGGCATATGCTTGGCCAAATTTCGAGAAACTGTCTATTATCGTTACGAAGTATTGTCCGTGTGTTTTGTAAGTGTCTGTATAAATGTGATCGAATGATTCACATCCCAGTGGTGTTGGTTTATAAATTAATTTTGTTGGGTGTCTTTCATATTTAGTTTTCTGGCAAATGTCACAAGTATTTATATAGTCTTTAACGTCTTGGTCTAACTTGGGCCAATAAAATATTCTTTTTATTGCGTTTGTATTTTCTTGAATACCGCGATGACTAGTTTTTGTCTCGTGGTATTGTATTAATTTCTGTTTTTGTTCATCTTCGTCTATAATGTCGGTAAGAATTAAGTTAGAAATAGTTAAAGTGAAAGCATTATTTTTGAAATATTTTTGGAAGACGCGGATAAATGTTAACTCTAAAGATTTGTCTTTGAAATATAAACAATAGGATTGTTTAGGGGTCATGTATTCTTTAATGAAATCTGTGATTATAGTTTCGTTATCGATTTTTGGTATTGAAAGGTGGATTCTATTTTTCTCAAATATTTTTTCTCTATTTATTTTTCGTTGGTTATTTGGTTCGTCGTGACTGGAGATAATTATTTGATTTTTAAAGATATTAATGCATCTATTCGTATAAGGGGCGCCTATAATAGGATTTTCGTGATTTGAGTGAATAGTTTCGTTATCGGTGTTGTCGGTTTCTTTTGGAAGATCGGGGTCATTCACTTGAATTTTAGGAGTAATTTCTTTTGAAATTATTTTGTTTTTTGTTAGGGGCTTTTTGCCTTCTTTTATAGTTTTATTACTATGAATTATTATTTTTGGAGTGGATTTTGTGGGTTCTGTGGATGTCTGTGGGATTTCTTGAGTAGTTTCGGGGTTTTCTTTGTCTTGTTCGAAGAATGATTCGATTTCTTCTAGATCAAAGTCGGGAAAGTCTGATAAGTCGGCAGGGTTTGCAATTAATGAAAATCGTTTATTTTTTCGAATTCTATTGGGTGTATTTCTATGCGGGAAAGTGCGTCGGCGTTTGTATTATTTTTTCCTTTTTTATATATGACTTCGTAGTCGTACTCTTCTAATTTTAGTCGCCAGCGGACTAATTTAGAATTTGGTTCTTTTAGTGAAAATAACCATTGTAATGGTTTATGGTCACTAATTATTTTAAATTTAACTCCGAAGAGGTAGGGTCGGAAATATTTTGTAGCCCATACGATAGCCAATAGTTCTTTTTCTATTGTACTATAATTAATTTCTGCAGGGTTTAACGTTCTCGAGGCATAGGCGATTGGAAGATCGGTACCTATTGATCCTTGGGATAAAATAGCACCAATCGCGTAATTAGATGCGTCTGTGGTCAAGTTGAATGGCTTAGAAAAGTCGGGGTACTGTAATATTGGATCATTCATTAGTATTTTTCTGCATGTATTAAAGGAGTTAATAAATTCTGTAGTGTGTTCTACTTTTTGAGTCTTTTTAAGGCAATTTGTCATGGGTTTTGTTAATTTGGCAAAATTTTTTATAAACTTTCGGTAATAACCTACTAGTCCTAGGAATGATTTTATTTCTTTAGGGTTATTGGGAATTGGAAAGTTTTCTATAGCTTTTAATTTATTTGGGTTTGGTTTGATACCATCTGGCGTTATTATATGTCCTAAAAATTCGACTGAATCTCTTAGGAATTCTGACTTATCGAGTTGAATTTTTAGTTTCGACTCTTTCAATCGTTGGAACACTTGTTTGAGGTTATCAATATGTTCTTGTAATGAGGTGGAGAATATAATTATGTCGTACATGTAAACTAAACATAATTTTCCGTTTATATCTTTTAATACGTTGTCCATGGCTCTCGAAAAAGTTGCTGGTGCATTTTTGAGTCCAAAAGGCATTCTAACGTACTCATAATGCCCGTTTTCGACATTAAATGCAGTTTTAGGGACTGAGTCTGGATGCATTTCTATTTGGTGAAAGCCAGAAGCTAGGTCAAGTGTTGTGAAGTATTGACATCTTCCGAGTTTGTCTAGTATATCTGTTATGTTCGGTAACGGATATCTATCGTCGATTGTTTTTTCGTTGATTTTCCTATAATCAACTACTATTCTCCATTTTCTTTTTCCACTCGCGTCCATTTTCTTAGGGACAATCCATATAGGAGAGCTCCAGGGGGATTGAGAAGGTCTAATAATACCGTCTTCCAGCATTTTGGAAATTTGTTTTTGGACTTCGTTTTTGTGAACGAATGGGTATCTATAAGATTTTGTGTGGACAGGTATTTCGTCGGTTGTTTTTATATCGTGTTTTATTTGATTTGTGAATGTTAGTTTTTGATTCGGTTGGTGTAAAATATCTTTGAATTTAATTAATAAGTTTTTTATCGCCGTTTTTTCTTCTGAATTCATATGTTCTGTTCTAATGAGTGAAAAGTCGAAGTCGTCGTTTGCTATATGTGGTGGTAATATGTCTTCTATGTTAAAACATTCGTATGCATCTTCGTTATATGTATTAGCAAAGGGTTTCAGGAAGTTTTCATCAATTTGTATTAAAATTGGTTGGGGAGTTGGATTAGAAAATTCTATTGTGGTTGAACCGTTTTCGATTTTCAAGAGTGAACTAGGTATATTTACTGAATCGTTTGTAAGGTCGGGTATAATAATTTCACAATCTGGTAAATTAGTTTTAATTCTTTTCATCGTTGAAGTGTATGCGGGGATTTCTATTTTTTGCGAATTAAACTCTTGTCTGTAATATAATGGGATTTTTATTTTATCGTTGGACAATATTCTGTTATTTAGGTCGATATTTAATTGCAATTTCCTAAGATCGCGTATTCCAATAATACCGTCAAAATAATCGTGAAAATTATATAAGACGAATTCTAGGTCACTTTTCAAGGGTTTAAATTCTGTGAAGATAGGGATTTTGGCTTTAGATTCTGAGTTGCTGTTTCCATTGCAAGTTATGATCGGAGTATTACATTTAAATATATTATTTGGGAAATACTTTTCGGCAACGTAAGGACGAAGTAATGAAGGGTGACAATCTGTATCGATTAGCAATTTAATGGGTGGTTCCGTGATTTTAATATAGGGTAAAGAATTCGGTGTTAAATTATTGAGGTCTATCTTTTGTTGGTCTGAGGGCCTGTTAAATGAAAATTTGTATTATGATTTAATTGTTCTTCTTGTGAGTGATTAAAGTCTCCTTCTATGTTATTAGTGTAATGAGTGTGATCGTCATCATTTTGTTGATAATTACTGCACGTATTGTAATTAGTGATGTTATTTTCCGATTCATCGTAGTCGTTATAATTATCGTGAGGAAAATTTGGGAATGACGTTTCATTAGGGTCAATTTCTATGTTAGTTAGTTCTTCGAATGTAAAATTAGGTTTTCCGCTGTTTTGAAAATGATTTGAGGGTCGATAGTTGTGGTTGAAATTTCTCGTCGATGGTAGTCTACTTGAAGTGGACATTGGTTCTGGTTTACCCTGTGGTTTGTGGGAATTTTTTGGTGAAAATACATTTGTAGGTTTGCCGAATAATTGTGCATTCGTGAAATATTTATTTTGTACAGGTCGAGGTTGGACGTTTATGGGTTGACTTGGAAATGTGGATTTTTGATTGTTGAAAGAGTTATTGTTATAGTTGTTTGGGAATTTATTTGTCGCGTAATTATTATAATTATTAGAGGTATTTGGAATTTGTGGAGAATAGTTTGGAGAGGGTCTCGAAAAGTAATTATTATGATTAGGTCTAGAGAAGTAGTTGGTTTGATGTGGTTTATTCGTCTGATATATTGGTCTTTGCGATGGTTTGGGGTTTTGATATCTGATGTTAACTTGTTGCTCTAGTAAAGAATGATTTATAACTAAGGAAGTTGCATCTTCGATAGTTTTGGGATTTTTTAATAATAATAGTGTCCTTAATTCTGAGTTAGAGTTAGAAATTAACACTGTGACAGCTGTTATTTCGTTTTGATTAATAAGAACTAATTTTGTTGCTGGATCTATTTCTCGATCTGAATTTATTTTTAAGTTTAGTCTCATTTTCATCAATTTTAACCTTTCTAGAAAGTCGCTAATAGTTTCGTTTTTTGTTTTGTTTAAAAATATGAATTGTTGTTGTAATACATGTCTGTCTACTTTGTCTCCAAATTTTTCTCGTAATGCTATCTTAATTTGGGGCCACGTATCTAAATCTGGTCTACATAATAAAAAATCGCCCGCTTCGTCGATAATTTTTGAACAAATAGCTGCAAATACAAACTCGGTTAGGCTATTGTCTGTGGTAGTACCATATCTATCGAAAAATTTGTCCACGGCATTTATAAACGATTCTAAGTGTTCGCTTCGTCCGGCGAAGTGTCGGAGGGTGTGCGAAATTTCTTTTGCTGCTTGAATAGTTGCCATTTTTGGTTTTAATGTTAATTGATTAAGAGAATCTACTAATTCGTTTACGTTCATAAAAAATGTATTTTATGTCGTACGGTGATTGTTTAATACAGTTATGAAATTGGGTTTTTAAGAAAATTCGCTCTCTACTTATTGTACAGAAATTTTTCTTTTATCCCGTATTTGCATAGACTTGAAATAATATAAAAGGTTTCTAAGAAAATTCACTTTCTACTGGTCGTATAAAGATTTTTCTTTTACACCGTTAATTATATATATGTGATCTTGTCACTTATTTAAAATAAAAAATATAAAATATGGTTGTTACATAGGTAATAAAGGTAAAAAAAATGGAAGGAAATATAGCTCAACACTTACTTGTTCTTCTCCTTCACAGGTTCTGTTCCAGGTGAATAGTTAGGACTAAAAGTGAAAGGCACTACTTTTCTTGATTTTCACTCCCTGGATCCTACTGACTGCGCCAATTATGTTTTTTATAACAACTTTACCTTTTTTAAAAAGTTTATTTAAAGTGAAAATGAACAGTGATATACAAATACTAGTTTACACCAAGACTTCAGTAACCACAATGTTGCTTTTTGGAAGTCGAGGTTCTTATTTATAATGTATCTTATCTAAATTACCTTTTAAGGGAAACATACTTTTGTCATTATTATTAGAGTCTAGTAAACACATTAGGTAGGAATTTTAACTACATAACTCATGTTATAGCGGCGACAGAACGTTTTTCGATCGAACACGATGAAAATTTTAGAGTAACTGATTAGTCGACTTGGACTAGCGAGAATGATGAATTTTTAATTGATTTTTTGAAAATGAAGCTCCATTCAATTTGAAGAGCAAGAACTATATTCAAACAAAATTTGTAGAATGAAATTGGGACCACGATTGAAAAACCAGGTATGTATTTAATATAATTCCTATATTATTGTACGTTTGTTTAATGAATAAATTCTTTTTTCTAATGAAGAGATTTATGGTCAAAAACTGGTAAATAAAAAAATCATGTAATATTGATTTGTAGTTTTTAAAAAACCTTTCTCGCTACCCATTTTTGAAAACTTTATTATTATTTTATTAATAGGAATGAAAAAAGATAAAAACTCACTTCATAAAAAGAAAAATTTAATGTAAGTTATAAATTACAAAGTAAATTTATTAGATTTTTTTACAAATAATAGAATTAATAAAATTGATTGCCAAAACTTTAATATTGCGCTGTATAATTAAGTTGCCATTTACAATTCATAAGTCTCTGGCCGTTGAATTATTTTTTAAATATTTAAATAAATTTGAATGGGATCTATTCCAACACGGACATTATGTAGATACTGTCAGAAGAAGTACATTTTTAGTGGGTAATGACAGGGCATCATCAATATGGTTTTGACATGGTTTTGGCATGGAATAAGTACTTTTGCTCTCCGTAAAGTGTTATGTAAAATACCTGGCACATCTAATTAATGTTTCTGTACTTTCTGGGGAGAAAGAAATAGGTTGGAAATAGTCTGTAGTTATATGTATATAGCTTTAACTGATCATGCAGAGATTGCTGTTGGATACGGTTTCATTAAATTTTGATCCTAACATGACATGCGGTACATTATCTGTTCCAGGTCGTGCTTTAGGTGCTGGTATATTGAAGGTATCTTTTAGTATGTTTTGCCCTATTTTGCATTTGAGGTAGATACCTGCATCCTCTTCTCTAGCATATGAGCCAACATCAATAGCAGTGAATTTGCAATCTGTATCAACAATTGCCAGTAAAAACGTTCAATAATGTTCTATATAGTTACAGTATAAGGATCCACTGTTCTTGGATTTAACCTTATGTGTTTGCCATCAATAGCTCCC
Organism: Hermaeophaga mercurialis; assembly: GCA_951812935.1. Taxonomy (NCBI): domain Eukaryota; kingdom Metazoa; phylum Arthropoda; class Insecta; order Coleoptera; family Chrysomelidae; genus Hermaeophaga; species Hermaeophaga mercurialis. The sequence goes on from OX638364.1 coordinate 35,165,181, forward strand.
ACACTGGAAAATTCCATTTCATAAAAAAACTGCTGCTAATATTTTGGAGTTGGGGAAGGTATAATTTAGTCAAACATTCTTTTAACAGTGACTTCTCTTATTATTATACTTATCCAGGAATAGCTTGTACGGCACTGAAAAGCAATTGATCTAAAAGACTAATCCGTGGTCAAATGCTTAAAACGAATAAAATTATTATATATAATGTAATGTTATACATATTTATCACATATATATATATATATATATATATATATGTTATATTTTTTAATTGATTTAACTTTACATTGCTATAAAAGATGGGTCTACATAAGGGATTATTACATCCATCGTAGAGGAAAATCTGGCACTGGTTCAAATGAAGAAGCGGTAAAGAAGAGGTCTGATCTTCTATCATTTTTAGACGGCTTTTCTTCTTCAAAATGAAGCACACTTACAAACATTGTTGAACATAAGCTTCCCAGAGATAAGAGTGAAATCCAAGTTGAGGAAACAGATCTGTCAACAATCGCTAATGAAGAAAATAAAGCTGATAATAACAATGAGGATGGTATAAACGATAATATGGGAAGTAAGAAAAAGGAAAAATTGACACACTCTGAGCAACGATTGCAGCTACTCAAAAACATAGCTGAGCAACAAGTTGAATTGGACGAAACAGACTATTTCTTTAATTCAATGTTGAAAATTGCAAAGAAACTTCCTCGTCATGAGCAAGCTTTATTGAAGATGGAAAAAAACTGTTAAACCCACACAAATGTTTCAATATTTTTCAAAGGTACTCTTGATCGATATCGATAAAAGCAATTATTTAGAAAAAAGCTATTTTTGTTTATTACAGTTTTTATTAAAATATGTCAATTCCATATGGACTCGTTCTAATTTTCCCTCAAGCTCTCAGAACTGAAGACTGTTGGACTTTTCATAATACTACTTCAGCATATTACAAAAGTTTGACAAAGTCAGCCAGTTTTTTATTATTATTAATTATTGTTTTGCTTGGAGTTTAATGTTGAAATTTTCAAAATAATAAAGACAAAATATAAGAGAAATTTTAAAATTAATTTACCTTCCATACTTCCGATTTGAACTTCAGGTTTTATCCTTTCGTAAATTGTCTTGTCAAGAATTGGTTTATAAATAATTCTTTCATGGAATGGTACTATTTTCCTGCTTTTAATTGTAGTCGCTTCTTCATATGCCATTGGACAAAGATCGTCATGGCAGCATGCAATTGCCATTGGTTTTTTCCTCTGTCTTGGAACTATTATCTTATAAACAGGTCTGAGATTTAAATTATGTACCGAAAGGGGAGATGAATCCGTCTAGAAAACAATATAGGTTATTGTTTTTACCATATTATCATGGCCAACAATTACAGAAGCTTTTAAATATTCGCAACATGTTTTATTAAATTTTAGAAGTTAACTATGGTCCGAAAATAAATATTTTTAGCCATTGTTATATTATACATAAAGTCATTCATATTGATATATTTTTTATAAAAAGTGGGCTCAGTTAAGAATTAGTTATTCAATGATAAGAAGATTTTTTGAAATTTGTCCCATTGAATTCTTACTTTATACCCTAAAATGTATCCAAATACATAAATATTTTCAATAATATAAAAATGTAAGTAACAGTGTATTGAAAAAGCCTCCTTATTTAAAAAAAATAGGAAATTGAGAATATTTGTTTAACTAATTTAATTGGAAAGTTATTAGTTTTTGGATCCAAATAAAAATAATAGGTACTTATTATTTAAAAAGTAACACTAATTACCATAAGAGCGCTTGGCCTTTTTTTCAATCTCTTCAATTTTCGAGGTTTAAAACCACCTTGAGCGATTTGTGGCACTTTCAACAAATCCCAAATTAACACCGTCCCATCTTCACCGCCTGTTATGAATTGCATAGAATAAGAAAGGTTTGCGTTTTCAGGAAAATCTTTTAATCTTCCTTGCTTAGTAAATTCGTAGAATGGAGATACCCAGTTAATACCTGAGGGAAAATGAAAAATTTATAATAAGTTTTAAGATTCATCTCCCTTGACTGAATTTTTTCTGGACATTATTAAAGGAAATTGTATCAGTTTTATAAGAATTTCAAGCAAATAAGTGCAAAACTTTAAAAAAAATCCCACCTAAATAACTTAATTTTGTTTAATTGATATAAATATCTTTAGTTAATCTTTTAAAACTGCAGCCACAGCTATTTTGAATATTGCACGAGTGAAAATGATGACAGTGATTATTTTAATAATTTAGTGTGGACTATTTGAACTTAAATACATTCCAGAGAAACGCAAATATATATCTGATACTTTAAGCAGAGACCAAATAGCAAACACAATCATTACTGAATTTTTATACTAAAAAGATATCAGTAGCACAGTTGGAGTGTCAAAGAAATTACAAAGGAAATGGACAGGACCATTTAAAATTTCGGAAAAAGTAGGACTGGTAACCTACAGGATTACATCAATTAAAGAAGTTGTATACATAACTAGGCTAAAAAGATACTGTGGCTCTGAACAGAATGAGGAAAATCTGCATATAACAAACTATGGAAGAAAACCAACATCGAGAAGAGGAGATTCAGGGAGAAATAGAAGAAGAACAAGAAGTAAACCTAGCCACAGTAGCAACCGTGCCATTATGAGGCACGAGCAGAAAGCCACCAAAAAGTAAACAAGAACAGTCCCAAGGAAGTAAACATATAAATAACAAAGGACAGGTTTGAAGAAATTCACGTAGACCACCCCTCGTATTAAGAAGATCGTCAAGAATAAGAGATAGACTAGCCAGCGCACCAAGTTTTAATAAACGGATTAATGCTGACAAAGTCAGAGCGGAAACATGCTGCTCAAGTAGTAACTCAAAATGTGGAAAGGAATGAAGGGCATGAATCAGAAAGAATAAAAGTGGAGAACCAAATGTCAAGAACAGAAAGGAGAAATTATTGTGAGAATGTGGAAGTGAGAGTATGTAATGGCACTGACCTAGGTTCCAACGGTATGAGGGATCATATTGAAGGAAGGTAGTTAGGTTCGAAAGAGGACGCTTTCAAGGATGCAGAGGAGTGGAGAGAGACACCATGCCGGTGTCATGAAACTTACACGGTCTCCAGGCTAGATGACCAGGAGACTTTTGATGATTAATAGATTTTATACATTACTAAAATATAAATAACGTCTTACCCTAGCATCAGCGCAAAGGTAATTTTAGTGTTGGACATCTTCACTCGAAGACATTTATCCATACTGCGAGTTTCAAACTTTAGAGAACAAATGAAAGTACCGTGCACCGCGCCGCGAGAGTTTCAGTCCCCCGGCTTTTGTTATATGTTTTTAGACTGTAGTTACCCTAGGCTACAGTATAATCAGAGTTCCCTCTTAAGTCACGCGGGAGACTGATTGCCAGAAGAAGTCGACAAGAGGTCGAATATTTAATAATAGTTTCCAAGGGGATGGGTAATCGTGATTGCAAGCACTATAATACTTGTATTAGTGATTTAGATACTACGTCAGGAGCTAAGGTTGGATGTATGTGGTTAATGTGAGTAAGAATGGGAATTGTATGAGGATAATGTGGAAACAATATATAGGTTTTTTTTTGTTTTTTTGGGGACACTAATTCGCTTATGAAAATAACTGATCTATTAAGTCTTAAGTAACCTTTCTAGGAAATGGAAAAGATAGATAAATATCAGCTCATTTTGCTCGGGAATTTGGATTTTAAATCTTTTATAACGAGTTTCAAGTATAAAAACACAATAAAAATGGAGACATGTGAGGACCATCAGTGTAATGTAATATGTCAGGTCATGTATATACAATTTTAAGAGTTGTCGGCTAGTACAAAAGTGCTACATCGAGTTAAAACTATCAAAATCAGTGATTTATATCTTTGCAACAGGTACAACAACCACACACCCAACTGCACATCAACAATCTTCACTATGGGTCATCACCGTGCTACCATATGGATCTTGGTATGGTTGGCATGTCTCCAGTCTCAAAGTAACGAAATGATCGCGTACGTCTGTTCGAATTCTCAGATTAATGTTTCGGTTATCTCGTTAAAAAACGTACAAGTATGTCCGTCACCGGAATTGTCATAAGCAAATGAAAGAGTGAACATTCAAGTGATCAAAAGAAACGAACTAAAAGTATGGACATGTTTAATCGAAGTTACACGACATATGTGTTCTATTGTGGCATACATAGCCACACTTCGGTCGTAAATGGAGGTCTTGCAACAAATATTCACAAATTGGGAGCGGAAGACTGCAGGGAAAGGGAAAATTTCAAATCTTTTATCAGACAATTGGCAATATAATAATGAATGGCACGACGACAGCATGAATAAACTTGGAGGGAATATTGGATAATGCAGGGTCATGTAAAGGCGTGGTATATCAAGAATATGATCGGACATGGACATATGTAGATGTGGTAGCATCTATATCTATTAAGATACTTGCCATGGATTACGAGGCATCAGTGAGCCTAGAGGATAATGAATTTCAGTTACAAGGAGGCAAGGTATTGGACATGTAAGTTCCAATACTTTTTTAAAAGGGTGAGCTATGTACTACTCAGGGATTATTTGAGAAACACCCTGTACAGAAAAAAATAGGTTCACAAAAATGTATTTTCATAATTTCATAACTGCTCTAGTTTGTGCGAATAAAAAACATACCACTACTGATTATTTAAAAAAATATGTTTACAAAACTTCCATTGTTACAATAAGTCGCTGATGTCGTAACATTTTTTACATTGCATTTTTACAAATTTGCAATAAGGTCATAGAATGAGTTAGAAACTAAGAGTTTTTTCTGAATCAAAAAGTCATTTCAGTTGATATGGGCTCATCAGTAAGAAAGGACTCAAAGTCGAGACCTCCGCGACGCTTAAATAATTTTTTTAATCCAGTTTTTAAGTTCTAATTTTATGAATTTCAATTTTTTTTCATTTTTTTTTAAGAAAATTTCAGTCTGCTGTCGGGATTCTCGAAGTTAGCCGGACAGAGTCGGCCTGTCATGGTTGAAGTTTGTTGGATTTATTAAGTTTAAAAAAAAAGGTATATATATATATATATACAGTGTGTCTATGGAACCATATGGAAAACTTTTTTATTACTGGTTGTATGAAAAAAAGGTATTCTTGATAAAAAGTTCTGCATGGTTCAAAAGTTAAAATGCAACCATCAGATATCAATTTTTCAAAGCAGTATACGAGGTTTGTCAAAAAATTTGAATTTTGTGCAAGCGTAAAGTATCTTTATTTTTTACAATCCAGAAAAATGTTATAAAGTAAAGTTGTTTTGAATTAAAAGTTATATTCAAATATGTAATTACAGCCATTTATTATGAAAATTCAGGTTTTGTGATTATTTACTAATCTTTCCGTATTAATTATTCTGGCGGGCAACAATTTAACGCAATCTAGGATGCCCTGACATGAAGTATGTGAAAGTGAATGTCAGAGTGAGTTGTTTATAACATTACAATAAAAATGGCAAATTTACTAAATCGTGAAGAAAAAATAGAACTTGTGTTAATTGTTGGAGACAATTACAAAACACATAGAAAGGCCGCAAATATTTTTAATAATAGACATCCGCATAGAAACATTAGGCATTCAACAGTTACAAAAATTTTAAATAAATTTAAGGCTAGTGGAAGTAAAGAAAATAAATTTAAGAATAAACGCCGAAAACGGGTTGCGAATGAAGACACTGAATTTGAAGTGATGCTTTCTGTCGTAGAAGACCCAAAAATGCTGGAAAGCCGTGTCAGGAAGAACGAGCAACAGGAAGATGCGCGAGCAGTCAGTCGTCAGCAGCAGGCAGAAAGAGTAGAGTGTCATATTGTGACGTGAAAATATTCAAATAAATTCTATTGAATTAATTTAGAGTTTTATTATGGATAAAATATAGCAGTAGCTAACATCAGAAGTGGGATAAATACGCGTACTGTAGAAATTTAAGTTAGTGTTAGTGACAATGGCCGACGAAAATCATGAAACTAGTGACAATGTGTCTACCGAACACAGTGTAGAAGTGACGGTTGATGTTGACGACAATGACGACGCGCCTAATTCAAAGCGTGCTAAATTTCAATGGCAGGAGACCCTAATAAATTTAGTAGCAGTTCAGCAAAAACAAATAGCTGATTTAACAAAGATGGCTACGTCTCCGTTCTCTATGCCAACGCCCAGTGATACAGGAATTGATGGATCGAATACGCAGGTTCCAGCATGCACGCATGTGCAGTCATTTAAACTTACAAGCTATGATCCCGACGACAGCGCATATTCCATCGAAGAATGGCTGAGCGATGCTTCCAAAATACAGAAAGAATTAAATGTAAGCAATAACTTAATGATTGCTAAAGCATGCGAGTAGTACAGTAGCTTATCGACCTAGGCGTCTAGCATATCAGGAAAGAATACAGAATGTGCAAATTCACCATACAGCAACAGGAGTACCTCGTGGAAATGGTCTAGTGGAACGTGTTATGAGAACACTCTTTAATTTGTTAAGAGCCACACTTACAACTGAAAAAAAAAAAATAGGGCAACAGTAATACCCGAAATAGAAAACAATTTAAATTCAACTGTACACGTTATGCACCGACGGTACTACATCTCGGTACAAATCCACGTTTAACCGCAACTTTACAATTTTTGGGTGATGCGGCGCCAGCTGACAATTTCGTTGACCCGGAAAGGGCTGTGAAAGAGGCACGAACCCGAATTGTTGACAGTGAGAATAAACGAGCTCAACGATTTAACGCAACCCGGTGTCAGGCTTGTTTGTTTAAAGTAGGAGACTTGGTGGCTGTTAAAGATTCCCAGCTGGCTGGTGGCGGCAAATTGGGACAAAGGTATCGAAGACCTTACACTGTTCGCAAAGTACTTGAAAACGACAAATATGTGGTTCATAAACAAGGACGGCGAACCACGGTAGCTGCTCACGAGCAATTAAGACCTTGGCCCTCCCGAGAATAAAGAACAGGTAAGTAAAAAAAAAAAATAAGATAGTGGCAGCCCCACTATGCCTAGATAGTGGCAGCCACTAGAGTATAAAAAAGAAAAAAGAAAAAAGAAAAAAGAAAAAGGATAGTGGCAGCCCCACTAGGCCTAGATAGTGGCAGTACCACTATAGTAAAAAAAAATGGATAAAAAGGATAGTGGCAGCCCCACTATACCTAGCTAGTGGCAGTACCACTAGAGTGTAAAAAAAAAAGAAAGGATAGTGGCAGCCCCACTATGCCTAGCTAGTGGCAATACCACTAGAGTATAGAATATAAAAAAAAATTATAATGTCTTGTGATGACATAGGTTCTGCTTCCGTTTTTTCTAATTCCAGGTGGATATTTAGCCATGTGGAGCGAGGACGCTTTGATTCCAGGACGGCCGTATTAGCGGTACGCCCTGCTCCCCACTTAAAATGCTGGAAAGCCGTGTCAGGAAGAACGAGCAACAGGAAGATGCGCGAGCAGTCAGTCGTCAGCAGCAGGCAGAAAGAGTAGAGTGTCATATTGTGACGTGAAAATATTCAAATAAATTCTATTGAATTAATTTAGAGTTTTATTATGGATATAATATAGCAGTAGCTAACACATATATATATATATATATATATATTAATGCGTTGAAGTACGATATATCCGTTATTATTGAAGTTACGAAAAAAAGTTTTTACAAAAAGTGTAAGCAGTCTGGAGATTCACATTTTAAAATTAGTCCCAAATATACAGTGTGTTCAGGAACGCAGTGTCAGACAAAAATTTGGTTTTTTTAAATAGAACACCCCATATATTTTTACATTTTTATAAACCTCTTGCCGAGCTAATTTCAACGATGTATCACACTTCATGTCTATTATGTTTAATAAAGGATCTACAGCCACCTGAAAATCACATTTTTTTGAATTTAGATGTCTGTAGCAGCCAAACCGTTGAAAATCAATAAAAGCGGCTTATATGTTCCTATCCTAACTTATCTAAGTTCTATGCTGTGGTATTAAAAAATATTTGATACAGAGTGATAAAAAATTTGAAATCCCATCTGATTTTTAATAACTAATACATATGAGAAGTGTAATATTTTTATAGTTTTTAAGAAATAGAATAACCTTCTCACCCATCCTCTCCACCATATTTCAGCCTCGAAATGTTGAAATAATCATTTTACTTACTGTTTAACAAACGAATTATTTTAGAATTTAGTTCAACATATTTTTATAAATTTTGAACAATTAATTTAACCAACGAGATACTACCTGACAACTTTTGTATGGTTTATGATATATCGATTTGAGTTTATGACAATACTTATTTCAAGCTTATCAAATCTAATCTTGCCTAACCTGAAGAGGAAATCTCATCTAAACAAAATCTGTTCAAAATATCTACTTTTTACATTCTCGTACAACATGATTCTTTGTTGGATAATCTAACGTTTGAAAAATATTTTCTTTAGACCAAATTTCCTCTACAATTGCATGTATTCTTTTAATAAGGTCTTTTTCATTCACTATAGGTACACAAGCTATTTCATGACTCTGTATAGATTAAAATCTATTGGAGTTACGTCTGGAGATCTCGGAGGCCACATAATAGACCCTCTATGATCTATAGATTTCTCTGGATATTTTGTATTGAGATAATGTCTAACATCGGTAATGAAATAGACTAAGGCTCCATCATGTTCTTTAGAATTCAAACTTTTCTCTCAAAAAATTAAAATAAATCTTAAAGGGGGCTCAAAATGCAGCCACCTATTATGCCACTCCATTTTAATTGAAATGAACCTGTATGTGTAGCGCGGGGATTTTTATCCGCCCATACATGACTATTAAAGCAAAGTTCATGTACCAACAAATTGCGAATATCGCTTTTCGCATTCGCTACTTTAATTTGTAAACGTTTCATGTACCAAAGATAATTCTGGGGAAAAATGTAAAAAAAAAATTAGTGTGGCTCCAATTATGTGACAATTGTCAGTCTGTCACAGTGCTGTCGTTTCGTTCGCTTAATGAAATTTAAATATGAAATATTTAAAAAAAATAAAACTTAATTAAGTCGTCCAAACAGTAACATTAAACACAAAAGATTTCTCTATGCAAAAGACAAAACAAAACAATATCCGTTAAGGTTAATTTACTCTTCTTTGCGGACTGCGCACGCGTGAGTTTGAAAATTTAGCGAAATTCGCATAAAAATTAAAACTGTTTTAATTTTCCCGCACCCTAGATTTCAAATTTTGCGAAGTCCTTGAAAATAAAGTAATCGTTACAATTGTCAACGTTAACCAATGGGCAACAAGTTCGCGTTTCGCAATTCCCAATTCGTTGGTACATGAACTTTGCTTTATACTATTAAAAATACCTTCTCTTGTAAATTTAGCTTCATCCGTAAAAAGAATATATTTTGCGAGTCGGGATTTCCACATTTGCTGCTGAACCTTCTTGAAAATTGTTTCTGAATAGATAGGGGGTAATAATTCTGCAATCTATATAAAATTTGACGTGTATTTAAATAGGGAGTATAACTAAGATTTTCTAAACTGTTTTTTTTTATTTCTTATCCTTGTAGAACGTGTTTGTCCAGCATCAGTTCTTTTAATTAAGAAACTTCCCTTTCCTCTTAATCTTCTATCCATATTGTCAAAAATTCAAAAATTTTGCGGATTCCGTAGAATGCCTTGAAACCGTTCCTGGAATATTCTTTCTGCCAATTTAGCATTGTACCTAGCCTCTCCATAAATTAGATGACTAGTCTATATTTGTTATAATTTTGTAAAACACATAAGTAATAAGTTACACTTCAAATTCAATTACACAATTAAATGACAGCAATATTGCCAATTACTGGACTTTTTTTTCACAGCCTACTTCCGAAATGTCAATCTATTGAAGTGAAAGGATTTTGAATTCTTATTAATTTTATAATTTGGAATTTCTGGAAAAAATATAATTTTAGCCTGTTAAACTATTTCAATTAATAGATTAAGAGAAATTTAATACTTTATGGTTTAAAATTTCTGAAAAAAATATCTAAAAGCTATTAATTTTAGCATTATCAAAGGTTATACATTTTTTTTAGAAAAGATCAGAGATTCTTAACAAAATGCAAATTTCATATTTTGCGGCATAATATTTCTTTCTTAATGTTCCAATTATATCTCAAATTAAAAGTAAAAAAGTCTAAGTCGTTTTTGCGTTAAGGTCGATATTTGAGTTTGTTTTTTAATTTTTAACATCCTGTATCTCGTAAACGAGGGTTGTTAAACTAATTTCAATTGAACCAAAAATTAACTATTTATAAATACGCAATGGAGGGTGTTATAATTAAATCTGCACTATTATTATGAATTCAGGTACGGACTAAATTCAATGGATGTTGAGGCAGAGTTTTTCAGTTCTAAACATGACCACCAAGTTCCTCAGATATTTTTAAAAGAAAAGTTTCCTCTTGTAATAACTCGTTAAAATTTTGATTTAATGTAGTCTAGAAAATCTTAAATAAATAAAAGACAAGACTGGCAACGCCTAATTGTCTCAATACATTTTTTAATACAAACTACATATTTCGAACTATATTAAAACGGAACAATGGACAGATTACTACATTTTTAAAATAATGATTACTTAATCAAGTGTTCAAAATGTGCTCCATTTATGAGTTGGCAGTACTCTAATCGATGGTAGAATGCGTCTACCACATTTCTTCATTTATTACTACAAGTAATAATTTAAGAAAATATTATTTTTGCTTTCTATTTACCATATCTTAAAAGAAAATAACCACCAAATATTCTATCTTATTGGTACCTTATCAAAATTCCATATTAAATTATTTAATACTCGGTATTAAAGACTACCAGTAAGAAACTCCATGTCCAAAAACGAGCGATTTTTACATGTGTAAAAGCAGGTATACTAGGTGGCTATCAGCCCACAACCGGTTTTGTAGGAGTGGGGAAGGTCCTTTGTGTGGTAAAAAAATGTACTCCGGCAATTGCACTTTGATTAACTCGTCAAATCCAAACACAGGAATCTTGGAAAAGTTCGTTAAATAATTTGCCTTTTCTAATTCTATTACCATTGACTACAGTGATGATTATGCATTATCCAAGTGGCTTGTTTGTACAATTCCGGTGACATCATTCTCAAAGGAAATGGTGGTTTAAACACGTAGTGATATATTTGAGATGATAAGCAGCAAATTTCTTTACGACAAACTTATTATTTTCAATTTAGAACCCTTGTACGTCTACTACTAATTGCCTATTATTAAATTAGAGAACTGCTTTATCATTTGTTAATATCGTTGATTATAATCAATATCAGCTTTAAGTTTATTTAAATTTTGAAGATACAGTGTTAACCTCTCTTGATAAGTCAACATAAATAGTGGAGTTAAGTTGCTACTAAACATTTATATCAAAGAATGATCATGCATACTAAACCGCTCCCACAAACAAAGTTTAGTCTTGAAATATGCCTCAGATTAACTAAAGGAGGTTGCAATTAGACATTTAGAATAAAGAATAAGCATGCTCAAACCTGTTTAATTATTTTCGTAAGAGGATTGTACATACATTCCTTTGTTGTCTCGTTATTTCTTGAGACCCATTCCCATGTTTCGTTTACCCTTTATTGCAGTAGTAACGAATTAAGCGACTGCTTTTTCACTAAACTGCGTCCTTTGACTCGACTCACTTCTAAGCTTTATTTTGTAAAACTTTATTAGCTGCATATCTTTGCTTTAAATCACCTTTGAGAGTATGCAATGTCGTGTTCTCTAGACGCTTGATCTAGGAGATTAATACCTTCATTCCCCTCTCTAATCAAGTCTTGAGTTTGGTATCTGGACCGCATAAGGAATATCCAGGTAGATGGATTTCAGTTGAAAGTTAATTAAATAGAGTATTAACTAAACCACGTCCTTTGAACTTCCGTCGTATCATTCTAAACCTTTATATAGATGTGCACAACTTATTTAGAGCCAGTAGGCATGAAGATTCCAAAACAAAAAATCACTCTAGCAATTAGAAATTATGACATTGAAGAAGCTAAGAAATGGAAAGTTAAGATTTGAAAATATATACGTATGTTCTACAAGTTTACATCAAGCAAAATATACGTACTTGCGAAATTTGCTTCAACCTATTAAAGAGATTGGTTATCAAGAGTACGACAAAATGGAAGAGGTGATTGAACTAGAGTTAATAAAAAATAATTCTATTATATTTGACGATATTGCTACGTGTAATCAAAATAATGTACAAAATTATTTGTTTGTTGTGGAATACTCAAATCTACAGATTGTTTTTATCTTTGTCAGACATATGAAGCTATTCCCAAGCAGCTAATTTGTGTGCAAAACAAAGAAAATAGAGAGAACAGGAAACAGAACAATTTCGTCCGAGACTTAGTTTAACACAGATGTCGTATATTTTACAAATTTTATTAGCTCATAAAGTTCAACTTATAGCCGACATTAGTTGTTACAACCCTGCATTTGAAATTGAATTAAATAATTATTCACTTATAAGATGTGACTCCGATTCAAGATATACAGGAGGTGTAACAAATTATGTAAGAGAAGGTATTCCATATTCAGTTTATAGAATATTTACTGTCAAAATTATTGGTGTAAATTTATTTCAACCACTTATTTGGCATTAAATTAGTAATTAGTAGTATCTATCATTTTTTTTGCTATGTAAAAAAAAATTAATTTAACACCTTTGGGATAACACATCATATAAACACGCACACTAGAATCACAAGCACCACTAAAACTTTGATTGACTGTTTTATCTAATTTTGAAAATAAACATGTGAATGTTTTAGATGAATCTAAGTTTATTGATCATTCTGTAGTATCTATTAAATATGCTAAATTTGAAAAAATTAACTTTAGTTTAATGCACAAAATTTGTAAGGAATCTAAATAAACAAAATGTACATAAAATAATGTTAAAATTATATAACTACAACTTTCTACTTGATTGTAAAGGTATAGATATTATTTACAATAATATTAAATCCGTTTTTGAACAAGCTATAAATGAAATAGCACTAGCTAAAGCCATAACTTATTATAAAAATAATCTACCTTGGTATGATGATGAAGTTAAGTGATTAAGTAAAGACAGAGATATAGCTTATAAAACATTTAAAAACAATTCAAGTGATATTAACTGGCTAAACTATAAACATAAACGTAATAATATAGTTAATATTATTAAACAAAAAAAATCAGTTTTATTTTAACCAAATTGATAAAAATGTACACAATCTTCGATTAATGTGGAATTAATGTGGAATTAATGTGGAAAAAATTATTTTTTAATGGTATACAGTTTGAGAATAATGATAATAATCTTTTCTTAAAGGTGACAATGAATTTCAATAAATATTTTGTAAAGAGTGTTGAGGATACAGTTTCTAATATTGACCATGTACAGTTTGAATGTATTATTGATAATTATGGAAAGTGTTTTGTTGAGTTTAATTTGTTAAACTTAAAAAAGCTATTAAATATTGTTTCAGAGTTAGATAATAAAGGCTCACAACTTCATCCACTAAGTAGTAAAATCATAAAAAATAGTTTTGAGGTTATTGGGCATGTACGGTGTCATTTTGTTAATACGTCATTAGATACTGGTAAATTTTCAAAAGAGCTAAATTGCAGTAGAGTTCATGGTATGATCTTGCGGTGAATTCCATACATTCTGCACTATGTAAACGCTTAGCTGTCACTATCAAATTACCATTGCAATAAAAGACGCGTATGCAAAAAGCACGATGGTTTTCTGGATACGCTTCCATGGTTCCTAAATCTCCGTAGAGTAGCGCAATAGCCTATCCTTAGGCGCCCCTTTCTGCCGCGCCATTACATGAACAGCGCAGGTACAAATACCCCCTACTCTTTCTGGACATTTAATGTTCCATTTTATACATGTGATAATTTCCACTATCATGTTAAATGTCTGATTCGTTCAAAAGGAGAGAAAACTAATTTGAATAAGGATCGCTGTGTTCTTGATAATAGAAATTCAGAATTCAAGTTTTCTTTATAAGCAAAAATTGAAAGTGTTTCTCATTATCGCGCAGATTGTGAGGTTAAAAAACAAGACATACAAACTAAATCAGCTGGCAGGTCCAGATATTAAATCCGGCACCTTTTTATTACAAAGTGGAATATTATATCGAATGGTATGTGAATAATCACTTGTATCAAATTTGTTAATGTCCTTCTTAATAATTTAATCGTATATGTCATGACTATTAATTTCATAAACGAAGCTATATGCATCTGTATATAAAACTTTACATCTCTTATTGAATTTAGGTATCATCTAATAACGAAAATCGTGCATACAAATTTTGAAATATCAACACCGACATTCCTATATACAATGGTTTGTTAAAATAAAGTTCAACTTTTCGTAATTCAATAGCCATTAAATCATTATCAAACATTGTTCTACTTTCGAATTTAGGGCTGGCTATTAAATTTTTAGCTGCATATCTTACCTCCTAACAAGAGACTAATTTTACATTACTTTAAGTTTGAAATTACTGTTTTCAAACTGGTTTATAGCTTGAACTCAAAAAGCTGTATTAAGATCTATATAGAGTTTTACCTAAGCAGATTGTTCAAACTGAAGGACTATGAATTTTCGTAATTTTTAAATTGTGTACTATTGCTTCTTTAAGAGCTCTAAGCTCTAAGCTTTAAGATGCACACTTCATGTGCGAATCCCCGGAAGTCACCCGTAAAATGATAGAGAAAGTCTTTCTTTCATGAGAACAATATGTTTAAATTTAGATTCTTTTACCTCAGAAGAATGTGTAATTTCTTTAGCAAACCATTGCATACAGTCTTCACCGCGATAACTATTAAAGTATGACAGATTATTATTTAAGGTAATATCCACAACTAAATACGTTATGCTTTTGATATTTTATTGTACTTTCTTTAAATTATGCCCATAAGGTTTAGATTTTGATTCAAAATCTGCATATATAACAAAAGGTGTTCGCTGTTTATTTACAAACTTTCTAAATTTCACTATAGGATATTTCGGAAGAGATATCTTATAGTCATTAATTTTTTCACAAAGTTCTGCATGTGTGAGAAGTCGTTTTTCAGAGCTAAAATAATTGAGACATTTATCATAAATATTTTTTTTGTTTATGTTTATTTACTTGAGTACCTATTAACCGTAATAAATCTTTAAAATAACAATAGTGATAGTTTATATCAACAACTACATCTGCCTCTGGTAGAGTACTAAAATCATTAACTTTAAGAAAATATTTATTTTGAATCAATAATAGATTTACGTGTTTCTTTTGTTTGCATTGGGTTAGATGTAGGATAATTACATTAAAACTTTTTTTAATCAATTCTAAACAGTAGACGTTTACAGATATTGAATTGAGTTTTTGAAATTTATTAATATTATCAAACTGAAATGGAATATCAAGTCCTTTCTAAATTTAAAACAATTGCATAGTGTGAATATGAGGTAATCCGATATGACTTACCCGTCGGTGAATAGAGACCGCTAATGATACTCCAATAAAAATACGTTTCGTCATAATAAAATAAAATAAAATAAAAAAAATAGTTTTGAACATTGATAATTGGTAATTTATTGTAGGATGAACCGTTTCCGATTTCTAGTGTATTAATATTAACCTATAATGATATTATTTGATTTAAAGACCAACCTGATTCCATTTCTTGGAATTCGGAAAGTTTGTTGAAAAATCTAAGATTTGATTTATAAACCATTCCCCAAAATCTGTCGCCCTATCAGTAACATTATTTTTGATTTTGAAAATATTTCAATGCTACAATTTCGATTTTTTAACAAATTCAGCACAAAGATTTGTATTAACTTGCACCATTGATAAATATCCTAATATACATACCTAGTATATATACTTACACTTTTTCTGCAAATGCGATAAAAGCATCAAGTAAAAATGGTACATCTTTGTGCTTTTGGTTCGTTATTACGTTTTTGGTCCCAGAAAGTTTATCGTAAATTAATTTTAAATGCCCTAATTTAGTTATTCACACTTTTTCCCAACGCCTAACCTTTGTTTTGTCATAACCTCTGTCAAGTAATTGAAATTTTGACATGTTTAAGCCAGTTAAGTCTTTCGTCCTTAATAAAATTGGGACCTTGAATTTGATCTTGGCCTTGAAATTGAACTGGGCCTTGAATTTGGTTTTGGTCTTGAGTTTTACCTTGACCATGGATTTGTTCTTGGCCTTAAATTTGGCGAATTTGGCCGTGACCTTGAATTTTCCTTTTTGTTGGATATTACATTGACCTCGACCTCGAGTATTACCTTGAATTTGATCTTGGCGTTGAATTTGACCTTGGCGTTGAATTTGCCTTCTTGTTGAATTTGGCCTTGGTCTTGAATTTGAACTTGACCTCGAGTTTTTACCTTGATTTTGGCATTGGCCTTGAATGTAACCATGGTCTTCAATTTGCGTTTTTGTTCAATATGACCTTGGGCCTGGAATTTGAACATGACCAAAAATGTGATCTTGATCTTGAATTAGACCTTTGCCTTTTGGCTTTTTTTACATTTGAATTTGTCCTTGACCTCGATTTTTCCTTGAATTTAAACTTGACCTTGAATTTCACCTTGGTCTTAATGTCTTAATGGTTTTTAATTTAAATTTGTATATATATTTATATATGTATATATATTTGTATATATGTCGAACTCGTCTATCCAGAAAAGGTATAGTCACATCGAAATACATATATCGTTGTCAAAAACACAGTGGCAGAGAGGATTACTGTAGTAGTAGATATCGTTAATTCACAACTACAGCACTTATCTACCAAAGTCTGTTCTTTTTAATTGCGATTGATGAGATATGTTGCACAAGTTGTACTTTTTTTAATGGTTGCGATAATAATAAGGAAATCACTAAAGAAATATTGGAAATTATTCCTCTTTACGATACTATAAAATATTTCATTCTCTGTAACAACTGATGGAGCTAAATCGATAACAGATGAACCTAAAAGATTTGTATCAAGACTGAGAAAAAAATTACAATGTCAATATCCAGATACATCGGATAATCCAACAATCAGCACTTTCTATTGTCTTATTCGCCAACAAATTCTCTCTTTAAATATATTGTACTTAAAACATTAACAAAGATAGTACATAATGCACTTTATTCGTACGAGAGCACTGAATCAACTCCAATTTACTTCGTTTCTTGAAGATTTAGTATTTAAATTCAAAGATATTCCTTATTACACAAACGTTCGTTGGTTTTCTTGTCACAAAATTCTGAAGAACTTACATCGGCTTTTGGAGAAAATAATTGTATTTCTTAAAAAGAAAAATGAAAAAAAAAACGTAAATATTCGATTATAAATGATCCTCCGTACTAAAAGATTTTTAGCAGATATTCAGGTTACAATCTTGTAAGGCAAAGATTGACTTTATTTAAAAATCATCTACAAAGAAACGTTTTGACAAAGTGGAGAAGTATAAATTCCCAAATTATTCCCTAAACTAAGTAAGAAGTACTCGGAAATTAAAAAGTTTGCCTCCCAAATTTTATGCTATGTTGAAAGTACTTACTTAACTATTTTCGTTCTTGAAATTAAATGAAATGGCATACAGATTAAGATTCATTAATTAATTGACATACATTTATATATCTTAATCAAGATTGTCTGTTTTGAGTTTTTCAATCGTAGATATTTGAATTCTTATAGGAGGAAAACGCTGGCAAATTTCGAGTAAGATGGAATACTTCTAGTTTTATAAATACAAGTACATTAAATAAAATAACTCTTTAAATTAAAACAATCATATGGAGTTTTATTATGCTATTCATATTCCTGAATCCTCACTTCAGAATACGAATTTAAAAAAAAATGTAAAAGTGTAGTAGCCCGCGTGAATCTTGCTTGTTGCACCAAATGAGTAGGAAAAGAAAGGCGGTTGTAAAGCGGAAGTGACGTCATCAATTGAGGCTCCTAGAAAGCGTAGGTAGTTGGAGTTGAGTGACGTCATATGTCTGCCTTGCTTGCGTCCCATGACGTAAGAGTTCTGTAAATCCTGATTGCGTCAGCATGTGATAAGAGAAAGTATAGAAATCGTGGGTAGTTGTAGTGGAGTGACATCATCAGGAGTCGAGAGTTGGAATCGAGTGACGTCAGAGGTGGAAAAAGTCGAGAAAGCGTAGGCAGTTGTAGTGTAGTGAAATCATCAGTCCCGTAGTTGGAGCCAGGGGTTCCACTGGGGATCCCAGGGGTAGTCAGGGTGGCCCCAGGGGTAGCCGGGGTCCCCAGGGGTAGTTGGATAGGAGCCGGGGGGTCCCAGGGGTAGTTGGCATCAGCCGGGGGGTCCCCAGGGGTATTTGGCATCAGCCGGGGGGTCCCAGGGGTAGTCGGGGGGTCCCCAGGGGTAGTTGGCATCAGCAGGGGGGTCCCAGGGGTAGTAGGGGGGGTCCCCAGGGGTAGTTGGGCAGGAGCCGGGGTTGGAAATTTATTTACCATCAGCAGTTCAAAAAAAACATTTTGAAGAAAGCCGTACTCAAAAGATTTTCTTAGATTTTTTAAAATTATTTTTGAGAAAATTCTATTTTTCAACCACCAAGGATTCTTAGATTTTTTTAAATTATTTTTGAATTGAAAATTCTATTTTTCAATATTGAAATAAAAATTATTTGAAAATTCTATTTTTCAATATTGAAATAAAAATTATTTGAAAATTCTATTTTTCAATATTGAAATAAAAATTATTTGAAAATTCTATTTTTCAATATTGAAACCTGACTTTCGGAAACGAAACAAAATTAAACACCAAGGATTCTTAGATTTTTTTAAATTATTTTTGAATTGAAAATTCTATTTTTCAATATTGAAATAAAAATTATTTGAAAATTCTATTTTTCAATATTGAAACTTTAAAATTATTTTTGAGAAAATTCTATTTTTCAATATTGAAATAAAATCAAAGAACCGCTTATGAGTTTCGAATACTTTTAAAATTATAAATTCTATTTTTCAATATTTAAACTTCGCAAACGAAACTAAATTAAACTTCTTGGATTTTTTTAAAATTATTTTTGAGAAAATTCTATTTTTCAATATTGAAATAAAATCAAAGACCCGCTTATGAGTTTCGAATACAATTTATTATAATGAAATTGAGTGACGTCAGAGGTTGGAGAAAGCCGAGAAACGTGGGCAGTCGGAATCGAGTGACGTCAGCGGTGGAGCCGGTGTTGGAATCAAGTGACATCAGAGATCTGTCAATCCTACATGTATATATACCCATGAAACTGATTAGATTCATTCAGTTTAATACACTACAATATTTGTGTCAGATTGAAGTAATCATATAAAAAGTAAAGTTACGTTTATTTGTCAGCTACAGGTAATAGTTTATTTTTATTATAATGATATGTTAAATTTCAAATTTTTTTCTTTTTAGAAATGGATTTGGAATATATTAATAAAATACTTCTTCTTGATAGTGAGAATAAACCTGTTATAAAAATATCAGACTTACAGAAGGAAGTTCCACATAAAATCCTAACAGCGAAGGAAGTAATAACGAAATTTGGGAATAATATATTAGTTGAACTGGAAAACAATATTATTTATTTACCATTAAGGACCACTGAATTATTAAAAAAACATTTGGAGGAGTTGAGCTCAAAGACATTTGCAATTGTTTTCAAGGGAGACAAGGACGTGAACAAAGGAAATCCTGCTGCAATTTTTAAGATTATTAAAGGTTAGTTCTGAATATATCGTTTATGTAAAAAATGTCAGAAAAATTATCTCAAGATATAGAAAAACTAATTTTAAAATTTTATGAGAAAAACTATCAAGTAGGGAATGTAACTGAAATAGAAAACTGGTTGACACATGTTAATATTGCTATTGATTTATGCACCGAAGTCATACAATGTGATAATCAACAATCCATCGGAAATAAACGATACTGGCAAACTAAATTAGGACATTTAAAAACTATCCATAACATTCTAATCCAATATAACTCTGAAGTTGCAACACACGATAAATCTAAGAAAACGATTAAATGGATAGATTTAGATTCAAATTTCAAATCTCGTGTTAGAACCGGTGTAATAGTTAATTTGGAACATAAAGATATATTACCGTTTTTACATGATGCATTCGACCTTTTTCAATTAAAAATAAAATATATTTTAACTCAGTTCCCTTTGATTAAAGTTAATACAGCATTTTGCGGGGAATTTATCAAGAAGTCAGTGGAAAACGATATTTTAGAATTCAAATATTTTAATTCAAAAAATAACATTATTAGTTTATCAACGGATTTGAAAACTTGGTTCTCAGAGCATGTAGTAGATTATATAATATCCAAACTTTCTGATTTTCAAGAGAAAGATAGTGGTTGGGCATTAAGTCGAATTGTATCACTCGAAGTAAATATTAATAAGTATGAAGTAGGGAACGGTTCATCTTTCATAAGATTACCTGAACAAATTTCAAACAAAAAAGCGTGTGTTAACTTGAAAAATTATTTTGACGAAGCTTGCTTCTATTGGAGCATTATCAGTGCTATTCATCCTAGTAATATAAATGCCGATAGAATCTCATCATATCCTCACTATAGTCAAGTTTTAAATATGAATAATCTTGAAATACCCATGAAAATTACTCAAATTCCACTCTTCGAAAAGTTGAATGGGATATCTGTAAATGTTTACGGTTTGGATTTAATAAAAAATTTATTTAAGATAGTCCCATTGACACTAACTAAAAAGAAACTAGATAGACATGTAAATTTATTAATGATACAAAAGCCCTATTTTCCTAAACTAAACGATTATGATGCTCCTGATCCAGATGATAATGAGCAGATTGATGTAAAATATCATTTTTGTTGGATAAAAAGTTTATCTAGATTACTATCTTCAAGTTTGAATAAACATGAAGCTAAGAAGTTTTTTTGTGATAGGTATTTAAACTATTTTCAGAGTAAAGATAGTCTTGAAAAGCATTTAGTTATATGTGAAAATATCAATGACTGTAAAATTTCATTTCCTCCTGAGAAATCAATCAAATTTAAAAATTTCGTTTACAAACAAAAGACTCCATTCGTAATATATGCTGATTTTGAATCAATGTTAGAACCATTGAATGTAAATTTAGGGAGTAAGACGGTTAAATATCAAAAACATATTGCTTTTAGCGCAGGATATTATGTCAAGTGTGGATATGATGATAATTTATCATATTTTAATAGTTATAGAGGTATCGATTGTATGAACTGGTTCGCGAAAGAAATGACTAGTGTTGCATATGATATTGAGAACATATTAAGAAATGTAGTTCCCATGAATCATCATCTTGATACATCATTACTTGCTAAAGTCTGTCACATTTGTGAAAAACCATTTATGATTACCGAAACAATTGTAAAAGATCATGATCATTTTACGGGGGAATTCAGAGGTTTCGCTCACCAAAATTGTAATCTTAATTTTAAAAAACAATTCGTTGTTCCAATTATTTTTCACAACTTAAGTGGTTATGATAGTCATTTCATAATAAAAGATCTTGCTAAATTAGGTAAAATTAGTTTGTTACCGATAAACAAGGAAAAATATATCTCATTCACACACCATATTTCAAATAGCGATATTAAATTTCGTTTTATTGATTCATTTAGATTTATGAATACATCACTTGATACTCTAATATCAACTTTAGATGTAAAAGATTTGAGAAATTTAAAACATGAGTTTAGAAATTTATCTGATGAACAATTTAAATTGATAACTCGAAAAGGAATATTTTGTTATGACTATATTGATAACTGGACCAAACTTGATGAAACACGTTTACCCGATCGAGATAAGTTTTACAATAAATTAAATGATGAACACATTAACGAGGAAAAGTATAATCATGCAAGAACTGTTTGGATGCAATTTAATATACAAAACTTGGGTGAATATGCAGATTTGTATTTGAAAACGGACATTTTGTTACTGTCCGATGTATTTGAAAACTTTAGAGATATAGGACGTAATACAAGTCAACTGGACCCGGCCTGGTATGTAACCATCCCAGGATATTCCTTCGATTGTATGTTATTGTTTTTGAGATGTGAATTAGAAATAATCCATGATGTTGATATTTTAATGTTCATCGAGAGAGGAATACGCGATGGGATCAGTCAGTGTTCCAATCGATTCTCTGAAGCTAATAATAAATATATGCTAACGTATGATGAATCAAAACCAAGTAAATATTTATTTTACTCTGATGTTAATAATTTATACGGATGGGCAATGTCTGAACCGCTTCCATATGGAGATTTTAAATGGGTTAACACAAATATAGATATAACAAATATTCCTGATGACTATCATCTAGGATATATCCTTGAAGTTGACTTGGCGTATCCTCGGGAACTACATGATTTACATCGAGATTTTCCATTTTGCTGTGAGCATCTAAAACCTAACGGATCAAAGTTTTCAAAATTATTAACTACACTATATGATAAAAAAGAATATGTCATTCATTATCGAAATTTAAAGCAAGCAATAGCTCACGGTTTAATTATAACTAAAATTCATCGCGTTTTACAGTTTAATCAATCCGCATGGCTTAAACCTTATATTGATTTAAATACAAAATTCCGAGCTGAAGCTACTACAAAATTTGCAAAAGATCATTTTAAATTGAAAATTAATTCAATTTACGGAAAAACAATGGAAAATGTACGAAAACATAGAATCGTAAAATTAGTTAATCGTTGGGATGGGAGATATGGAGCAAAAAATTTAATCGCTAGTCCAAATTTCCAAAATCGAACTATTTTTGATGATGATTTAATGGCTATTGAGTTACGTAAATCGGAAATAGTGTTTAACAAACCTTTATACATTGGAATAGCCATTTTGGATATCTCTAAAACGTGTATGTACGATTTTTATTATAATTATATGTTACCAAAATTGGGAATAGATAGATGTAAAATAATGTATACTGACACAGATAGTTTCGTGTTAGAAATCATATGTGATGATTTGTATAACGATATCATTAAGGTAGATATTAATAAATTTGATACAAGTGATTATGATAAAGATAATCCTTATAATTTACCACTTTGTAATAAAAAAGTTCCGGGTCTTATGAAAGATGAATGTAACGGTAAAATCATGACACACTTTATTGGATTAAGATCAAAAATGTATTCGTATAAAGTTCAAGATAGTCATGTTATTAAAAAATCAAAAGGTGTTAAGAAATGTATTCTTAAAAATGAAATTACTTATGATGACTATGTAGAAAGTTTGAGAGATAAAAAAGAAAAAGAAATTAGTCAATCCACAATTCGATCATTTGCTCATGATGTGTTTAGCATCGGGCAGCTAAAAATAGGATTAAGTCCGTTTGATGATAAGAGGTGTATAATTGATGGCTCAAATGATACTTTGCCATGGGGTCACTATAGTTTATTATCAAATTGACATTAATTTTTCTGACATTTTAATTTAATATTCAGAACTATAAAACAAAAAATGTATTACATTATTTATGTATCTATAAGTGTAAAATAAAAATAACAAAAAAAATTCATGTTTTTATTTTATTAAATCATAATACACATTATTTTTATAATAGTAAAAATATTCTCTTAAAGCATTACTCAGTAGACTATGATTTGAAATATCACAAAATCCAAGTATAATTTCATCAATAGATAGCAAAGTTCTATTGTTATTTAACCATAATTTAATTAAATACATTACATTACAATAATAATTATAAAAATTTAAATTAAATAACATAGAAACTCGTGGAATTAGTAATGCCAAATCAGCTCTTAATATTTCATTTACATCAGCTTGATCGAGAATAATGTACTTTAGTTGATTGAAAATCTTCAATTGTTTTATTCCATCCTGAATAAAATAAGAAATTTCAATAAAATCTCCACATTTTAATGATGTCAATGGTTCAGAGACATTTTCTATAAAAAATTTCTCTGTTGCTTCCACCAGTAAATCTCTCAGGATGGTCCACTCACTTGTTGTAAACTTCATGATTGCTGATGCTGATTGGTGTTGTTTTAAAATAATGATAGGTAAAAATCCCCTGGCCGGACTTAAACCACATTCGACTATTGTATTTGTTAATGGAAATAACATGTGTAATAGATAGTACTGTTCACATCTAACTGTTTCCGCCATATTTTGTAAAAACAGGTTGATATCACCATAATCTTCAACCGTGTCACTAGATAGATAACCACTACTTTCACTGTCTGCTGTCATGTTTCACATACGTTAGTACTACTACTTTATGAAGATATATTTAATAACTGACTATTGTATATCTAAGATGTAAAGCTTTTATACTTTCAGAATTTGAAACCTGATAATGATCAGATCACTCCATATCATAATTACTAATCCAACTGTTATATTGACTAGGAAACCCCAACCATTTCACATAGTAACTTTTTTCTTTTCTTTTTAAAACTTTTTCTATTAAATAGAAATCAGGATTTACTGTTTTTTGTAATTCTTCCTCATAAAAACCGCCTTTAATTGGCGCACCTTCCATATCTTCGAGTAGATATGTAACGGGGTTGGTTATTTTGACTTTATTAATTTTAAATAATTCAGTAGTCCAATTCGGTGTATAACCTTTCTCAAATATATGTTTGCTCTTGCTAATTCGAACAATGTCTCCAACATTGAATTTTCGGGTACCGGCAACTTTCAGATGACTGAAGGCTTGCTTCATAATTATTTTTTCATTAGACTTGTTGACTTGAGAAGGTTTATAACCAATCGTTCTATGCTTGCTATTGTTATACTCTTTGGTAAATTTTATCAGCACATCAATCCAATTGTAAGTGCCATTTAAAGAAAAATATTTATAGAGTTTAGACTTTAACGTTCGTATCGATCGTTCCGCAATAGCTGCCTTTTTCACGCTAAACGTATTGTAGTGATTAATTTTATGTTTTTTCATTAATGTTTGAAATGAAGAATTGAAGAATTCCGTCCCTTGATCTGTTTGAAGATTAACAGGATGTTTTTTGGAAAGTTTTAAGATATCCGCAAAAGCTTTGGTAACGGTCGCGTCCACATGAATTTCGAGAAACAATCTACAACCACCATAATCATTTTGAAACCTTTATTTTCATGCGAGTAGGATCGCATTTCGGCTAGATCCATTTGCCATAAGTCATTCAAACCCTTAATAATTGTCCTACGTCTAGAGTAATTTCTTCGTGCAGGCTTGTGAAGTTCATTAACTATTTGAATCTTTTTATTCGACGTCATGTTACCGATTAAAGAATTTCATGATCAGCGCTAACTTTTTATCTTACTCTTAATTATGTGCATATAATTTTTTTGACAAATCACTAATCCGACTGTCTTGCAACTTCAGAAGGTCCGAATTGGTTCGTACATCAGCATTTATTTTTTCAACATTTGTAAGGATGGCTCTTTGCAAACTACTTTCTTTTTCCACTATGTTCTCTAGTTTAGCTTTTAGAAGTGACAAAAGATTATCATGCTCCCTTATTTGTCTGATATCAGTGCTGATTTTGTTTCTAAATTGTCTTAATTCTTCGGCAGATAGAATTTTGAATTGTTGATTTGCTTTGAAAAAAGTTTCATCAACATATTTTTTAGTTGCAGCATCTGTATCGATGACAGGTTCTCTTAAATTACTAATTCTCATATTCTGAATGTCTATGCTACCTTCTGAGTTTCTTCTAAGAATTGTGTTAGGTGTTGCAGTAGTAGTAGTATTAGTAGTAGTAGTAGTATTGATGGTGAAATGAGGTATTTTAGCGTAATGAAATCGATTTCCATAAAGAGCTACCAAAGCCATTTTATCATCTTCAGATAAATTTATAACATTATTTTGATACCAAGGAAACATAACTGCCGATTTATCATCACTATGACTTATTCCCAAAGCATGTCCTATTTCATGAGTTAATATCATTAGCAGGTTATATGATCCTTGAGGAGTTTTATCGAAGCCTGTATACCAACTTTCTTCCGCATCCAAATGAATTTCGATACATGTTCTCTCAGAGTTAGGAAAGAAACTGTGACCAAGTACTCTACCGGGACCATCAAATGCGTATGGACACATTTCATTTTTCCCATAACAATTTCCCTCATATTGATGATTTCTTTTCTCAAAAGATATCGTAATATTGGGTATGCGGTGTATTATGTTTACCATTTCAAATTTCAAAGTTGAGGCGTTTTGCCATATTTGGAAAGCATTTCGTACCACTGATAGGTATTCAAAATATTTTTTGCCCAAACCTGTTCTAGGCAAATACCATCTAAGATTAGTATCATTCCATTTACTTAAAACTCGATACTCGTTTTCAGGGTGTTGACATCTAGGCCTTGAAAAAAGTTCTAATGTTTCATTGTTTAAAGTACCATCTGCAGTTAAATTATATCGTCCTTGAAAAGTCATTAAACTTGTAGGCAAGTCCGTAAGAGTACTTATTGAATTGATATAACCATATTTTTGTAAAAAATTAAATATTTCAATTGTATTGTGTGTGCTGGTCACACACAATAGTGCTGAAAAAAATAGCAACTTCATGCTTCACGATTCAAGAGAGGCTAATACTTTTTCTTAAGAATACGACAATTATTTGTGTAAAAAAATTTATTTATAAATCTACATACAAGTCATTAATAATTAAAGTAATTTTTTAGCTAAATCGCTAATTCTCTGGTCTTGTAACTTTTGTAGATCTGAAAATTCATTAACAAACTTGGTAAATTTATTCTCATTCACAATTTGAGCTTTTTTAATATTTTCCGTTATTTTTATCAGTTTTATTATTTGAGAATCCAAAAATAATAGCCGTTCACTATGATCTTGACATTTCTCGATTAGTTTAGTATTTGTAAATTGAACCTCATCATTCAACTTGAAAACTTGCTTATCCATATACTGCTTGTTCACGGCATCACCATTAACCTCAGGATCCCTTAGATTACAGATTTTCAAATTGCGTATGTCAACGTGACCATCAGCAGTATGAGTTGCAGCTAAAGTTGTTATGGTTTTAACTACTGTAGCAGCTCTTTTGGAAGCTCGTCCAAATTTGTCGCGACCCATGATGAAAATGAGCGGAAACTATATTTATACATTAAATTATAATGTCGGCTTCACGAAGTTCATTAATTATAGCTATAATTTCATTATCATGAGATGTATTTCCAGCATGTTTGGAAGCAACTAGAAGCTTTAAGCGTTCACAAAGCTCATTGATATTGTCCCAATATACGTATTCTATAGGATTATCATTGTAAGTCAAATGATATTTACCGCCTTTTGATGATTTGTTGAACATTGGTTTAATAATTTTGTTGTATTTATTCCCCTTACTATATTTAATGTTTCCCGAACTTGACCTGTGTGCATCAGTCAATTCTAAAATTTTCTTATAAGGAATTAAATCCTTAGATGCGTAGTTTTTAGGATTTCTGTTAAAAATTAATTCATATAAACCGGGAGTTCCTTCTACTCATACCCCTCCGTCCTTATTAATCCAGTTTTATCAAAAGCAATATCTTTACCACCGAGAAGCCAATTGAATTGACTAAAAATTGGCCCATATACGTTATCAATCTTATTATCTTTCTCTAAGTAAGGTTGCATCATCTCTGGATAATCACTCTTTCTTAGAGTATTAGGTGGCTCGACATCTTCATCAACAACATCATAATTTTCAATACTTTCTTCTTCGCCATCCTCTTCTTCTTTTTTTGGTTCTTTTTTAATGTTTTTTAGAAATTTTTCGCTCGTTGTCTTTGAAGCTTTAACAATTTCCTGTAGAGGTTCTGCTATTGGTTTAAACAACTTTTTAACAGAGTCATCCTGTTCAGATCGATCTAATTTTAATGCTAAATATTTCTTTCTGATGGATCGAGTTAACGCAATAATTTTTTTCTTACGTGCACTGGAAGACATCTTGATGCTTAATGATTGAATGCATTTTATTTACATTATTATAAACGCTGAGAAGCCCAACCTATACCTGCCTTTGGTTAAGTCAAAGGATTTTGCTATAACCAACGTTCCATACTTTTCATTCCAGCAGTGAGAACACATCTTTTTGAATTGATCGAAAGTCATGTCGGGTGATACATGCTCTTCAAATATATGCTTCAAGTTCATTTCATCTTGTTTGAACAACAGAATTAGGTTACAGTTGTCGCGTATAAGTTGTTTTGGTATTTTAGAATATGTTTGACAGAGATACACTACATCAATATCTTTATGTCTACCCATCGCATAATATTCTCGAATTTTTTGCTGTCCATCACAAGAAACATCATCGAATACAAATATGGAATTTGGTTTAGCATCGTTTGGACTTATAACATCTTCATTGTCTTTAAAGGGAAAATAGCCAACTCCCTTTACTCTTTTCAAAACATCGGCCAACAACTGATACTTTGGTTGGTATAACGACTTTGACTATACGTAAACGTTTTTAAATCTAGCACCATTCGGGTGGAATAGTAACGATAATAATGCGTTTGTTTTTCCACATCCGCTAGGTCCACAGATGATTGATCGAAACGAATGGGGCAATAATTCACCATGTTTACTATGAACAGTTGTTGATGACGCAAAGTCTAAATTTTCGATAGGTAGCGTCCGCTTTTGTTGAACAATCTTCATCTTATGACATTTTTTCATTACAAATAATGTATAAATATAAGTGTATGATGTGTTCAGAAAGTATTTCCAATGTTGACTTACCAAGGTGAAGGAGTACTGAATACGATCATCAATAAGCTGCCTTTTGAATTGCACTTTCCAGGTTATCAGTTTGCTGGTCCTGGAACTAGATTAGAAAAGAGATTGGCACGCGGTGATCAAGGCTGTAATCCTTTGGATGCGGCTTGTAGACAACACGATATTGCATACGCAAAGCACAAATCTTTAGAGGAGAGACACAAAGCAGATGCTATTCTCGAGAACGCCGCCTGGGAACGTGTTAAATCAAAGGACGCATCGTTTGGAGAAAAAACTGTAGCTTGGCTTGTGACCACGGGAATGAAAGCCAAACAAAAACTTGGTATGGGACACAGTGAAACAAGCACATCATGTATTACTAAACGAAAAAGAAAAAAACGTGGTGGAAAGAAGACTAAACGGAAACTTGGTAAAGGTCAAAAGAATCCTATCTTTTTCAATCGTGATATTATTCAGAAAACGAGGAAAAACTTTAAACCTGCTTCTACTCTAAAAAAAACTGTATCGAATGCAATAAAAGCAGCTAGAATGGTTATAAAGAAGGTTGGCGGAAAGAAACGAGTAAAAATTCCTCGAATAATACCTTTTGATGCAAAATCTGGTGGATTTTTACCCCTACTACCAATCTTAGGAGTTCTTGGGGCACTAGGTTCGTTGGCCGGTGGAGCAAGTGCGATTATTAACACTGTTAGCAATATAAAGAACGCTCAAAAAAAACTCGAAGAGGATCAACGACATAATAAATCTATGGAATCCATAGGTAAAGGACTATACTTGCCGAAGACTGCCCGAGGATTTGGTCTATATTTAAATAAACAAAAAAACTTCCAATAGAGCTACCCAAACGATCATTAACCAATACAGATTTAATTCGATATGTCAAACGTCTAAAAATATCACATTTTCGCGGTGTTTTTATGCGTGATGCTTTACCTCGAGAACAGGCAAAACGTCGAGAATGTGCTATTTTAAATTTAGATATATCAGATAATGAAGGTACGCACTGGGTAGCTTATAGAAAAATAAATGAAGACGTTGAATATTTTGATTCATTTGGTAACTTGAAGCCACCAAGAGAACTCGTTAGATATTTGGGAAAAGGTGTACGCATTTTCTACAACAATGATCAGTATCAAAACTATGATTAAATCAATTGCGGACATCTTTGCTTACAATTCCTCTACGAAAGAGGTGGAAGATCTGAAAAATATTATTAAACTATTGATGCGAAATATTACTGGTGTCATTTGGTATCAAATCCCCGAGAAATATAGAGAAGAGTTTCAACCCTATTTACCATGTCAATATGGACAACATGAGTGGTGTGATGTATGCGGAAACATGGAATCAAAATGTATATTCTGTAATACTTTATTTAAATAAACATTAAAAATAAATATCAAATGTTTAAATAATCCCTTTATCCTAAAATTTCATCAGTCATGTCTCAACTATTGACTTTAACGAGCACGAATCATGTGTTCTCATTCACACCTCAAATACCGATAGTTTTGAAGCCTGATAAAAATTATTATCTTGGTGTACTATCATTTAGTTCGTATAATTCCATACCGAATATTGATGGCGAAAAATTTTACTATTATGAGAATAATGATGAGAAGCAACTCAAAACTTTGAGTATTCCTACAGGCTGCTATGAAATTACCGATATTGAATCGTATTTGCAGAAGTCACTAGTACAATTGTACGGTATTGATGATACTCAATTTTCTCTAAAACCCAATAATAATACGCTTCAATGTGAAATATTTAGTAAATTACATGGTATATCATTCAAACCGGATGATAGTCTCGGTAAAGTATTAGGATTTTCCGAGAAAGTGTTACAACCCGGTATTGTACACTCTTCAGATTTGCCTGTAAACATTATAAAGGTGGCCAACATACATTTTGACTCAAACATTACTGAGGGGGCCTTCTATCGCGATAGACGTACCCATACGGTATACGAGTTTCCAATCACATCAGATCCTGGATTTAGTATAATTGAACGTCCGAACAATCCAACATACTTGCCTGTTAGTACAATAAACGAAATCGTTAACATTACAATATTGGCACTCGATCAAAATAATAGGCCTGTAAATTTCCGGGGTGAGGAAAGTATTTTACAGTTGGAACTTCAGGAACGATAATGGGTTTATGTTTGAATCATAGACAATATTCTCTACCGAAACAGAAACAACAACAACTTACCAAAGAAAATCAATTGTTTCTACAATCTCTTGGATATACCTTAAAGCATATTAAAAGGATTCAACCTATCAAAGTTTCATCATTGTTTAACTAGACATTCGGCCAGCATGACTTCTAAACGTTCTTATCAGCGAGCTTTCGCAAATGTAAATATCCCTGATATATACAGAGTTTATCGCAAACCATCGCTTGATGAGGCTACAAGAAAAGTAGAACGTCGTACGTACACACCTTACATTAAATCATTTAACCCTAGCGATGTTGTTGAATTTAGTATCAATCAAGTGGACTCATTCTTCTTGATGTGCGAAAGTCTGATACATGTAAAAGGAAAGATTGAAGTTACCGGTGCTGGAAATGTAACTTTAACCAATAACTATGGAGCTTTTCTGTTCGATTCATGTTCATACATTGAAAGTGCGAGAGAGATCGAAGCAGTACGAGATCCCGGGATTGTTAGTTCGATTCGAGCATTAACCAATTATCGTATGGAGGATTCAAGTTTCATGAATATCGCAGGATGGAACTATCCTAATAAGCCATACTTTGATGCTACCACAAAATCGTTTAGTTTATTGATACCATTGAAACATATATTTAATGTATTCAACGATTATCAAATGATTACGTGCGCTCGTCAAACAATAAGATTAACTCGTGCTCGAAACGATAATGATTGTCTAATTATAACGGAAAATGCCAATAGTAATACTACGGCAACAATTGAAATTGATAGCATGGAACTTATAGTCACCCACATCTATCCCAGTGATGATATTAAAATCAAGCTTATGGAACAAATTAAAAGTGATATACCAATATTTATACCATTTAGAAAATGGGAACTTCATGAGATGCCTGCAATTACTAGCGGATCTAGAAGAGAAATTTGGGCTGTTAAAACCAGTGCTTCACTAGAACGGCCTCGTTACGTTATTGTATGCTTCCAGACCAATAAACGTAACAACCTAAAGGCCGATCCAACTGAATTCGATAACGTTAAATTATCCAGCATAAGACTATCTCTAAACGGAGAATATTGGCCTAACGAACGAATGCAACTTGACTTTAAGAAAAACGATTATGTAACAACTTACAATGACTACGCAACATTTTATTCTAGTTATTCTGGAAATTCAGAGAAGCATCCGCTTTTGAAATATGAAGACTTTAAATCGCATGCACTATTTATAATCGATTGCTGTAAGCAGGAGGAATCCATGAAGTCCTCTACTGTTGACGTAAAACTTGATATTGAAGCTGCCGAGGGCTTTCCCAAAGATACAAGAGCTTACTGTATAATCATTCATGATTGTTTAATGGAATATTATCCGCTAAGTGAAATTGTAAAAAATTTAATTTGATTACAAGAACTTACTGTATTATCAATCGTGACTGTTTAATAGTCTATTACACATACTAGAATCATAAAA
This sequence comes from Hermaeophaga mercurialis, assembly GCA_951812935.1. Lineage (NCBI taxonomy): Eukaryota > Metazoa > Arthropoda > Insecta > Coleoptera > Chrysomelidae > Hermaeophaga > Hermaeophaga mercurialis. The sequence continues at coordinate 35,197,712 of OX638364.1, forward strand.
ACATATATTTAGAAACATAATCTACAAATATCAGTTTAACTTCTACTAGTCTCAGTGACAACATCAACAATGAAAATTGCATTAGTTGATATACAAGCTTTCAATATTGCCGGAGAATTCTATCCAAAAGAAGTTACCATTCAGATTGGAAAAGAACAAAATAACTTTCTATTCAAACCTCCATCCAACGTTCATCTGAATGCTAAAGATCGAAAGTCCATTAGTTATTTGGAGAGATTTCATCACGGAATAAGTTATTACTCCGGCTACATTGACTATTCTGAAGTAAATGTTATATTAGAAAAATATCTGTTCTATAACGCTAATATCATTTACGTAAGAGGTGAGCAAAAAGCAAATTTTCTGAGACAGAAATGTACAGAACTAGATATTTTCCCTGATATACGTGATATTACAAAGTATGATGGATCTACCTACAGTTCAGGCAAGTTTCAACCCTCCATAGTGGACTGTCTTAATCACATAAACAACAAGAAAGTTATGTGAACTAAAAGGAACGTCGATAAGCTATCTTACTGGTTGAGTAATATTATAATACCTAACTAAAAAAAAAATGTAAAACAATTTTCTAAAATAAATTTTATCGATATATAGAGTTTTATTGAAACATCCAGTATATTTTTATTCATTTATTACAATCATACATGAAGATTTAAATTTTCTTTGTATACATTTATATAAAATTTTTAACAATAGAATACACATGGCAGATAATGATAAACATGATACAGCAAATGTCTTGTTAATTTCATTAGTTAGTAATTGTTCCTCAGCATCATCTCTTCTGATAGTGGTAGTTAAATTCACATTCGCTTCACCAATTTTTATGTTGTTATGTACATCAGAGGTTCCATATGCAATAGATGTTGAATTTTGATGATGAAGACGGAAACTAATCACGTATTTGAGAATATTCAAATATACTATTCCGTAGAATACAAGTATCTTTACTGCTATCATTCTCATTGTAATTTTTAATTTGAGTTACACTTGTTGGTTTAATGAAACGCACAGTTTTCTTTAATATTTGTAGTTTATCAAAAACCTTAAATGTTTTCAATTTTTCTTCAAATCGCAATATTTTGTTCTTTAAATCTCCAACATTTTTTCCGAACTCCTCAAGTTTTTGATTTAACTCTTCTGAAGACATTTCAATACTAAATAATAACACTTGTTGAGGGTTTTTATAGATAAAAATAAAAAATGAGTGTATAAAATGATTTATTTTTAAATATTAAAATAGATCATTTCACATATTTATTAAATAATATCTTTATATTTAGAAAAGAAGATATGTTTACATACTTTTATTAGACTTTTAAACAATGCGCAGCTAGATGTCAAGTATTAAAAATGTTTATCACATGTTTTATATTAAGCCTTAGATGATGAGAAAGAAGAATGTAAGAATGTTTGTTAAAATACATAAAATATAAAAATGTTTTTTAAAGCCGTCTAATAAAAAAATATTTATTTTCTTATTGTTTCAAATTAAAAATAAAACTCAATAATTTAAAAAATAATTTATTAAAATTACTGATGACCTATAACAAAAATATTTTCATGTAAATATATATATATATATATATATATATATATATTTATGAACAATTACGAATTTAAAAGAACATACATAAATATCACCAGTAATGATCGTTGTCCTCATAGTTCTCGTACGACACCCATCTATCTCCTACAAATACCCATTTGCCCTCAGGAGGAGCTTCGGGGGCCGACTCCTCTTCAGAAGTCAGTGGGTATAGCACGTACTCAAATCCGTCGATAGATATTAATCCCATCTATAGTAAAAAGTGTTGAAAATTTCTTATGTTCTATTGTTATAGTTTTGAATGATGATGATGGATAGTTATAAATAATTTTTACGATAATATTGTTCATTGTAGTTATCTACACATATCACTTTTTGCTAATTAAAAATAATTTTGTAAAAATCTTTTTTGATATCAAGTAGATTGTAGCTTCCGCCACTTTGCTATTTTAAAAATATTCCTTGATCTTGATAAAATTATCAAATTTTCTTTTCGAATTTCTTATCTTATAAATGGCAAGTTTAAAAAATAAATCAATTAGTCTTAAACAATGTCCTCCGCTAATAAAGTAATCGTACACTCCGATGTTGTGGTGCAGCCTGCATCGGAATTGAAGCAAAAAACGAAAAAAAAAACAAAGAAGATATCTTCTCCTCCTGTATTTAATCAAGATGAGTTAGATTTAAATGAGTTCCTGATGCCTAACGTAAGTCTTTTATATTATTTTTATTAGTATAAGTAATCAAATTTAAATATAACGATTTTTTTTTTAATTATTGTACTATAAGAATATTTAACTTTGAATATTTTTGTAAACTGAAGTTATGTTTTGTTATTCTTACCGTTTTTTTATTTTTCAGTTAGTCCAAATCAATCTGACTGATTTGTCAGATCTTGATCAATTTTTAGCCTTTGAAAATACTCCTCAGGAATTAATTATGAGCGCTACAACCACCGCTGGTACCGCCTCGGCTGGTATCGCCTCCGCTGGTATCGCCTCCGCTGGTACTACCTCCGATAACACCAACGTCATCAACACCGTCACTATCACCCCCATCGTCAATACCACAGCAACCACTATTAATCCCTCCACAAAGAAACTTAAGGTAAAGGATGATGATAATGAGGAGTCTAGGGTCGTAATTAGAAAAAAAATAATCAAAGGATTGAACCTGTTTGAAAAACATGCTAGAAGGTTAGAAGAGTTGGATAAAGTTATCAACTCTTCCGGCGATGATATTAAAAAGGTTAATTCCGAAATAGAGCGAATCAAGGTGGAGTTGTGTGAACTAAATAAAAGACTGTCGACATCTAAAATTAAAAAAAATAGTGCGGTTCAAGCGTATAAATTACTAGGTGATAGTGTTGAGGGGTTTAGATTTTAGAAGTATATAGTTAGAAATAAGGTATAAGAGATTTTTAAATTTATATTTATATATTAGTTAATAAATATTAAAAAAAAAAATTCTTGGTGTTTAATTTAGTTTCGTTTCCGAAAGTCAGGTTTCAATATTGAAAAATAGAATTTTCAAATAATTTTTATTTCAATATTGAAAAATAGAATTTTCAATTCAAAAATAATTTTAAAAAATCTAAGAATCCTTGGTGTTTAATTTAGTTTCATTTCCGGAAGTCAGTAGTGGTTTCAATATTGAAAAATAGAATTTTCTCAAAAATAATTTTAAAAAAATCCAAGAAGTTTAATTTAGTTTCGTTTGCGAAGTTTTAAATATTGAAAAATAGAATTTATAATTTTAAAAGTATTCGAAACTCATAAGCGGTTCTTTGATTTTATTTCACTATTGAAAAATAGAATTTTCTCAAAAATAATTTTAAAGTTTCAATATTGAAAAATAGAATTTTCAAATAATTTTTATTTCAATATTGAAAAATAGAATTTTCAATTCAAAAATAATTTAAAAAAATCTAAGAATCCTTGGTGGTTGAAAAATAGAATTTTCTCAAAAATAATTTTAAAAAATCTAAGAAAATCTTTTGAGTACGGCTCCTTCAAAATGTTTTTTTTGAACTGCTGATGGTAAATAAATTTCCATCCCCGGCTCCTGCCCAACTACCCCTGGGGACCCCCCCTACTACCCCTGAGACCCCCCTGCTGATGCCAACTACCCCTGGGGACCCCCCGACTACCCCTGGGACCCCCCGGCTGATGCCAAATACCCCTGGGGACCCCCCGGCTGATGCCAACTACCCCTGGGACCCCCCGGCTCCTATCCAACTACCCCTGGGGACCCCGGCTACCCCTGGGGCCCCCCTGACTACCCCTGGGATCCCCAGTGGAACCCCTGGCTCCAACTACGGGACTGATGATGTCACTACACTACAACTGCCTACGCTTTCTCGACTTTTTCCACCTCTGACGTCACTCGATTCCAACTCTCGACTCCTGATGATGTCACTCCACTACAACTACCCACGATTTCTATACTTTCTCTTATCACATGCTGACGCAATCAGGATTTACAGAACTCTTACGTCATGGGACGCAAGCAAGGCAGACATATGACGTCACTCAACTCCAACTACCTACGCTTTCTAGGAGCCTCAATTGATGACGTCACTTCCGCTTTACAACCGCCTTTCTTTTCCTACTCAAATGGTAGGCATTTTAGTTGAGTTTGATATTCCTGAAGATGTAAGGGAATAATAAGCCTTTTGTTTTTAAGACTAATAATTTTTCAAACCGTTTCAAAAAAATAGTACCTATAATCAAATTTAAAAGCTATCTATATTCGCATAATAATTTACAATCCCCTTTATTGAATCAAAATGTTACCTGTTACAGGTCCTTTGTGAGAATATTTCAAATCGGATAAAGCTGCGGGTGGTACAACAGCAACATCATAAATATTTTTCATCCAAGACAACAACGAACGCATATACGCTCGATTTTTAGTTTGAGCTGTAGTTAAAACTAACGTTTCCTCCACTTGTTCAAGTTTATTTCGAATATCCCATATAATCTAAAAACATAATTATTGATTATTAATACATAATTACTAACAAGAAAAGATATGGCGACGTATTTTTTAATTTTTTCGAGCAGTAGTACTAATTTTAAATCTGAAGTAAAACTGCAACACTTAAATTACTTGGTGGTCCAAAAAGTGACAAAACTAAAGACGGTATAAGAACAAGTTTCATAAATAAAACAAAAAATATACAAGGCGACACATATGATGATATGATGATACACTGTTTAACTATAATATGCCAATAAATACAATGGAACATAATTTAAATTTAAATTTTTGGGTATTAATATGGATATTCTTAAGCTCAAGTATTCACTTATCAGATCTGTATTCTCTACTTCTCGTAAAAGTTTAGTAGGTCAATGCAAATATAAGAATTGTTCTAAGAGTAGCAAGCAGTATTATCAAAAATTTGTAATCCCATCTGATTTTTAATCATTCTGTATCAAATATTTTTTAATACCATAGCATAGAACTTGAAAAGTTAGGACAGGAACAAAAGTTGTCTAAAATCATTCGTTTGTTAAACAGTAAGTAAAATGAAAGTTACTTCAACATTTCGAGGCTGAAATATATGGTGGAGAGGACGGGTGAGAAGGTTATTCTATTTCTCAAAAACTATAAAAATATTACACTTCTCATATGTATTAGTTATTAAAAATCAGATGGAATTTCAAATTTTTTATCACTCTGCATCAAATATTTTTTAATACCACAGCATAGAACTTAGATTAGTTAGGATAGGAACATATAAGCCGTTTTTATTGATTTTCAACGGTTTGGCTGCTACAGACATCTAAATTCAAAAAAATGTGATTTTCAGGTGGCTGTAGATCCTTTATTAAACATAATAGACGTGAAGTGTGATACATTTGAAATTAGCTCGGCAAGAGGTTTATAAAAATGTAAAAACATACGGGGTATTCCAATAAATAAACATAGATTTGGTCTGGCACTGCGTTCTTGAACACCTTGTATATTTGAGACTAATTTTAAAATATGAATCTCAAGACTGTTTTGCAAAAACTTTTTTTTCGTAACTTCAATAATAGCGGACTAATCGAGTTTCGACGCACTAATACCGCACCCTGTATATATATATATATATAAGTATAAGTCGCCGAACGGAATGGATATGCTTGTGAATGCTCTATACAATAAATGTAAAATTAGAGTAGTAAATGGCATAAAAGTTGTCAAATGTGATGCTGCATTTCATAACAGTTGTGCAAAGTATAAGGGAGTTAAATATACTGAAGATAAAAAGAACGTAATTTGTTGTGAGGATAAAAATAGTGGTTATTTGAAAAATATGGACTTCGATACTGATAAGGATTTCCATGATGCATTAGATTAACCAGGGAAAAAGATAGATGCATATTTAGTAAGTTATTTATTGAAACAAAAAGACTTAATTATTTCAGAATTAAAAGAAAAAATTAAATTATTAAAGATTCAAATTGACTTTGTCAGTAAAGAGTCTATTCCAAACCCACAAGGCGATAAAAACACACAAAAACTGGTTAACAACAAAACTGATAAAATGACTAATTGTCTAGACAATCAATACAAACAAGGACACCAAGGTGTTACCTAAAAAAAACTAAGAATTCCCAAATAAACGAAAAACATATGGTAGCTGAAATTCTAGACATTTATACTAGACAGAAATGCACGGAAATTATTAATCTAGTGCATGATTCGGCAACTAGTTCATCTACTGCCAACAGCGATGTTAATGTTTTGAACAACCCGATTCCAGCATTCAACAATGCCGATAATAATAAGTGGGAAACAGTATCACACAAACGCAGAAGAACAAGACGAAATTTATTTGTTGGTTGCAATAAGAATTCTACAATAAAGGGAGTTCCCAAAAGTATATGCCTTTCCTAGTGTATATGCTCATTCAAGGTTACCATTGAGGACAAAAATTTCCGGAAAGCCATGGACAGTAATGTCTGGCCTAGTGGTGCTTGGCATCAGTAAGTTTTTTAGAGAAGGTCTCAGTTAACCCTTGTAATGGATTAATGTTCAATCCTCAGTTAATTTTGTTAAATGTCCAAAGTTTAAATAAAAAAACACTAAACTCTTTAGAAGTTGATATTGCTAACACTGATTTTAATTTTTTGTGTTCACTGCAGTGAAGATTCTATTACTTATAAAAACATTCCTCGATTTCAGTTATCTGCACATTATTGTAGAAATAATTTTGAAAAAGAGGAGTGGCTATTTTTTCAAAAGTTGGTTTAGCTTGTAAAGAACTTGATTTAAAAAATTCTATGTTGACAAAAATTTTGAAATATGCGGTTTGTTTTTTAAAAATGATTCAAATAATGCTATTGTCTTAACATGTTATAGGTTACCTAATGGTGATATTAATGTTTTTTAGATAATATTTTTAGAACAAGTTTATATACCAAGTTTGTATATCACTCTAGTGAGGGACTTTAAACTCGATTATTCACAGAGTAAATAAGTAAAAAGTCTATTAGTCACTAAGGTGAGTTAGGTACCATCCACTGATGGTTCTCTAAGAATTATTGTTGTCGGAGGTCTTCTGGCCACAGTCTCTTTAGTTTTCTTTCGGCAAGTGGTTGGTTGAATAAATTATTTATTAATTCGTTGTCGTGGTTGGTGGTGCGTTTTTTGTATCTTGTGGAGTGAACTTTTATTACATCTTTGATTAGCCGGATGTTTAGATCTTTGTGAAATGTCTGGTTAGAGACATACCATGGGGCTTTACTTATCATACGGAGTATTTTGGATTGGAATGTTTGGAGTATCTTCATATTTGTAGGTTTACTGCAGCCCCATAGTTCTATCCCGTATGACCAAATTGGTATGAGTATGGCTTTGTAGAGAAGCCATTTACTTTCAAGAGATAACTGAGACTTTTTGTTAAGTAGCCAGTGCATATTCTTTAGTTTAAGATCTAGATGTTTTCTCTTGTTTTTGATATGTGTCTTCCATGTTAGTTTACCATCTAGACGCATTCCTAAATATTTGACAACTGGTTTTATGGGGATAGGAATTACCGTTGATTTTCCATCGATGAAGCCAGTTTTGTAATAAGTCTAAATTATTTTGAACTTTTTCTGAGGCTACAGTAGGGTCGGTATCTACTGCCATGATTCCGGTCTCATCAGCAAAGGTTGCTAAGAAGGTATTGTTTTTAGTTGGAACGTCTGCTGTAAATATCAGATACAGAAATGGGCCGAAAACTCTACCTTGAGGTACACCAGATTGTATATTGTGATAATTTGAGTATTTATCTTCGATTTTAACTGGAAAATAGCGGTTAGTAAGGTACGATTTTAGTATGAAGTATAATTGTTCTGTTAGATGTAATTTCAGTTTGTAGAGAAGACCTTAATGCCAGACTCTGTCAAATATCTGTTGTATGGCAAGGAACACTCCAGCACAATACTTTTTGTCTTCTAGAGTTGTTCTAATTATGTTGACTATTCTGCGGTATTGTTGGATTGTAGAGTGTTCGCGTCTAAATCCAAATTGGTGTTGTATAATTTCGTTTATGGGAACAACTTGTTCGATTTTATGTAATAGAAGACTTTCTAGTACTTTAGACATTATTGGGAGTAAGCTTATAGGGCGATAAGAATTTGCTTCTGTTGCAGGTTTACCAGGTTTCGGTATCATAATAACCTGAGCATATTTCCATTGTATTGGGAAGAAGTGAAAGCGTAGTATGCTGTTGTAGATTATTGTTATTAATACTACCGCTTTTCTTGGTAACTTCTGAAGTAGTTCCCCGGTTATCAAGTCATAACCAGGAGCTTTCTTGGGATTTAGCATTTTTATTTGTTTTAGAACTTCTTTCTGGGTAAATGTGGTCAAAGGAAGAGATAATTGGCATGCGGCTTCAAGGTATCTTTTTATATCATCATCGTCAGTATTATCATTGTTTGGGGCTTAAAATACATTTGCAAGATGCTCTGCAAATACTGTGGTTTTTTCTGCGTTTGTGCGAGCCCAGGTCGTATCTGTTATTCTTAAAGGTGAGTTTGTTACTGTGGGTCTTTTACATTTTTTTGTAGCTTTTCATATGGAGTGGTCTTCACGGGAAAGGCTCGACAGATAAGACTGGAAGGACTCGTTTTTTGCTTCATGTAGTGCTCTATTTAGCTGTGGCTTACCCTGTTGAGGTATGTTTTGTTTAGTGGAATTCTTTTTTGTTGCCATACGCGTCAAGCTTTTCTTTTTTTGGTTATAAGTTCTCTGATATGGAAGGGGATATTGTGGTTTTCTTGTACACTTTTTGGACGATGTGGTGTTGCCTCCCATCTTGACGTTTGTATAACTGTTGTTAAATAGTCTACTGCTTCCTCTACATCTTGGTTTTCTTTTATCCTGATATCTAGACTAATGTTTGTATTTATATAATTTTGAAAAACTTCCCAGTTTGTTTCTTTAGTTGTTAGCTTGGGTGGTGTTGTTCTCCACATTATGTGTGTACTTATAGTTATTAATATTGCGCTATGGATATCAGTTATTCCTTTTGTAACAGCAAAATCTACCAAATCTGGGTTTTGTTGGCGTCTGTTGGCCAGTATGTAGGTTTGCTGTTGAAATTATGAGCTTGTTGTTGGATAGGTAGATTTACATTCGGATTGTTGACAGGATTTTGAGTAGTTCTTTGTTTTGAATTTCCGTAGTTTCTGGCATTTAGGAGGTCACGATAAGCAGAACATCCTCTATAATTGGAAAGATGGTTTCCCTTGCAGTGAGTGCAAGTTGCTGGTGTGTTTTTTGGTTTTTTACAGTCTTTTGTGTCGTGTGATCCAGCACATTTTACGCAATTATATGGCTTAGCGCAGTACGTTTTAGTGTGTCCAAATTCTTGGCATCATAAACATTGTGGTATATTTCTTTTAATTCTCGGAGGTTCCACTTTTATTTTACAATGTTGTATAAACTGCTGTTCAAATATTTGTTTGTTGTTGGTTTAAGGCTCAAGATCAACGAAAAATAAAGGCAATGGTTCCCTGGTCACTCTGTGTCTGATATTTGTAATGTTCCTTACCTTATGACCCTTTTTCTCGATTTCGGCTTTTATTTCCGCTATTGGGATGGAATGATGTAGGTTTTCTATAGGATTCAGGTGTCTTTGGGAAAATTTTTATAGTGTTGTTTCTTAAGGCTTGGGTAAAGTAAGTTTCTTCTCCTACCGCATTCGCAAGGTTTTCTAGCATTTTTCTATAGTCATTCACGCCATATATATAAATTGGAGAGGGTTTAGCATCTGGTGGATTTTTATCTGTTTGACTTAGGTACAGTAGCATTTTCCTTTGGAAGTGACTGAGAACTATTTGAGAGTGTGATTTCTGTTTCTTTTTCTTTTGAGACTTGACGTTTAAGCCTTTTTCTTTTTACTCCTATTGTTTGCCATGTGTGTTTGTTATTCTGTGAATCTTCATCATCTTCATTTGACATTAATTCATCTTCACTATATGTTTCTGGGTTGTTGTTAATGTTTAAGTTGGCTTGCGAGTTTGCTGTAGAACGAGAAAAGTTGGTTTGTTGCACTGATGGTTGTGCTTGATATTGTTGTTGGTAAATATCAAGAGGAATCATCTGTTGGTTTGAACACAGTGGTGGGAATTGAGTATTTAATTGACTTACTTGGTTTTGGTAATATGGATGCATTAGATTTGTTTGCTGGTTTTGCATTACATTTGTAAACTGCATTGTAACATACTGAATGCCACTTGGTCCTGGTCCGTTCCCTGGTGGGAACATTTTCACTTTTATAACTCACTTCTGTTTCACATTGACTGGACTATTTTATTTAACGAAAACTAAGCAAATTTATTGATAAGATACTAGTTTCTTATCTCTTAAAAATTTCGAGGATATCATTTATTCGATGAACTTCCGCCACGGTCAAGAGCTAATAGCGTTCTTTGAGAAAACAAAGACAAAAATAAAATTTAATAATTTTTTTTTCCACCCATATTTTAATGTAAGATAGAGAGATTTTTATTTTTTATGTTGAAAGTAATTTTTATAGAATTTCGTTTTATTTTTTGTAGTTGATAGGGGTTATTTTAGTAATAGATCTTATTTTATAGTACCTTAGTTTTATAAATATAGTATTAATTAGTTAAGTAGGAAATAATTTAAGAAAAAACATGCGAAAAGATTACATTGACTGATAAAACAACATCGCATATATTAGAGAAGAGAAGTCACAAGGAACAAACACAAACATATTAAAATAAGTTAAAAATTTAAAGTAACATAAAACTAAAACATGGTAACTGACCAGTTTAGTAAAATTATTTTATGAATTAACAAAAAGTAGTACATTTACATTTAAAATAACCCTTACCTACAAATTTTATATATAAACTATCTATTTTATACCAAACTATTTGTTATTTTTGAATTACAAAATTTTTATGATTTTGAACCTGAAGATGTGGCCCATTTTAGCCACGAAACTGGTAGTTCTCATCCATTTTCTATGAAAAAATATAATCTTAGAGACTGTGAGATTAATTGGGAATGTTTGAAAATTTTGGTATTTTCATTAAATTTATGTATTTTGTTCTGGGAAATTTTGTAAATTGTAAATTGTAGAAAGAACTCGTTATTTCTAACGACTTTGGCTTATGAAAGGTTGTTAACTATATTTTCCGATACGTTAAAGGAATTGTTCCTGGTTGGCATAACTTTTTTAATATTATATTGTTTTTTGTAAAATGAACAAATTTTCGAAATGGTTAAGTGTTTATCACTTTCATAATTAACACAAAATTTATTGAATGTGCAAACATCTTGGTTATGGTTACCAATATATTTTTGACGGCGTTATTTACCCTTTGCATTGTGCCCGTATCTCAGGCAATTGATACATTCTATGACAGGATGTATACATATACATAGGGTTCGACGGTAAAGTTGCACATGCTTTTTTTTTATTGATTGTGGGAAAGAGTTTCCTAGAAAAGTCACTTTCATTTGAATGGTGATATATTCAGTACTACCATCCTCATTAACTTTTTTCATTTTATACTTATGACTTATTGCTTTGCACCTAGATAATACATATTATCTTTTAAAAATTCTTCTGAAAAGTATGTATCTACTAAACTAACTACTATTTTTATGGGTAAAAAATTTCGGTATATATTCAATGTCATTTTTATCGCATGTAGGATTTTGTTCTACTAAAAAATTAGATTTTAGCGAAAAATACACATCCATATATGAACCTTTCAGAGGTCCCAGTCTAAAGATAAATCTGAGTACCTGCTTGAAGAATGATATAAAACGGTAGCAACTGCATTAAAAATTTATTTAAATTACTTACTATTTGACCATTCCTTAAACCTCCAATAAGTACGTTCTCATTGAATTTGCAAAATGCAAGTTTGATAACTTCTCTTGGAGCTTTTAGAATTAGTTTGGGCTTCAGACCATCAAGACAACTCCATATCAATACAGGATTACTGCCTTGAATAGTTTTCGCAACCTAAATAAATATTTTCACATATCAAGATAAAGTATAAATAAATTGCAACTGTAACAGCGTGGTAAAATTTTTTTATAAATATTTAGGAGAAATACAATTAATATTCTCTTATGGCAGGGCGCATACCCTCATACCTATAAGGTTATAGAAATACATAAAAGGCACCAAACCTACGTGTATACTTATTTCAAGGATAATTAAATGAACATAATAGTCACATAAATAAATTTTAATTGGTTGAAATTTTAACAGTTATTTTAAATGAATATTCTAATTTAAAATAATTTCCTGAATGGCTTCAAAAGTTAATTTTTAAAAATAAAAAATAAAAATAAATGCCTAATGGTCAGCCTACGACTGACTTAGTTTTACTAATACGTCAGATTTACAACCACGACCTAGAGCTCCTCCCTTAGCACACTATAATTTCACACTACTTTTTAAAAATGTTTTAACAATTATTTTATTTATTTTTTTAAATAAATAGAAGACACACAATATTGAACTATAAGTTTGAAGAATATGGCGAAAGGAGTGGAAGATTATCACTAAATAAAAATGCATTGTGATGATAGTTTAAGTAGTATTAATTTGTTGAATCTCCACGGTATACTATTGAATTCATTTTGAAACTTCCTAATACTGAAAGTAATGTGGTGTGTAAAAAAATATTTTTTTCAACATTAGGAATTAAGAAAACTATGGTGCTTAGTTGAACTTTACAACAAGATAGGAGTGGTATGTATAAATCAAAGAAAAACAGGAACGAAGAAGCTCCAAAATGTAAAAATAACAAAGACAGCAAGTTCTTGAAATTTTTATCTTAACGGCTCAATCTCTCCTCCCATTATTGCAGGAAATCAACAATCAAACTAGATAATACTTGAGCCGATCTTTAGGTTTGCTAGAAATTCAAAAAAGTACCAGAATCATTGCACAAGAAAAGTATTGGGTTTTTTCACGTTTTTTGTTTTCAACCACCAAAAAAGACAAATATGATGAATGTTATAAGTTCAAAACAGGTAACAATAATCAACAAGCTCATAATAGACATAAAGAAAAAAAAGGACTTGAGGAGTCTGAAGAAGTTAAGGATACTACGAATGGAGGAAAGCAAGAAATGTAACCGTTCTAACCATGGACGTTATGACTGTTAAAGTCTGTTCTATGCTGATTACTTCAGAATTGTTCTACAAACCAAAATTATGTGTACATAATTTTACAATATATGCTATTATTGTAAATGTTTCTGGTTTAATTAAAGTGAATGTGATTTCAGTATTGACACTTTCAGTTTATGTGTTGTTGACTACAACACATGATTTTGCAAAATCTACTGTTATTAGGGGCGACTGTGAGTACCAAAACAAAAATACTACCATGTAAAACGCCTTTCTAGCTTTAAGCCATAGCGAAAATGTAGTTATAGATCAAAACATTCTAACACACTTAGATGCAAGCGGACTCCGTTCATTCCACCATAGAGACTGCGATAAAAAAGAAAAAAAATAACTTCCCTCATATTGCCCTTTAAGGTAAACCTTCCATGTTAGCAATTAAATTAGTTCAGTTATTTACTTATTTACTATTACGACTTAAACCTAAATTGCCATCTGAAGTATACAATTTCAAATTTAGCGGATTCAATTTTAATTCTGTTGATACGTTCATTTGACGTAGCCCTGGCAATAACCGATTACATTTTACACGTCGCGAAGGCGTATAACTGGCAAGTAGTAAGGAATATTCTATAATTTGTTATTTTCTTATATTTATAGTTTGTTGTTTTTCCTAGGTTTTTTTACCATACCAGTTAGTTTCGGTGTCTAGTTATTATGAGAAAAAAAAGTATACAATTTCGGAAAATACTAATCCTGAACAGGTTTGAAAATTATTATAAAAACTAAGCGATGATGGCGTATTTATCGAAAATAATGTAGAACTAGAAGATAATACTGATTTGGAATTAAAAGACGGTCCGGATGATGGTATGATTGATCCAGATTTTTCTCCTGAGAGCAATGAAATTGATGATGATACTATCACTTTTATAGACCAAGCAAAAATTAATCCAACAAAAGAAAAAGAGCAAATATATAGCCTGAAAATGTAACAAATATTACATGCTTTGATTTAATAATAAAGCCAAATTCAACAGAGATTACAATTGAGAATGACTTCTTATCAAAGCAACCTTTTAAAGACTCGATAATAGAAAATGTAATTATTAATTTAGGCGAATGTGATACAGACAGTGATGATTATATTACTGAATCTGAAAGTGATTGTGATGATTCGTTGTAAATACATTTTAATTTTGATATAATAATAGGTATTGTGGTTGAATAATTATACTTTGATTAATTTATTACTTCACTTTTAAATAAGACTTTTGAAATTTTACATAATTTTTTTCTTTATTTGTTTTTTTCTATTTTTTTTTTATTTCTCTATTCTATATTTGTATGTTGTGATATCACTTTCTGTTATAAAATTACTTATATATATCTTTTATCTGTTTGTTAACAAATCGCTCTTGATCCTACAAATTCTTTGCCTGCTTTGTGGTATCCCTACTCCTCACACTTCGCGATTTCAATTGATTTGGGAAGATAGTAGGTAGATTTGAATTTATGTTTTCTAGACCGTCAGTTGAGTATAACCATTACTCAGGTATTCGGAGGAAATACAGAGCAACAGTCTACTTCAGAACAGGGTGCGATACGATGACATAGAAAATACTGTTATCTTTGTCCGTTTGGTGAGAAAATAATGACAAAAGTAAATTGCTTCATCTGCAAAAAATACATACAGGATGCGGTATTAGTGCGAGGAATTTCAATTACTTATTTGTCGTAAAAAAAAATTTAGTTAAATGAAAGTTAAGGCACAGGTAGGGTGAACCAAACTTATCTTTTTTTAATGGTACACCCTTTATATTTTTACATTTTTAGATTCTTCTCGATTTTCTCGTTTTTGCAATATAGGGTTTTACAATATTATACGAGGTAGTTTGAAAGATATAAGCACTTGTTTATACAGAAAAGAGAAAATCGAGGAGATCCATAAATGTAAAAATATATAGGGTGTTCCTTAAAAAAAACAGATAAGGTTGGTTCTCCCTGTCAATATGTGTGGCCCTGTATATCTGAAAATATTTTCCTACCTATGCCTCAACTTTTATACAACTAAAATGTTTTTCGTATCTCTTACGACAAATTATTGGTCTTCCTCGCACTGATGCCGCCTCGCCTATGTGTCGACATTCAAAATAAGAGATGTTCCCAATGTTGAGCTACCAATCAGCGGTTTCTAGGTCAGGCACGAAGCCTTCGTTATATTTTAAGGTATTTATTTTTCGTTATAAAAAAAATATGTACTGTCAAATTTGCGTATCCTTGGCAACAAGAGAATACCGAGTACTTCTAATGAAATAATTGGCACTATAAAACTTATTATCAACTATTTTCAAGACTACCTAACAATTATATTAAACGTACTAAATAAGAATTGTCGAAAACTCAAAGAAAAATTTAATATAATATAATAATTTTTAAGATTGACTGTTTTATGTAAATAAATCTGGTATAACGAAAGCATCCCCTCGAGGTCTTATTAAAAATTATTTTATTTTGACGCTACTTTGAAACTAACTTTTAGATTTCTCATTTTAAAGCTGCGTTTACCCCAAAAATGGCGCGAAAGAAATACATTTTAAAGTATGGCAAATTTTTAAAATGATTAATTTAAATTCTGAAATGAAAATCTCTTTTTAAAAAGCGGTGCCAAATAAAGAATTGTTTTAGCTTGGCGATCACACAATTCTATTTATGAAAATATATTCAATTTTCTTAAAAGTATTGAATGTAAATTTTCTGTTTTGAAATTGGTGAGACCTTCATAATTTTTCTAGTGTAATTTAAAATATACAGGGTTGGGATAAAGTATGGAAGTAAGTAAATATCTTTAAAACCAAACGGACGATACTTATGAAATTTTGTAGATAAGTGCAATAAATAAATAAATGCATTTGATGTAATTTTTTTTATTAATAATATAGTTCCGGTTTAACCCTCAACTTCTTTCATTTAAATGAGTCACCCTGTATATTTTTCCAGATTTTGAAAGAGCTTGTTATTTCTCGAATTCGTACAAACTGGGTTTAGTGGAAATAATTTGTAAAAATGAGAAATAACTTTTAGTTGTAGAATAAGTAAATTTATTTACTTTAGACTAATGAGAATAATAATTAAAACAAAATAAATTCAAATGTTCAAAATGCTCTTCGTTCACCTCCTGATAATATGCCAGCCTATTAACAAATTTTTGAGTCACTCTTTCCAAGACTTCTCTACGTATTAGTTCACATTCATCAATAATTCTTTGTCTCATTCCTGCAAGCATGTTGATCGTTTAACGTAAGTACGTGATTTTAGATAAGAAATAAAATCTAATAAGCTTAGATCCGAAGAACGAGCAGGCCACTCTACGTCCAATCCTTCGATTTGGAAAGTTCGTATCCAGAAAATCGTTAACCCGTCTGTCATAGTGTGGAGGTGCTCATCGGAAAACACTACATTAGATGCAAAATGTTCGCCGACATTAAAGATGTCTATCAGTCGTTCGCAAAACTCCAGCAGTCGGTCAAAATCATCGTCTGACAATTCTTGAACCAATTGTATCTTATAAGGATGATACTTTTCACTTTTCAATATCTTCCCTACAGAACGTCGACTTATACCATGGTTTAGTGCCAAAATTATGGTAGAAGTTTAAGGTGATTCATCTAAATCAATTGCAATGTTTTGTCTAATAGTTTTATTCGGTCCGCGGTCTTCCAGGTTTTAGCAAATTTTTGACCATCCCAGTTGTATTAAAACGTTGTAATGTCTTAGTAACTATTGAACGTGATATGGGAATTTTTTCAGGATGCAAATCATTAAAAATATGACGACAAACTTCTTCATGAGTTCTCACATGATCACCATAATCGATCATCATTAATATTTCAATACGATGTTTCTCACTTAAATGAACCATTCTTAATCGTACAATGTATTTCCGTAAATTACAATTTGACAGTTTGGCAACAGTTACCTACTAGATAGTACTCGTTTATTTCTTACTATTAATACAAACAATATCAATTTGTTTATCTAAATGATATTTTACTCTAATGTATAAAAACTTAAAAGTGGTTTATTAAAGTGCTGTATTCCTCGTTTTTACAGATTTTTTACACTAAACCCAGTATGTACGAATTTGAAATAACAAGATCCTTCAAAATCTGTTAAAATATGCAGTGTCCTATTTAAATTAAAAAAGTTCAGGGTATTTCCGGTTAAACCAGAAGTATATTATTAACAAAAAAATGTACATCAGCTGCATTTTGGCCCATTGCACTTACTTGTAAAATTTCCTAAAAAGCGTCCGTTCCGTTTTAAAGATATTTACTTGGATCCATACTTGATCCCACCCCTTAAAGTGAGTAAGTAGTATATATTGGTATGTGCACTCGGTGCAGCGATAAAAACCTGGTATGTGCTACGGGTGCACTTCCGTTTTGTGGTCAGGAAGTATTGATAAGAAACCGACAAGTCTTAACAAGTTCATTCCTATTCTAGTACATACATTTTATGTTTCAACAAATTTCTAATATTTGAGAAAACTATATTTAATTAATATCATATCATTTTGAGATAATATAACTGCGTTGAGAGTTCCAATACAGGTATAAGGAATTCAATGTTAACCGCCTCCGCCAAAAAAAATCAGTGTCTGAATACTACTGTTAAGGGGGTATAATATATGGACATAGGTGTGTCGGCGGGAGGGGTATGAAGTGTAGGAACGTAGCCGTAAGGACATTATCGTTTAACCTCGTTATTATTGGTTCAATTAAATTGCGGTGTGTTCTAGACGTGACGTAGATGTACAAGACATATTGTAAAAGTAACGTAGATGTCAAATTGCATACGCAATGGCTAGATCAGTCATCCGAAACATTGTCACATTTTGCATGCGCCAGGATATCCTAAGATATTCCTTCAAATATATCAATAGAATAGAAATAGAATCAACAGAAAGGGCTTACATCCCTATCCTAACTTCTCAAGTTCTCAGCTCTGGCATTAAAAAATATTTGATACAGAGTGATCAAAAATCAGACGGCATTTCAAACATTAAAATTGAAACCCTATTTTTGCCTAACCAAAAATGTAAACGTCGTCAAAAATGGGGAACATCGCTTAAATTGTGAACGTCACAAGTCAATTAATTAGTAGTCCGTTCGAAAAACGACAAACATCTTTGCATTAGATTTTCGCGTCAAATTTATCGGTTTGGTGTAGTAGGGAGGGTTTGTGGGGTACGAAAAATTCAAAACAATGCGGCTGTGGTGGTTCGCGAGGAAATATCTAATATAAGTTTTTGACCAATAAATTAGACAAATACTTTTCAAAACTGAAAAGCACAAAGAATAATAATTAAGCTAGGTTTATAATAAAACGAATACTACCTCAGTGGGCTACTTAATAAATTATCTAACGAAATATTTCAAAATGTGTATAAAACTTCTAACGAACTATAAAATGAATTATAAAATATTTATTATATACAAGACATTTATAACGATCAGCACGGAAGTTTCACTTTTCCAGCACTAGTATTCAGTCTGCAGTTATCCTCTAATATGTATTTCATTAACGTCATTCTTACACAGACAAAAATGCACTTCTGTAAAAATAGTCTATTTTGGGAGATGATGTTTTTTTCGTTATATTTTTCGTTTGTTTTTTGTTCAAGAAAAAAGTCAAAGAAAATTATTTTTACAATTTCAGTGATTATACCTCAAACAAAATAGTTTCCGTATTTTACATAAAAAAAATAAAAAAGTTTATATTAAACGAAATGGAAGTATTCCAAGAAAGTACGTAATAATGCATCGGTACTTAGCAAACTCGCCAAATTCACGAATGCATTCTACGAAATAGTTCACAGGTGTACAATAGTGGCGAGAAGCAAAAAGTTAAAACATATTTGGGTTATGCTGATTTTAGTTGTTTGTAAAAGATCATATAAAAAATTAAAATATTTGGCGCAGGTATCAACAGGCCTACTAATCTTATGGGGGTTAAAACGTCTATATATGGAGATGCAAAAGATAAAAATTTGATGTCAAAATGAATTCAAATTTCTAAAAGTGCACGTAGAAAAATTCATATATTTGGTTGGGGTCACAACAAAAGTCATCTTAAATAATGTACAGGGGTTAGAACAACACCCAAATAGAGGGATATGCAAGAAAGTCACTTGTTAGAATTATTTAAAACTGCATTTTTAAAAATTATAATATTTAGAAGTACTTTATGAGGATAATTCAGTGTAATAGAAAAACTTTGTATTTGTAAGGTGGTGAGATAGGACATAAATAAAAACAAATCCTAATAACTATTCTTTAAGGAATATCAATAAACCTTGGAATTAAGATAAATTACATAAAGTTTTAAATAAGCAGTCAAAATGTACGCCATCTGATTATATGTGAGCTTTTTAGAAGATCGGTCTAAAGGCGATGCGATTATCGAAAATTTTGCAAGTAAAGAACGTCCTCAATTTTATTTTTAATAAATCAAAGCTTCTATACAATCTTTCTTGCTATACTAATTCATTTTATAAAAATTTTGTCATACACAATATTGACTATGTACAAAAACTTATTTTCCTACTCTAAGGTAGCAAATATTGTTTTTTTTTACATTTACATTTATTGTATTATGACAGATTGAAAATTCTTAAAAATTCAAAAATTAAAATTACTTTTTCTTAGCCTTTTAACGCATGTGTTTATATTTAATTTTAATAAAATTTCTTAAAATTACTTCAGACAGTGTCTTTACTTTTACTACAAAGAACAAGATATATCATTAGAAAGAAAGATAGATTTTTTATATAACAATAAGCAAAATATTAAAAATATTCTAGAAATAATTTTTTCTAGCAAACAAGTGTATATGTTTTTGTATTTCGAGTTCACTACATTATCTATTTTTCTCTATGATCTCTGAAATATCAAATGCATCAAATAACCCCAAAACAGAAATTTTCCCTATTTAATCCTATTGAATTCGACTAATAAAGATATACTATTTCCCGTACGAGCCTATACGCCAAAATGAGTATTTTTTTATGAAATCCGTTATAATTATAAATTTAGACAAACTTTTCTTTTTTCTGTTTTTTCTTCGGTATTTACAAATGAATGACTTTTTTCCAAATTTAGGACCCTTTCAAGATCTGGAAATATTTTTCTAATGAAAATACTTGATGTACGGAAAGTATGTGTTTGTAACACAGTTGGGAAAAATACCTTAGTCCGTTTTGATTCTACTAGAATACAATCACTAAATTTGGTCTTGACGACTCGCACGTTTAATATTTGATTTTGCTATTTAATTCTAGTTAGTCCACATTTTTCCTGGTGTATTTTCGACTGCTATTTTGGTCACTTAATTCCCCGCAAATAAATAACAAATAAAAATATATGAAAGTTACTTACTTATTGACATTGATGGATGAATTTTTCTTCATGATCATTAGTGGAATGTATTAATTCTAAAATATAGTCTGTTACTCGATTAGAATAACAACACGGAATGTTCCACTCGTATAGAATTTTTTTCATTGTAACCTTGTTACAGAATATATTATTATTATTAACACTATAACTTTTTCGCAATGAGAGTGATTAAGAAGTATTAATTACTTTTTTATTTATTTTGATACCCCTTCTAATTAATATATTGAATATAGGAAATATATATCGTAATAGTATGTAATTTTCAATTATCATTCTTAAAAACAATGTTGGAAAATAAAATTTACTTTTCTTTTTATACTATTTTAAACAATCCTGTGTTTTTCCAAAAGTCATTTTGGAAACAAAATAAAATAAAAAGTAAATTTAAATAATTAGTTTATTATCAAGTTGCACAAAGTTTTCCTGAATGAAACTAAAGTAAATCAATTTTTCTTTAAATACAGTTTATTTTAGTGATGATTGTTTATATTTAAACGTAAAACCCTTTGGTTTCTAAGTTCTATTTTACTCTAGCCTACCTATCAAAATGATTAACAAATGTATATTCTGCTTTTGACGTACACATGGCAGCGGAATAATCTCATAATAGAAAAATATAATAGCTGTCTACATAACCCAGAAATATGAGCCCAAACAAACTTAATAGACGTAGGATAAAACGCTGACGTTAAAAATTCTAATAGGGTTACGTTATATTTTACAGTAAAACATTTGCCACATAAGAGAAATTGATTATAATAAGAAGATTTGCTATAAAGATTACAAAAATATATTCAACGTTTTTAGAGAAACTTACACTTAGGTATAGAGAATAATTACAAAAATAAAAGAACTTTTAAATGACATAAAAAATTATGGGTATTCCGTTTAAATAAAAGGAAAATTTTGGTTCCTATTTTTGACACTCCCTTTATGTATGTTATGATTATTTCCAGAACTTTTTAGATAAAGTAAAGTAGAAGACAAAGAAAGCGGAAAAAAAATTATAAATAATTTTCCCTCCCCTATTCAAATACGGGGCGCTAAATATACATGGATTTTGACATAAAAATACCAAATCATAACTTTTAAAACACCCGGATGGACTTGGCAGACCTATACTGGATGACTTGAAATAGTCAGCAGAATTCATATATGTAATAACGAAGTACAGTATTCCATTAACAAATAAATAAAACTTCGGTCTGGCACTGTGCTTCTGAACACCTTGTACATTTGTGATTAATTTTAAAATATGAATCTGGATACTGCGTACTCTTTGTGTAAACACGTTTTCTTGGTAACTTCAATAATAGCAGACATCTCGAGCTTTGGCGCACTAATGCATCATCCTGTATAATAACAAATGTATGTGAAATATAAGTGAGAGATTCACTTGATAAAACTTATGAAAATTGTTTTGGGTATATTTGGTTATAAGTATATTGTAATTTGTCTCATGTCTTAATATGTGTAAAGTATTTAGTTCTTTCAAATTCATTTTTACAAACAGTATAGTCAATAAAATCATTAAACATTGCGACTATTCAGATTTTAATCTATAAATAAAGGTGTGTATATGTGCAAAAGAGTTTCTAGAAAGAAAGTTACATAAAATATGATATTAAGAGCATTTATTTTAATAAATAGTAAAAGTAATTACCACATCATCAGTATTTGGTCCAGAACTGTATATAAACGGAGCAGCATCGTTGTATGCTACAGCTACTGTTCCAGTCCACATAGGATGAAAAGCCACATCAGCTATCATTTTTTCTTTGCAGAGTTCCACATCCATAAACGACATGTATTCTTTTACTTCTTGTATGACTGATGCGCTCACAAATTTGGCGTCGTCTTTTATTAACGAGTGATAATCTTCAGAGTATAAATTAAACACTCCATTTACCTAAAAAATATATAATATGAAAATGGGTAATCCACTTTAATTATATTGTAACAATAGCAACAGAGAAGACACCGTCCAATTTTTGACAAGCATACATGAACAGTAAGTTTATCATCCTGTTATTTGACATTATTTCAAGTAAATAATACTATGTAATTGACAAGTATAATACGTATTTTAATCAGCCAAACATCGACAATTTTTTTAAATATATATTTTATTTTTTTAGAGGACACTCTCAAGCACAAGAAGGAAGACAATTCGAACACTTACTGTAATTTATTGTGTGGCAATTTATTGTTAATGTTGTATTATTTTGTTATTTTAATTTAATTAAAGGTCTTCAAAAATACACATTTTAAAATTATTGTATCTTCTGAACTATTAATTACCGAACACAAATATGATATATTTTTGGAATCGTCTTGAAATGTGCCATTTAAAAAAAATTGTCGATGACATTTTTACTCACAAATGGATTACCCTGTATATTTAATTGTTATGTAAAAATACATTAAATTAAAATGAAAAAACCAACTTGTCAAAATTGTTTGTTTAGCTTAAAATGAATTTATTACATACTTTATGTACACACTGTATATTTTTTTAAATTTTATATTTTATTTTTTAGATTGTACTATTATTTGGAGTCACAGAAGCTTATAGATGTGATGAACTTAATTATTAATATAAATAAAATTGTTAATCCTTATGTTAGTTATTTTGATTTTTTTGGCTAAATAGAAAATATTTTTATAATAGTTGAAATAATCTTATTTATGCTTATTTTTTTATTTTAACGCTTGAAGAAAAAATTGTATGTCACTCGGAGTAGAAGGCACATTATATGTTTCGCCACATATACTAGGCTCAACAAATAATGTTAGCCTTTTCCTCCTAGTAACATAATATACTATTTAACAGGTACTACACGTTTAAATAGTTTTTCATCATTACAAATTATAAACCTATTTTCTTCAGTTGATAAGTAGGTGCAGTCTTTAATATATTTATTTACTTTGACAAATATATACAAATACAAGTTCAATGTCAACGGAATTTAATTGATTTAATAGGAATCAATGTAGTACATATTAAATTTGCTATTAGGGACGAATATTAGTATAGTTGTCCACCTAACAACCTCTAATGCGAATTAAAGTGGGTTTTAACCGGTTTTCTATGAAACCATGCAAACCAGGTATATTTACATTAAAAAATTTATTTTAATAATAACATTCTTCAGCATACATTTTACTCAATTCCTGATGATTTCTCAATAAAATACGATGTGATTAAAATAATAATGATATCTATTTCTAAAATATTAATAATGAGGAAAAACCCTTATTAACATTATAATAATATACACGTATACAGAATTAAAATTCAAATATTCAATTAGATTATATGGCTCCATATCTGTTAATAGTTTCTTTAAACACTTTTTAAATTGTGGTATACTTTCTAATATTTTTATATCATTTGGCATTTTGTATTATACAAAGTGAGTTACCATAGACGTGAAAGTCCATAACTCCAGAACGGAGCATTTGATGAAAATTTTGTAAAAGTATTTTTTTGTGTATATTGAAAAAAGCCTTAATTTAAAATTAGATATACTTATACAAGTTATCTATTATGTTTAATAAAGGATCTACAGCCACCTGAAAATCACATTTTTTTTAATTTAGTTGTCTGTAGCAGCCAAACCGTTGAAAATCAATAAAAACGGTTTACACGTCTCTATCCTAACTTTTCAAGTTCTATGCTATGGCCTTAAACAATATTTGATACAGAATGATCAAAACGAATCCATGCGAGCGATAAAGAACGCGTTATGAAAGAGACAGAACGAATGACTAAAGTAGGGATACATCGAGGTGGTAACATCGTTCCAGTCAAATCGATAGTAACGGACCGGCAGTCGTGGTCGTACCTCTGGTTCGCTTGAGAGAGGACACATCGCTGCTCGCTCTTTAAAATTTCGCTTATGTCTTTTTAGATACTTTCTAAACCTGTATATATATAGATAAAGAACACGTTTAACATTAAAATTCTCACATAAGATAATTTAACGATTTTATAATATATATATATATATATATTTGTAAATAACAAATACCAAGTTAGTTGAAATTTTGGGCGCCAAATTCAAATAGAAATTTTCTTCTGATTTTTAATCTTTTTTACACAACGTTTTTCATCGATGTTATCAGTTCTATAAACTTGTTCCAATTTCCAATTTCAAAAATTTCTTGGAAATATTCAATTATAACTAGTTTTTACTCAAAGTTTCAGCTTTCATTATAAACCTGACCTTTTTTCTTTTCTATACAACAAGTCTTATTAAAATAATGTATTATATTTTTTTACCTCTTTTTTTGAATATTTTGAAGCTGGGATTTCGATTATAATATATAGTGATAGTGAACGTCCGATTATACCAGATCGAGACATAACAACGCTGATGAGAATGTATAATAAACATCCTAAGGATCCCAGACAAGTACCACTACCCAATTGGAGACCAATCGAATTAAAGGTTATTTTTACCTTAATCCCACCATCCATAAAATGTATATAACCAAGTCTAAAGATGATCAGATCATCAAAATGTGACGAGCCTATACAACCCAAGTAAAGGTAGTCGATTTAAAATCTGCAATCAACTATTTGGCAAAAACTTATGTAGAAGACAACTTTGAATGGGAACATGAATCAATCTATGGTAGAAATAGATGGTAGGTACTCTGTAGAAGAATGTAAGGAAAAAGCTATACAACATGAAAATTTCGCTTCAGTCTGTAATGACTATCTTGAGGGTGAGCTTTATCTTTGCTGTTTACTCAATATTTTGGACAACCTAAATTTAAATACACGACTACAAATTTCCAAATACCTACCAAACTATTTGAGGGATGCTAACTATATAGAAGGAAATGATAATGATGATGATAATAGAGACGAAGAAAGTAAGTTATTTAAATTTTTATTTTTTTAATGTTTTAATTTTAAGAATCCTATTTTTGTATTTTTATTAACTCGTTTCTAATTTGTTTCTAATTATTATTATTTTTAATCGTATAAATTACTTTTTAATCCTATTAATTACATTCATTTTAGTTTCAGACTTTGGACTTGACACAGGAGGTAATTCTTGATGATGGCTTTGACGTAATGGTCAAAGACATCATTATTAATACCTCCACTCTTTCAGACTCATCTTCTACTAACCCCAGTTCTACAGTTCCCAACCCGACAGTGCGGGAAAAATTAACCGCTGTCTGTGGTTGAGTCCAAATTTTATTAGACCAAGAAGAAAAATTGGTGTTAAGGAGGATAGAAGCAGAAAAAGTCCTATTGGACATAGAAGGAAGTTTAAATGTCATTCAAATGGAAATTAAAAAATTGGGAGGCTATCTTGATGGCATATTAATGTAAAAATTAGTTTTTTATTAAATTTTAAGGCTTATATTTTATAGAAAACATTATTTAAATAAAAATCTATTATTATTGTTTATTTTTTATATACATAATTAGTATCACGAAACGGATAATAAATTCAGTTCAACAATGTGTATAAGGGAGAATACCTTTCGTCCCTAAACCGAAAAATACCTTACCAAGCACTGGACCGACTCGTCCCCATCCTTCAAGTCACGTACGCGGGTCATTAAGAGGATTATCGGATTTTCTTTTTTACCTGACTTCGCATGTCACGTGCCGGTGCGCTGCGTTCGGTAAATCTAGAGTGAACATTTTCTCAAAAACCCAGAACGAGAGTCTTATCGCATTTTGATTGATACTTTTATTACTTTTATTGCTTTCAAGTTTTATGTGATAAAAGGTGGGAGTAGAGTAGAATTCATCAAAAATATGGCAACCCATTACTTGCCAAAGGCTTGAACCTAGGAGAAAATGTTATTGCTTGTTATATTGAATAAAAATTTTTGTATTGAAGTGCCGAAATTATCGTTGTTTTCTTGTGTAATCAAATGCCCTCCTCAGTAACACTCACTATCTCAAAACCCGGTTAAATAAATACCTTTACTATATGCCCACAGTCGCTAAAGAACTATGAGAGTACATATTTGGTTATATTGAGAAATTTGTGCGGTATATCGAGAGCGGCGTGTTCCACGAAAGAAAATTTTTATTTACATAGGACAGCCAATAAAATTAAATTATAATCTGGGATTAGGAGGGGGACGAAACGGTATCGTTTTCACGTCCCCGGGGACGAGTCGATAGTCACCCGTGTACAATGATTTTCGTAACACCTTTATTAAAACGAAAGTTTAAGGATCACTAGTGGTTGTCGTTGTTTAAGCATTACTACTTAATATAAAACCGTAATTTTAATTTAATAAAAATTTATTATTTGTTTATTTTTTATATATTTACATAATTACTATCTAGATTCAATGCATCGTTTGTGTCTTATTAAAACGACTTAATTTAAATATCGAGAGCGGCGTGTTCCACGAAAGAAAATTTTTATTTACATAGGACAGCCAATAAAATTAAATTATAATCTGGGATTAGGAGGGGGACGAAACGGTATCGTTTTCACGTCCCCGGGGACGAGTCGATAGTCACCCGTGTATAATGATTTTCGTAACACCTTTATTAAAACGAAAGTTTAAGGATCACTAGTGGTTGTCGTTGTTTAAGGATTACTACTTAATATAAAACCGTAATTTTAATTTAATAAAAATTTATTATTTGTTTATTTTTTATATATTTACATAATTACTATCTCGATTCAATGCATCGTTTGTGTCTTATTAAAACGACTTAATTTAAATATCGAGAGCGGCGTGTTCCACGAAAGAAAATTTTTATTTACATAGGACAGCCAATAAAATTAAATTATAATCTGGGATTAGGAGGGGGACGAAACGGTATCGTTTTCACGTCCCCGGGGACGAGTCGATAGTCACCCGTGTATAATGATTTTCGTAACACCTTTATTAAAACGAAAGTTTAAGGATCACTAGTGGTTGTCGTTGTTTAAGGATTACTACTTAATATAAAACCGTAATTTTAATTTAATAAAAATTTATTATTTGTTTATTTTTTATATATTTACATAATTACTATCTCGATTCAATGCATCGTTTGTGTCTTATTAAAACGACTTAATTTAAATTTAGTTGTTGTCTTTCTTTAAAGGTTATTAACTAACTAACGGTTCACATAAAAATTGAAAATGATAAGTAAATATATATTTCACTTTTCTAATTTTCATGATCTTGAATTTAGTCTTGCAAAACTGGTTTGTCGTTTAACATTTCACATTTCAAATTTTTCATGCCCCTGACCTTGACCTTGGTCTTGGCCTTGGCATTGGTCTTTGGAAAACCGGTTTGTGGGCTGGTATCCCCCTTGTTTACCTACTCATATGGTATGTTATTATTATTATTATTATTATTATAATTATTATCATTATTATTATTATCATAATTATCATTATTATTATTATCATAATTATCATTATTATTATTATTATTAGTATTATTATTAATATTATTATTATCATTATTATTGTTATTATTATTACTAATACAGACGTCGTGCGAGGAGAACGTTTATCGTGGTCGCTCTGTAAAAGTTTTAATTTTGTGACAGTTACATGTTTTTAATTTATTGTATGTGTACTGTAAGTGTTATAAGGATTTTTAGTTACATTTGGGACCATTGGCAAGTAATTTCTGAACTATTTCACGATAACTTTCAACTTTCTATCCTCTATTGACATATTTCTTATTGAGTGTGCCATAATTTATTCCACCACAGGACTACATAAGTTTCTATTACGCCTGAAAACAATTCAGAAAACTCCATGCATTATGCAGATTGTGCTAGATGTAAAGGGTCCGTCAAGTCAGTTTTGAAATGCATAAAATGTGGAACTTTGTCTCAGAGTAGCTGCCTTAAAGTATTAAAAAATACGCAAAACTTAAAGAATACCGCCGTCATTTTTTGTCCAGATAGCAAAGATGAGTTTTGTCCCCTATTTTTTTCATTGATAACCAAACTGAAGTAAATATATCAGCAGATAAAATTACTATAAAATGTTTAGAGGAGCTGCTGAAACAAAAAGACCTTACTATTAAAAATCAGGTAATAGCCATAACTGCTTTGAGCGAACACATTGTTTTACTTAAGAAACAAATGCCAGAAAACCTGAAGACTTACACTCAATCATCCAAAAGAACTGTCTCTAACGCGAATACAAAAAAAACAGTCTCCTGATAGTTTTCTTGAAAACTCAAAAGATAAACAAGTTGTTTTAATAAATAACGTTTCATCAGCTCTACATAAAGCAGAATCAAAATTAATATGCCACAACCTTATAAACCTCGAAAAAAGACCGTCAACATTGGCTTGATTATGAAAGCATTAATAGTATTAAAATAAACCAATACAAATTAGTATCCAGTTTTTGTAGACGGTACAAAAAACTACATGAAGGCGTAGCCATATTTTCAAATATAATTTATCCAACTAAAAGTATTGATGTCCTTAAATTTTGCAAACCGATAGACGCTGAATTTTGTGCGGTGGAATTAATAAACAAATTGTTTTATCAGTTTATCGATCCAGTAAAGGCAATATTAGTATTTTTATAAATCAGCTGACCGATGTCATTGACTTTCTCCTAGGCATACACGAATCGGATGTACGCCAAGCTTTAAAAAATAGTGTTTTGACTATTACGGTATGAATACAAGCATGATCAAAGCATGTCTAGAACCATTGCTTGAACTAACATATTTGTTTAATAAGTGTATTGGTGAGGGAAATTGGCCTATATCATTTAATATATCTAAACTTATACCTGTGCACAAAACATTTTTACGGGTTTTGTAATAGAGAATTAGACAATTTTTTAGTTTTAATAACTGTGAATCCAAGCTAACTTCTGTAAAAAACGGTGTAACTCAGGATTCGGTTTTAGGACCAATTCTGTTTTTTCTCTATATTAATGATTTGTCATTGATAGTGGATAATTCAAGTACAATCGACTTATTTGCAGATGATACTTTGAAATATTTTCTTCATATTTGAGTGGAATGTTGTTGTTAAGTGGAACAGCTATATCAATCAGGTAAGTTTTTCTTGCCGTGAGAATAATATCTGGTCTGTTAGCATTAGTTCGATGATCTAGTGAGCAGTGGTCTGTCCCAATGAACTTTGCAGTGTTCATTCTCCTCTAGTGGTGTTGGGTGGTAAATGTAATATGGTTGGGTTTGTTGCTTTTTAAGGATATAATATTTAATAAGTAGGTTTTGGTATATCATTTCTGCTACATCATTATGTCTTTTAAGGATGATGGTGCTAGATTTTGACAACATGCTATTATATGGTCCAGTGTTTTCGGTAAGTTATTACATCTCCTGCATGTGTCATTAATTGGGTTCTTTAAAATGTACCGTTCATAATTCCTTGTTTTTACTACCTGATCTTGTATGGCAATAATAAAACATTTTATTTCTGGAATTAGTTTTCCCTGTTTCAGCCATCCCAGAGTTTTTCCAGAATCGATGTGTTCTTGTTCGAGTGTATGTTTGAAACGTCCATGAAGTTCTTTGACACCCCATTCTACCTTCTTCTCTTGATTGGATTTGCTATGTTGTAGAGGATTATGTTCACTTTGGATAAATTGAGAGTGGTTATGTTGTTTGTATTACTGCAGAGTGTATTTTAGAGAGAAAGTAGGTTCTAAGATTATTAATTTGCGATTGGTGCATATTTCCGATGTCCATTAACCCTCTTCCAACGTCTTCTCTTAGCAGTGTTATCCTTTCATTAGATGGGCTGTGGCTCCTATGCCATGTCACCTGGACTTTGGTTAGTCTCTTGAAGTTATCCAGGTCATTTTCCGTCTATTTCAGCACACTAAATGAATATGAAAGCGTCGATACGGTAAAGGTGTTGATGGCTTTAATCATATTCTTTGAATTTAATTTAATTTTGAGAATTAGTTTTCGATGGTCTTTATATTGTTTAAAATACTTCTCTTTTAAATCCGTGTAGTCTATGTTCCTCTTTAGTTCAAGACTCAAGTATTTATGTCTTCATTTCATTTAGCAGGTCAATTTGGGCTTCGCCTATTTGTATATTCTTTTCATTTGGTGTGATGTTTCCTTTACTCATCTTGCTTGCATTTTTCTACATTCTGAGTTTTGTAAAAAATATCTAGTTATTTAAACACATGTACAGAAGTTTAATCCTTAGTACCAACATGTCTAACAAAAGGGTAAATATTCTATTATCTAATCAAACCAAAATAGAAAAAACTAATGATTTGCCCGTATTAGAAAGAGAAAAAGAGATACAACATCAACAAGTATAACAACCGGTAAGTTATTAAATTTTTATCTTTTTTCCTTTTTTAATTGTGTTTACTTTTTTAATTTTATTTGTTTATGTTTTTATTTAAATATAATTCTACTAATTATAATATTTTTTCAGATTCTTGATTTGACGGACGAGACAAAGGATAACAATGGAGTGTTCTTCAAACCCAAGAATATGCCATCCCTGCTTCCACCATTGTTGACTCACAACAACAACCATATGGGGATGTCCTCCAAAATCAAGCATCTACCATCACCGCTTCCACGATTGTTCACTTACAACAACAACCATAATTCATTATTTAAAGAAAAATGGGAAATTGCCAAAAAAAATCAATTCATCATTGATCAAGAAAAAATATTATTTTTAAGAAGGGAAGAAGCGAGAAAATTTTTTTAGAAACTCAAGAAGAATTAGAAAGTGTTCAAATCGAAATAAAAAAGTGAGTGAATTAGACATTATTTGAAATTAAAAAATTATTTTTAAATTTATTTAATAGGTCTTGATATTTTTAGGAAGTATTTTTTTTAATGCTATTTGTAAAGTTTGGTTACTCTAACATTCAATGTGTTTAATTATTTATTATATTTTTCTAATTAGAATCATAATAAGGAACTGTTTAAATTCTATGTTATTTTAAATATGCTATAAGATTCGCTATCATAAAAAATTACCAGACTTACATTTAACTATTTTCATTTTATTATTATTTTTAAATTTATTTCATTAGTATAATATATTGTATACAAATTCTTAGGCCTTGATATTTTATAAATTGCCAAAAAAGTAATTTTTATGACAGCATCTCTTATAGTGTTAACATTTGATATGTTCAATTCTTCTATGATTTGCTATCATAAAAATTAAATTATCAATCTACAAAATCTCCAGACCTACATTTAACTATTTTTCATTTTATAATAATAATAATAATAATAAGGGTTTGCCCTTACATACTTTATTTTTATGAACATATGTTCTTATTTGATTTTATTTTTCCGTCTGTTCTGGAAGCCACCAGACTATTGAAGTTTCTTACTAATATTTTCTCTTTGTGATTTTAAAAATACTTTATTTCTCTCCCTGTTATATTTGTCAAACTTAGCCTGGGTTTTTTATTGTTTTGAATGTTAAAATTATTTTATCAATCTATGGATCATACAAGGCCTTTTGATTTTAAAGTTAAATTCATGGTTATGTAATTTACTATATTGTTGGTTAATTTGGAGTTATATATATATACTTCTTTCTTCATAACATTTATAAATAATTTTCTTTGAGTCATCAATAATTTTATCAAATTTGAATTCTTCCATAAGTTGTTTGTTAGTTATTTCTCTTTTGTTTTTTCCTATTATTAGTCTATAACATATGTTTTATATTGGTTATAACTTTTTGAGGTTTCTTTTGACGCTGATGCCTATACTGGTATTGCATATTGTATAATCGATTTTATATTAGTTTTATATAATTGTATTTTTAGCTTTCTTTGTAACAGACAGGTTTGTATATATATGGTTAGATTATGGCTTTTGCTGTTGTAACCTTGTTTACCACTTCTTTTATTTGCTTTTTTTAAATTTCATCTTTTTATCAATTATTACTCCTAAGTATTTAATTTTGGGTAGTTATTTTTCATTTTATTATTATTTATTTAATTAGTTAGTACAATTATATTTTATAGAGAAGCATAGTTTTGATATGTTAGAAATTGTATAAGTAATTATTTTATGATAGCAAATCTTGCAGTGTTA
This sequence comes from Hermaeophaga mercurialis, assembly GCA_951812935.1. NCBI lineage: Eukaryota > Metazoa > Arthropoda > Insecta > Coleoptera > Chrysomelidae > Hermaeophaga > Hermaeophaga mercurialis. Next base: position 35,230,385 of record OX638364.1, read on the forward strand.
ACATTCAGCAAGTTCAATTTTTATTATTCCTTTTAGATTGCATAATAATAAAGAACTGTTTAAATTCTATGTTAGTTTGACTATATTGTAAAATTTGCTATAATAAAAATTACTTATACTTTACTAGTTTGTAAATTATTTTTTCATTTTTATATAAATGATTATTTATTAATAAATTTTAATTTTTAATATTCGTTAAATTTTAATCCATTCTTATACTTTTTTATAAAATCATTTATTAATTCAGTTTAATGCTCATTGGGAATTTAATGGCCTGTAATGCGGTTATTTAATAACCCCTTTTACCGCCTACGGTCATGTAAATGAAGATGCTTTCAACGTTCAAAAGAATAAAACATATCCAGAGAGAAACACAATGCAGATGACAAATGTATACAAATATTTTAGGAGAAAGGAATAACAAAGAATTAAATTAATTAAAATATTATAGGGTGATCTACTATAATACAGGGTGTGATTTTATCTATACTTTTTACAATATTGTACTAAAAATATATAAAAAAATATTCATTAAATATATAATGACTTGCAATAGATGACAATTTTTTGTACTATTATTTTTTATGAGAAAGGGGATGACATAAATTCAGAATAAATTAAAAAGTGTTATAGGGTGATCTCCTTTTTGACGACTTTATACTATTATCTTATGAAAAAAGCATGACGTAAATTCAGATTAATTAAATTAAATGTCACGACTGTGTGCGATTGTTTACTAAAGAAATAACACATTGTTCTGAGTTAATAGAATCTAAATTTAAGCATATTGTTCCCATGAAAGAAGGACTTTCAACAGCTAATGCACACTCAGGTCATATTTGTGAGGAGGTTTTGAGAAAGGGTGATATAATAGTTCGCGATCACAATCATTTTATAAGTGTGTAACTTATATTTTCGTAAACAATTTATTGTATCCGTTATTTTCCATAATTTAAGTAGATATGACAGACATTTCATAATTCGAGATCTTGCTAAATTATGTAAAATTACTCTTATTGCAACCAATAAGGAAAATCTCAACATTTCAGTAATAATATTAAATTTCGATTCAATCATTCAATTAGGTTTATGGGAGCCTCTCTAGATACATTAGTATCAACTTTAGATAAATTAATTTAACTAATTTAAGGGGAACAATTTAGATTCTGTACGGAGGAACAATTTGATTTGCTAACTCGAAAACGTGTATCTTGCTATGATTATATTGCTAGTTTTGAGAGACTGAATTACCCGACCATTCTTATTTTTATAATAAATTAAATGATGAGCACATTACTAAAATTCTGTCTCACCATGCTCAAACCATCTGCAAAAAGTTTAACATTCAAACTTTAGATCAATGTGCAGATTTGTATTTGAAAACAGATATCCTGTTACTTGCTGATCTGTTTGAAAATTTTCGAAATATCGGTTATAACACTAGTGGGAAGACCCAGCCTGGTATCATACCGTACCGTGTTATTCATGTGGCTGTATGTTAAAGTATGCGAAATTTGGAACTTTTAAATGACATGACACTTTTTGTTGAAATTGGCTATTAGAGATATTCACCTCAAGGATACTTTCTTGAAGTGGACCTCGATGAACTACATGATGTACATAAATATTTTCCATTTTGTGCTCATCATTTAGTTCCTCGAGGATCAACGTTACCAAAACTATTAACAAGATTGCATAATAAAAACAAATATGTGATTCATTATAAAGCTTTTAAACAAACCGTTGCACATGGTTTAAAAATTATGAAAATCCATAGAGTACTTCAGTCCTTCAGTTTGAACAATCCGCTTGTTAAAACTCCTTATAGATCGTAATACATCTTTTCGAGCTCAATCTAAAAACGATTTTGAAAAAAGTCATTTTAAACTTAAAGTAAACTCCCATTTTAAACTTAAAGTAAACTCTATATACGGTATATGTATGGAAAATGTTAGCAATCATCGTAACGTAAAATTTGTCTCTCGTTGGGAGGGAGATATTAAGCTAAAAATTTAATAGCCACCCCTAGATTCCGAAGTAAAATTTGATGATGATTTAGGTTTTCAAGGATCTAGAATTTTCACTTGACTAAATGCATTAATGAACTTTGCATTTCGATTGTTAACTTCTTGGTATAGCTCCAGTAGTAGAATGTCTAGCATTGTTATATTTATTAACAATAGAAGGTAATGCATCTACCCATTCTCCAATGCTAACCTTGAAATTCGAATAGGAACTATAGTGGTTTATTTTGTATTTTTGCCTAAGTTTTTGAAAATCTTTATTTTAAAGTCTGTCACATTATCAGTTTGAAGATTGAAAATATAAATGTATCCCTTGTTTTCTTTAGCATATGACGACATGATGGCCAGGTCACTTTGGATTAAATCATGTAAACCTTTAACTAAAACATTTCGTCGTTTGAAATTAATTTGAGCTGGTTTATGACGTTTATTAATGACTTGAAATTTAGACATTTTTGACTATTGGTATTTGAAGAAGTAACTCAATACAATTTTTCGATTTTGATCTCAGATTAAATAAAATTACATCTTCTTTAACAATATCTAGACCTGCCAGTTGATTTAGTTTGTATGTCTTGTTTTTTAATAAAATAATAAAAAAACCACTTACAATTTTTGCGAAGAATGGAAATTTGAATTCTGAATTTCCATTATCAAGAACATACCGGTCCTTATTCAAACTTGTTTTATCTCCTTTCAAATGAACCAGACTTTTAACATGATAGTAGAAATTATCACAAATATAGAATGGAGCATTAAATGTAGATCATCTTCAGTTGAACAAGACTGAAATATAAAGTGTTGATTGAATCGATTCAAAGGCATTATTAAAAATGAAAGACAAAACCCATAGTTACAATTTATATATTTTTCTCTAATGGACATTGAATTACAAATTGAACGAAAATAGAATCTCTTTCACCAATTTTTAAATGGAAATGAAATTGAATAGTATCACCTTTAGTTATAAAATTCTTCTTTAATAGTAACTTGATTGTATTATATTCAGTTTTATATGAAACATAAAGTCTATCCGGGAAACAACGAATACTTTCTACTTTGCCACTTACAGGAAACGTATACGTAAATGTTCCATCTTCCAATAGGTAGAGAGTACTACTTAGATTGGGTTCTATCTTACCTCGAATAGTAATTATACATTTACTGTAAAGGGTGACAAATATAAAAAGGTGTTGTAGTTGGAGTTGGGGAAGCAACTATCTCCTCATATGGACATGCGTAGAAAGTAAGAAAGTGTTGATTAAATCTGTTGAGAGACATCTTCAACACTAAAAAAGGATATTGAAAAATTGATATGTATAAGATTATTCCACCTGCACGTAGTTCTTCTATAATGGAAACGATTTCATTATGAACTTCAGTATTACCAGGCTTCTTGTGAAGCTAAGCGTAATCTCAACCTATCAACCAATTCATTAAAGCCATCAAAATATTTATAATCTACTTTATGATGTAAATCTATTAAAACTTTAGATTTCAAACCACCTCCATTAGTCTTTTCCATTTTACTTCGCGCTAGAGGAAGCATAGATTGGAATCAGATCTAACTCTCGAACGAAATTATTTTGTTACCTGTTCTCGCTGTTTTCTTTGATTTTCAAATTTATTCAAAGCTAAAGAATGCAAATTGGTAACAGGAGGTTTAATTAGATCAATAAATTTAGGAGCATTCGAAGTGGATAATCCTTTTTTAGGATGATAACCTAAATGTTATACATTACTTCTCACAATTTCAATACACGAGTTAAGATCTTGAGTTTTGTATCCAGCAGAATATTTTTTGAATAAAAATTAGTAAAGACTGGTGTACCTTTATACTTGAGATTCTGAACCCCTACATCCTTGCCATCAAATGATAGTGGAGAATCACCAATAGCCTATTATTGAGTTTCAGGATTAAAATAAACTCCAAACGTGTTAACTGATTCTCAGTATCCATATTTTTATCTTTAATATATCCTCTTGGTAGACGATCATATTTTTCTAAGAAATGTTCCGTCTCATCTCTAACTTGTGAAGCATCAGTGATTACGTCGCCATCTCTATAACTCGCACCAAAGTCATCTTGAGTAGTTTGATTATAGGTTAGATTGGGTACGAGATAATAAAACCTTTTTAGAGATATTTTCGGTTTTTCAGGTTCCTGTTTAAATTCCGATTTGGTGGCAATCAGTTGTTGAATTATCAACAATTAGCTGCTATATCCTTTCGTGTATCCAGTAGTTCTTTTTATTTATCCATCTCAATTACTCGACACCTTACTGTTTGGCCATATATAAGAATCGAAAGAAAAAAATCTGTAGAATTATGTCGTCCACAACAAAAACCATTTTCTATAATATTTTGATTACACGTAGCAATATCATCAAATATTATAATGGAATTATTTTTATTAACTCTGGTTCAATTGCCATCTTGTCGTACTGTATATTTTGTATGTATATTTTGCATGATGAAAACTTTTAGGACATACCTATACATTTCCAAATCTTAAACCGTTGGGGTATTCTATGAGTGAAAGCATGACATTTATTTTGCTACATCCACTAGGACCTATGATCAAACCTCGTTTTGAATCACCTCCAAAGATTAGACCATATTTACCAATTTCCTTAGCTTCTTCAGTGTCATAGTTTCTAAGTGGTAGAGTACCTTTTTGTTTTTGAATCTCCATGCCTACTGGTCTCTATATAAAGGTTTAGCATGATACGACGGCGAAAGGTGAAAGGACGTGGTTTAGTTAATAATACTATAATTAACAAACTTCCAGTTGAACTCCATCTACTTGCGGTCCAGATTCCAAGCTCAAGACTTGATTGGAGAGGGGGGATCAAGGAATTAATACTCTAGATCAAGCGTGTAAAGAACACGATATTGTATACTCCGAAAGTAATTATTTAAAGTGACGACACGTAGGTGATAAAGTTTTATAAAATAAAGCTTGGGAGTGAGTCAAGTCAAAGGACGCAAAGTTTGCTGAAAAAGCAGTCGCTTGATTCATTACTACTGCAATCAAGGGCAAACGAAAGATGGGAATGGGTCTCAAGAGGAAACGGGGAAAAGGGTTAAAGAGAAAACGTGTCATTCCAACACTGAAAAAAGGTGCTTTTTTAGGAGCCTTAGGAGCTGTAATAGCGAAAGCTGTCAACGATGTTAAAGCTAACCGAAAGCGACTGCAGGAACAGAAACGTCATTATTTAGCAATGAAAGCCAAACAGGGTGCTGGAATGAAAAGAGGTCGGGCGTTTTATCTACGGCCCTACAGGGGGTACGGAATAAAAAAATAAAAGAAAATTACCTCGACAGGCCCTAACCAATATTGACTTGAAAAAAAAAAATTGAAATATTTTTATGCGAGATTCGTTGCTATAAAAAATGAACAAATTTTAAAGTGGTATAATTAAACTCGATGTAACTAGTGATCCTGGCACTCACTAGACAGCTTATTTTAAATGATGTTGATGTTACGTATTTTGATAGTTATGGTAATCTACCACCACCGGTTGAGGTTGTCAAATATTTTAAAAGCACTAGGAATGTAAGAATACGATATAACTATAACGTTTTATAACCGTTTAATTTATATCATTGTGGGCAACACAGTTTAAGATTTCCGTTTAATCAGTTTAACCAATCATGAAATTCATTTGATTGTTGACCATCATGTCGTATACTTTTAGCCTAAGTGGTAATTTATCCAGTTTGAGTGATGACTTTAATCCGCCGATATATCTAAATGAAAATGAATTCTATGAAATCGGGTTGATTAATTTTGATACCTTCAATAGCATTGTAAATGTTTCTATTCATTGAAAGACTATTTTCGTGCTAGTGCAACAATTCACATAATAACAGAATAAGATGTGAAATGAATGGAGTAATAATTGATTCAGTTAGAGGTGTTGGCTTCCACCCATCATACTCGGAACTTAAAATTTCTACAAATGAGTCACTTTAATCATTCTAATCTAACAAATATTCGTCTTTCTGAACTCGAAACGATATCCTTACCATGATATAAATTTAGACTTTGATTCTAATCGTTTTGCTACTACCTATGAAATGTTTGTTACTTTTCAAGAATCCTACTATCATTTACCAACAAATCAACCAATATTTTTCATCTGAAGAATTTAAAAATAATGCTCCAATATTTCATATAGACTGTTCTCGTCAAAAGAAAATAATTCAAGGGGTTTCGGTCGTACTGAAAGTCGAATTTGAAACCAGTAAACATGTGGGTAAAAATGTTTGTGCTTATTGCCTTATTTTACATGAAAAGGAAATAATGTGCAATCCTCTAACGAAAATAGTCAGACAGGTTTGAGCATGCTCATTCTTTAATCTAAATTTCAGTTAATCTGAGGCATATTTCCAGACTTAACCTTGATGTAGACTAGTACGCATGATCATTCTTTGATATAAATATCTAGTAGCAATGTAACTCCTCTAGTTATGTTGACTTATCAAGAGAGGTTAACACAGTATCTTCAAAATTTAAATAAACTTAAAGCTGATATTGATTATTATCAACGATATCATCAAATAGTAAAGCAGTTTTCTAATTTAAAAATATGCAATTAGTGGTAGCCGTACAAGGTTTCAAAATTGAAACTAATAGGTTTGTCGTCAACTGGAATTGTATAAACAGGCCACTTGGAGAATGCATAATCAGTTTACTAAAATGTATGACGATATTACGAAAGATGTAGACTTTATCTATGTGAAAGAAAAGATAAATTATTTAAAAAAGTTTATGGATATTTTTTTAATGAAATGAAACTATTTTTTTTCTAGTATGTGTTTTTATTTTACAGTTGTCTTAAATGATAAGTAGACAGCAGATATGATGCTTACTCTCCAAATAGTCATTGAAAGCTGAAGCTGAAGTCTTTTTCATAGAGTTTAGCTTTTTCCGTACATTCTTCCATGGAGTACCATCTGTTTCTACTAAAGATTTCTTCATGCTCCTATTCAAAGTATTATCTTAATAATTTTTTGCCAAATCTTCAATTGCAGATTTTAAATCGACTACCTTTACTTGGGTTGAATAGGCTCACCATATTTTGCAGATACTGAAATTGATCTCCTTTACACTCGGTTATGTACAGATGATAGGTGGAGGGGATTATTGATAAGGTGGGATCACTTTTAATTTTATAGGTCTCCATACTGGTAGTGGTACTAGTCTGGAATGTCGATTATATATTTCTAATAGTGTTGTAATATCTGTTTCTGGTGTGATCGGACGTTCGTCTTCTCAATATAATATAATTGGAATCCCATCTTCACCGTCTTCAAATTTTATGTTTTGAATTTCACTACTTTCACTAGTCGTCGAAGACATGGTTTGACCTTCAAATCATGAGTTTTTAGTATGCCTAATTATTTGAACAACCTAACTTTATTAAATAAGAGCACAATTTAAGTAAAAAAGCTATTTTCCAAACCACATATTGAACAAAATCTTACATATCCTTTACACACACACTATGTCCACATGAAAGTTATGTCTTATTACTTGAACAACCTAACGTTATTAAATAAAACCACTGTTTTAAGAATTTAACATTTCCTTAACAAAATACAAATACATTCCTATTCAAATTACTGTTTCAAATTTCTGATTGTTATCAAATTTACGAAAAGGATCGTTTAGTTTTTTGTCACCTTTTTGCCTAGTAAAATATATATGGTCAATGTAATTATTATGTTTAAATTTGAAATAATATAAAAAACCTGCATGAAAATAAATATATTTTACGATTAATAATTTTCATCATACAATAATGATACAGAATATAATTTATTCTTTTTATATATTACTCTTAAAATATAGTTTTGAATTACATTGAATGGTTGTAATGGGTTTTCGTATAGGCCCCCTCTTGCTAATATATTTTAAAATAGATTCTACCAATGCTTGATATATTGCATTTAATGTTTTGATATTAAATATATTTTTTATCAACTAAAATGTATGTATCAGCCTTCTTAGTTTTTTAGTTAAATTTTGAACCAGTGGTAACCATTTGAAATGTTTATCGATAAGAATGCCCAAATATTTAGTAACATTTGTCTCATTTATAATAAAGTCATATTCCATATGTATATAATTAAAGATAGGAGGGTTGGCATCTGTCATAGAAAAAGCTATATATAGTATTTTAGATGTATTTAAAGTTAATTGGAATGAATCAAACCATTCTTTTATTCGTTTTAATGCTTCTATAACTTTTTGTTTTACAGAAGCCCAAGTTACTCCCTCAAAAAATATAACAGTGTTATCTGCATATGATATACTGATCCCTTGTAGGTTCATTTCTAACAGAGAATTTATGTAAAGTATAAACAAAATGGGATCTATGACTGTTCCTTGTGGAACTCCTATTTCCACATTGATTGGATCACTTTAATTGGTTCTTATTCTCACCATTTGTTTTCTTTCCTCGAGATAACTCTTAAATATTTCCAATACCACATCTTTAACTCCACAATGCTCAAGCATATCTAGTAGTTGCCGATGAGGTATGGTGTCAAAAACCTTTGCAAGTCCGAGAAATACTCCAATACTTTTCATATTCTTATCCAGTCCTGTTTTTATATTTCCAATAAATTCGCTCAGTGCATCTGTTGTACCTCTTTTTTAAAGCCAAATTGTCTATTACATATAATATCACGCGTCATTAGGTAATAATATAATCTACATTTCAAGCATTTATCAAAAACTTTCGCAAATGTTGTTATTAAATTAATAGGTCTATAATTAGATATATTTTTAGTGGACCCATTTTTGAAGATTGGTGTAATAATAGTGATTTTTAATTCCTTGAGAACTTTTCCTGTTTCAAAAATTAAGTTTATAATATGTGCTAAAGGATCAATAACATATTGATGACTTGCCTTGACCATTTTAGATGAAATTCCATCGTATCCATGGGCACTATTATTTTTTAATGATCTAATATGCATTATTATTTATTACTAGTTACAGGCCTTAGGGCCATCAAGTTTATCATCATCATCATCATCATCATCATCATCATCATCATTATTCTTCTTCTTCTTCTTATTATTATTATTATTATTTTACTATTATTAAATGTTGTCAAACAGCTCTTATCTATGTAACCTGAACCTCATATACAATATCATTCATCTTTTTCTTAGTTTAAAAATGACAACAAAGAAATCATATATTTTAGTTTTGGCAAAAATTTTTAATCAATATTATGAAATAGATTTGAATATTTTTTATAAAATTAAACCCTCAATCCGATATATTTAAGTTTTAAAGAAGGCTGATTGCATATCTTATATTACAATAAAAGTGCATATAGATTATTCCATTAATAAATATACTGTAGGGCTCTTCTTACGAATACCTGCAACAAATGATTAATCAATATCGATCGACTTTCTGATATACTGCTAAATCTAGATATTCTAGTGGATTTAGTCCAGATAATTTTTGATTTTCTAAATTAAAAACAACTATATAGGAGAACAACACACTGACCATAAGGAAAAAAAATAAGTATGAGTTTACTTTAAAGGTTAATCTTGAGAACCATACTGTTTAATTTATACACATTATCATTATATGATATACAGGTTCAGAAAGTACCTAAAAGGACATAGGCGAAATTTTAAGGAGCGGGCAGCGATATGTCCCCTCTCAATCGAACTAGAGGTACGAACACGATGTATGCCTACCTCAAGATATTAGTAATATGTTCTCTCTCTTTCATAACGCTTTCTTTATTACTCACATGGAATCGTGTATTACCTTAAATATTTAGACCAAATCTGGTTGTATAAAAAAAACTTTTTAAATGAACCAGTGTCTGTACAATTTTCTTATTATAATTGGTGTGGAGAACATACATGGTATAAACAATCCCCTTTTTGATCTAGAAATATGATTAAGTAACTATAATTTTAAACTATCAGTTAACAATCTTGTTATATTCTCCTGTCCAAAAGAAGTTTAAGAGTAAATATTCTAAATATATTAGTTAAATTTAAAACAAATGGATGGGTTAACAAGACAAAATATGCAGGTTTATTAAAAAGACAAAATATATAAAATGGAATTATAATATAGATAATAAAGAAATAAAAGTTATTTGTACTTTAAATATCCTGCGTGGTATTTGGTTGGGTAGTGACCCAAAAACTCTAAGTATCCTGTAACGAGCAATAATTAAAAGCATCTTTGATTATGGTAAGAAAATATTCCAAGGTCCAAAACCATATTTAAGAGATTAGATAAACTGCAAAATTAAGATTTAAAAATAACCGATAAGGGTCTCTAATCCAATTATTATTGACATAAAAAAACTAACTGAAATAACAAACTTATCTAAATATTGAAGATATAAAAATAAACCGTTTATTGTAAAACTCCCCATGTTTTTCTATTCCTAAACTGTTAACTTTATCTTTTAGATATTTTAATTTTAGCTTCAGACGCTTTAATACCTGACATTTATTTTTTTCCTTTCTTGATCTTTCCTTGTAATTTTTATAACTTAATTTTATCCATCATTTAATTTGCCCTAAGTATCAATTTTGACTCAGTTACTTCAATTGTTTTGTAGGATTTATTTCAGAAACCTTTTTGTTTGGATTCTGAAAGAATATCTTGTACAGAATATTGAAATAATGTTAAGTTAAAATTATAAGGTCGTAAATATCAAGTAAATGTTTTAACTGATATAATGATACACATTACGAACTTTATAAGTGACCACTTTCAGTATGTTAAAACAAAATACTTTAATTAAAAATCTTGTTAATCATTGCACATTAATTAGAAAATTTCTTAAAATAAGTTACCTGCCTACCAAGAAATCGTAAAAAATATTTCATCATAAAAACATTCATTATGTAAAATAATATTTAAAATTATTGTTCTTATTATTGTTATATATTATGTACAAGGATTTGAACTTACTTGCAGTATATCTATAATATGCTCCAGATGTTCATCAGCATATTGTTTAAACGGTTTGGCACATTTTACTAAAAGCGGCAGGGGATTTTCAACTTCGTATTCGTACTGCGTTGATGCATTTGATGGATACGTACAAGTTGTTTGAACTTCTCTGGTACTATATTGTGGGGCCACTTGAACGTAAGCATGAATTCTTCTTTTAAAAACCTGTTAAACACCAATAAGAAATGAAAAAGTTGACAAAGTGCAAAAAAAAAATTGGAGTATAGTCAACGGTACTTTAATCTCACCTCGTAGTTTTTTAACACCTTATTGACAGAATGACGAGAATTAGTACAATATTTTGCTTGAAACCTATGTAAGAAGTGTTTCAAGAAAATATTTAAGAACTTTTATTGTAAAGTTAGAGTCTTTCATAGTTAAAAAATGTAAACTTGATGAAATGTCGATATTTAAAAACGTAAATATTTTCTTTGAACAAATTTCTATAGAAAGGAAAACTATTTTGACATATACTCGTATTTAACTAGATATAACAGACATTTTTGTGTACCATTTATTTTCATAATCAACTGAGAAATAAATTTAGAGCTACTTGAAACCCATTTTTAAAATCCTAGAATCTTTCAGTTTACGCAAACTCAACCATGAATAATGCGGTTTCTTAATATTCAATATAAAGAACGAAAGTATAATGGCGGATTACCGCACAGGCGCGTGAAGTACATGTCTGGAGCCTCGAAAGAGCAAGTGAGGGCCTCAGAATGAATTATATTCTAAACTCTAAAACTAATAACCATTGATGATAATTTAAACAACAGATACATTAAACAAAAAAGATAGGCAAAATGGTTTCAAATCGCTAAAATATATAACCCTGCTTCATGCTTGCATTTGATTACTTGGCAATAATATGGATGTATTGGTCGTCTGCTCCTGCTGCTAAGGTCCTTTTCTTCGTTACTGTACTGCACATTGCCTGATTTGAGAATTCAGGTTGGTTGACGCATCGGTGGTTTTAGTAAGTGGAGATTTATAATTAGAGAAACTAGAAAATATTTACACATTTCCGCACTGGAAGTAACTAGTGAGGGCATCAATGAGGTATGTAATGTTACTAATATGTAATATATTATATACGTCTACTTGTAGTTATGTTCACCTCCTATTGAATCATTGTATATCAGGACATAACGAACATAATTAGAGTCTATGGGCATAATTGTGATAGGGCCTGTTCCTGGCCGGTGAGTTTTGAAAAATCGACGACATCGATGTTCAAACCTTTAAACCTCAGGTGCAAATAAACAAGGTCATTCTCATTAATAAAAAATAAGCTGTGGCAGATTAGTTACATTTTGCAATTGACGTGAGATCAATATATGAAGCATATAATCATGTAATACGATACTAATACATATATGCTCTACAATAAATTTACCTTTCGAGATTTTGTTAAGCAACATATTTGAATTGAGTAGCAGATATCATTAATTTTTTTTTAACATTTCATAATTCCCATACAAAAATTTCAAGATAATATTGTGGGGAGCTTCATTTTGCCTCGAGGTAATGCCGCATTTCCTCGAGGTTAATCGGGATCTGATTGTATTTACACAAGTTGATGCGTCATGTACTAAGTACACTATTATTTGACTACAGTATTTAGTTTTTAATTTTTTTAAGTTTAGTATAGCCGTAACATTACCCTAACATTAAGATGAAAAAATCATTCGTACTGAGAAACGAAAACGGATTAAAGAGAGAGAAAAATGTACAATAAAACAAAAAACTATCTAGTTACATTTTTAACACCTCGACCTCTAAATCCAAATTTGTGTGACAGCTTTTACAAAACACTGTCGGAGAAAAGCAAAATAAGCTGGAAAGGGAAGAAACAGTGAATCAAATTATATTCATTGAACATGAAGAATATAAAATATGTGAGTTTCCTCATGATATCTGGTTATGGCTAATGCATTTAACTGATAAGATGGAAGAATATTATTTAATAAATTAACCTCCCAACACTGGTCATATCATAAAATTGAAATTTGAATACACCGAAAAAAGCCAATTATACTATAGTAATCTTTCTGAGTGTAACTTTTATTGTTTAAAATTAAACGGCATCAAAGTATTTCCAGAATGGTTAATAATCTCAGAAACGAATAAATCTATTTTGTATGTAAATTTTTTGTTCCAAATCTCATATAAAGTAGATAATAGGCTCTAACTACTAGAAATATGTAGTAAGAAGTTTGAAAAAACATGTATCTTCTGAAGGTCATTTCATACAGGGTGTTTCATGTCACTTTGGTAGTTAAAAATAACCTATATTTAATCGATCTTTCACCCTTTTTACTGAGATATAGTGTGTTTTATCAATTGAGCCTATGTCTTTCGGAGCTAATAACTTCCGTATTACTCTGTGTATTATTTTGATATGTGGTACGCTTAATAACCACTTCCTGGAAAATCTACCCAAGTTTGTATTTTTACAAATACAAATCTCTAGAAAATGTGGCTACAGGGCTGTATTTAGTACATAATCATTTAATATGTTTCAAATGTTTTTCACATCCTGTAAAAGGATATTTGGAATCTATGCACTTGCTACAAATTTGTACATATCAAAAGCAATTTACAAGTAAAAATGTCTGCCTCCAAAGGCTATAAAAATACTTATGTCCACCCTACGTCGTGGGGTATATAAAACATTTCCTAATTTAGAAAGTATTTTAAAATCTTTTTGACAATGCCTATCTGCAATGTAAGCGGTGAATATTCATTCCCCTTACTTAAACGAGTTAAGAATTATTTACGTAATTCACTATGCCAATTTCGTTTGAGTAATTTGTCGCTCACGATGTTCAGTTGTTATTAGACTATAAATCAGGAATTGATAAAATCGCAAATATAAAGGCTAGAAAAGTTTCGCTTTAAACGGACATGTCGTTATTAATTATACTAAATTACTAAAAATATCATGCATAATAATTTAACTGTTTCTTTTTACTTAAGAATGTGATTGTTTTATATCTACGAATTATTTTTTTATTTTCTTATCTTATTTTTATGTATTAATGTTTTATTTATTCCAAACATAAAAATATAATTTTTTGCACTATTTATTTTAGAGAAGTATTCCTTTCTTAGTACGTCAATGGGAGCCTCCAATCAAGTTGCGCGTGGATGTTACCTCCCTCACTAACTTCTGTCTGACGAAAGATTTGAGGAAATACTCGAACATGTCGACTTTTATTTTTAATAAAGTATATTTTGATTATAAAAAATATCAAAAATCTTCCCTAGTGCAGGACAGCTGTCCTCCTAAAAAAATTTAACGGCAATAAGGGTCAAGTGATAGCTCACTTCAAAGGGATTTTAATCCATTTTTTAACTGTTTCAAATGGCCTCTATCGCCGTTTTTAATGGCGTTATTTTTAAGGGTGCAGCTACCTTGTGCAGTGTTTAACATTTAGCGTGTTATTTTTATAATTAGATTATACTTATTAGAAATAACAAACAATCTCTTCAAATATTTTATCATTGGGGAGTTGGTAGGGAAGTATCACGTCACTTGGTACTGCACAATATCCAGAATAATTTTTGTAAAGTAAAAGTCAATTATACCTTTGAAAAAAGAATTAATAACCCTTAAATGTTGAGCTGTACCGGACCACTATTGTTCTTTAAAAATTTTAAAGCGGCAGCTACACTGAAGTGCGGTCGTTATTTGGTATATTACTTTTATAATCAAAAGGTAATTCATTAGAAATAAAAACGGACTTTTCCAAGAATTTCTTCAAATATTTTGTCACATATATAAGTTAGTGAGTGGGGTAACACTTTATGTCATATTATCGTACTGTAAACTAAACTCGGATCTTGAGTATAAAAAAGGATTCTTTGTTGTAAAACTATGTAGGGAAATCGTTTAAAAAAATCTACTTCCTAAGATGTTTTATTATTATATAAGTACATTTTTTAAGTTTATTAATGTAAGTTCATAATTGGACTTTATAAATTCAATGTTCATAAACATTTTTCAATTTTTTTTTCATGTTTGCGTAGCTTTTATTTTTATACACCTTTGCTTTATAATTGGGTCGAGGTATATACTTGTTTTATTTTCTTCCAGAATTTTCAACTGTAGGAGTACATCTCAAAAAGAAAATCGGCGTGTACTACTTTTTTTCTCATTGGTTAAATAAAGCTTTAAACAAATTTCTTCCAACTTTTACGTGCTCTCTGTATATTTTTGTTTCTCTTATTTAATTTTAAAACAAACAATGTATTATAATTATTATTTTTCTGTAAAATTAAAATAAAGTAGGATTTACTGATTTCTTAGCAAGTTATTTTCTTTTAGTTTTACATCTGTGTACTCATAAGTTGGCAATCTGAATTATATGGTTTTTTTTTTTAGATAAGTTACATTAAAGTAGAGTTTATAATTTTTTTTTTCAAGTATTTGTGGATAAGTAGGAAGAGAGATCCATTTTACGGTTCATTTTCTTGGTATAATTATCCACTTGGATTAAACCACAGAAAATTTTAAATTTTGGTATATAATAAGGGGTCTATTTCTTTTAGTTATAAAAAGAGTAACCAAAATCTAATTTTTAAAAACATTATCCTCGGAGGCTCGTAACCTTAGAAAACAAGGTCCGTCATCCAGAAAGTTATATAATACATATATATTATTTGACTTCATTTATGAAGAATTAACAAGAAATCATAAACTGTGAGTAGATGTCTAATATTGGTTTTATAAAAATTCAATTACTCAGAAAAGTCCAAATTAAAGAGTTGCTACTAACATTAGTAACACGCTCCTCAGATGTCCATTTTAGTTCCATGTAACCATCTCTTCTTGCTTCAGCTGTATTTGTATTAAATTCTTTTTTTCCTGTAGAAATAGGGTACCCCGCTTCTACTTCAACTTCTATTAATGGTCTGTTGCATTTCACGAGCGCTTCATCTACTTCAATTTCTGATCCCAAAGAAGTCCTAAAAATATATAGTTCATTAATGAGTATTCTTTTAGATTAAGTGTCTCAATTTATAGAAATATATATAGGTTTTATTATTGGTAGTTGCACATCAAGTCAATTAAAAAAGTCTAGCACGTTGCTATACACTGCTTCCCCTTAAACGATAGTTTTAAATGCAACTGCTTGTTTTTTTCCTCAGTAAATATGAAAAGCCCTTCTATTACACAAATTTTGTTGAACAGTTTGCTGGCACTACTACATACAAAACCCATAGCTTAGTACACCAAAAGTATATGAACAGGAATGATATAAACAATTATTTTGAATGGTATAGCTGATTCGGTATGCGGGTTAGATTTTAGATATAAATAAGCTGCGTCAATTCTCGCAGCACTCAGGTATTATGACCCATTATACTTACCGCCAATGGATTACTTAGGAGAAATTTGAAGCACGAACAAAAGTAAGCGCTGTACTCTCGCTATGAAAAATGGATGCTCCCAAGGTCTATATTATGCCCTTTTCTAATAAGATAAGGCCTCGTTACTGTCTTTCAGCTTGATGTGGCATATAAGTGTATAGTGTTGAAACAACTTTTTATTCGTACTTGCCTGTCACTAGTAATGTAATCAGTAGTTATGTAATGATTGTAATGCACCCAGCATTAGCAGTGAATCAATTTGACCTTGTTTGATGAAATAAAGCTTCTAGATTTTGTTCGCCATAATTTTGTGAATATTGATTGGTTTTAATAACCTAATCTGAAGCACTCTATGCGACCTTCTCCTTGATTCCATCTACATTTTAATGTTTAGACATGAAAGCAAAAAATATGCCACAAAGCCGTAATATGGGCAGTATATACAGTCTCTGAGGTATTAATACATGTAATTTATTGAAGGGTTGTAAACTTGATAGCATGGCACTATCTGATCTTTGAAGATGTTTTGTCCACCATGCTACCAAAACTTATGTGACGAATGGTTTTATCAGCTTATTATATTTAGTAGGTCTACTTGGTATTTACTTTTTAAAATATGAAAGAAACAACGTTACAAGAATTTTTTACCTACTCTTAATAAATTTAAGACTGTACTGTAAAAAGTTTTAAAATCCGCAACAGGTGCGGGCGTTGTACGCTAGTGTCTATTATCACTTATTCAGATAAAAAATCAGTCAATCAATAAGAGCATAGACAGCAGTCTTCAAAGTAGAAATTTATGCTATTCATGTTTGTAACAAAGAGAATATTAGAGAAAGTTGGTTCAGGAAAACTATATTTATTCTCTCAGACAGCCAAGTGACGATTAAATCGCTAGTAAGCATAATATCCAATCCAAACTCAATTACCTACAAAGTCTCATCCTATTGTGACACAATAATGTGGTAATCATTAGCTGCGTATCAGAGTTTAAGAGGATCTAAGGCAAAAAAATGCACATTAAGTAGCACGAACTGTTTTTGCAGCCAGCTTCACTGGCCATTAAATAATACTTGGTACAACTAAATTTGTTGAGTTTACTACTATCACAATACGTATTGCAAAGACATATTTTAGACTGGACAACTACACCAAAGTTTGCACACAGTCCTTACTCACACTTACTGTTGCTACCTTAAGTAGCACAAATTCCATTAGCATACAGAACTGTAATAATAAAAAAATAGATTTTTATAACATACTATATATATTAAACACAACATAAATAAATTTGACCTTACCAGTCTTTAATAGTTTTGTATATGGCATTGTGTAATCGCTCTTCTTGTTCCTTTTTCAATCTGGCCGCGAGTTCATTGACCAAAAATATTGATTCCGGTGTTGTACAAAAGTAAAACTCATCTTCATCTTTAGAATCATCTGCTGCGTAACCTTAAAAATATAAAAAATAAAATAAAATTTCAAAGAATATTTTAAGTAGTTAAAATATCAAGATGAAAACCCTTCAGATACCCCAAGTAAAATAATTTCCGTATATAGTTGTTATAATACTTTTAAAAAGTGTTCCGAGAATTACTTGTAAAAGTTTGAAATAGAATAGGTATTTTAGATAATAAGCTGTTAAAAACAATAGAGAGATAGTTTTTATGCATTTAAAAAAATCTTTCCTCGTCAACGCTTTAAGATATATATATATATTTCAGATAGAGTATAGGTTTTTGTAATTAATGTATACTTTTGTGTTCGGATAAGTTACGAGTTTTCAGAAATTAGAAGTAAGTACTAAAATTTAAGTCCTTATTAAGTTTGATTATTTACTTTATTAACAAGTTTTGTTACTTTTACTGTAGAGGTTTTTTGCCGGTTCTTAATGATGAAAAGAGAGTAAAAAAACTACCTATATTAAAAATAATTTTCTAATATTTTATGTGCACTAAAATTTTTTCTGAGATTTTTCCCAATTTTATTACAGCCAGTGTAACTTTATACCGAGCAGAGCCGTGTTGAAAATTTAGATATTAGGACGTCCAACATACGAATCGACAATGTTGCAATATACCTACTTTGAGATGAGACACCACAACTTCGATTATGAGGGCATTCTCATATTTAGTGAATAGCAAAAAGTAACCGAATTGTGTTTAATAGGTTTTTTCTAAGCACGGTATAAGTTTTACACAGCTTGTATAAGCATGTATAAACTACTTACCAATGTATAGTTCTTTACCGGGATATTTCAAAATTTCTGGTTTTATTGATATAAACTCCGAACTTTCTTCATGTAATTCCAAATTGTCTTGCAATCTTTCTTTTTTGATGAACATCCAAGGATTTTCTAACGTTACATGTTGTCCAGCAATACATCTAAAATAAAAATTATTTCTTGTATATATCCCTAAGGGTGAAATCCGCTATTATAATATTAACAACGTTTAAGGGTCAAATATTATCTTCATAGTAATTACAAAGCGCATGGTTTACGAAGTAGAACAATACATCCCTAAGGTAGTTCAGTGTCTAAAATGTATAAAATACGGTGACATCAACAAACAATGTAGGTCTAAAGAGAAGTGTAAGAGATGCGGAGAGGATCACCATGTTGATAATTACAATAAAGACGAAAAAGACACGATTTATGTCCATTGTCAGGGAAATTATACTGCATTAGATAAGGTTAAATGTGAAGAGTTTAACAGACAAAAGCTAATTAAAAAGAGAATGTCGTTCGAAAATATTAATTAAGTGGAAAGGATTTTTTAGATGATTTAAAAAATTATTTATACGAAATAATTGGTAATCATGACTTATGATGTGTATTTTACAATCAAATTATTATCTATAATAAGGGTAATTTCGAAAAATTTGTGTTTAGTAATAAAATAAAGATTTTTGCTTTCAGAAATTTGGTTAACTCTAATTTTTACATTAAAAATTTTAAATGCTTTAGGAATCCATTTACTACCGTCCAGACCGTTATGGTGGTGTTTGCAAATTAATAGAAAATAATATTTCTTTTTCATCTACTCCTAAATTTACAAATATAAATGACTTATGGAAAACCTTTTTTAATACACTGCTCCAAGAAATTAACGCACTACTAATAAATTTCTAATTAATGTATTTGTAAAATTGAAATAATAAATCAAACATTATATTTTAATAAATTTTATTAAATTACCTCTAAGTAAAGCATTTTTTAAACAAGCAGTCCCAAAATTAAGCATAAAGTAATGAAAAACAAAAATAAACCCTAAATTACGAATTTTAATTTTTTAATAAAACAAGGAGTATCAAGAATTCTACGGAACTTTTCAACCTTAATATTGGATATTTCCACTTCTACTTCTGATGGTGTCCTGACATTGACGATTCATGCTTAAAATAAGATTTCGAGGGTATTTTGATCCAGGCCATCCCAAATTTCAACCAATAGTTGAACCACGTCCTCCAAGTTGTTGGGCGGGTTCGAATGAGCACGTAATTACCTTCCGAGCATATCCCAAACATGCTTTATTGGATTAAGGTCGGGACTTCGTGCTGGTCAGGCCATGGCTACAATGCCAACTTCCCATAGGTAGGCCGGAGCTCTATGAAGTCGAGCATTATCATGCATTAGCAAAAAATGTTGGCCAATATAAGAGGCAAATGGCACAATATGCTCCTGTAGAATGTCCATAATGTAGCGTTCAGAATTCAAATTTCCAATATTTAACACTACCTGGTCTGTGTGTACCGTTAATAAAATTCCGCCCCACACCATAACCGAGCCTCCACCGAATAAAGTGGTATTTTCTATATTACATTGTGCGCATCTTTCATTTGGCCTTCTAAAAACACGAACTCGTCTATCACATGTATGCAGGCAAAATCGCGGTTCATCCGTCCAAAGAACAGCGTCAATTCACGTGTTCCATGGCAAAGTTTAACGGGCCTCTACGATGATCCACGGATAATGCTGGTCCTTGGGCAGCTGTGCGAGGACGCAGATTATCTTCTAGAAATCTTTGTCGAACGGTTTTCAGACTTACTTGAGGGCTTGTGCGTCTTGAAGTTGTGATTGCAACTGTCTTGTTGTTACATATCGGTGTCTTAGAGCGCTCCTTAAAAAACGGTCTTGGGCGGGGGTGGTGATACGATGTCTGCTTTGCCCAGCTCACCTGGTATGCTCACCATTTACCCTGTATCGTTCAATCATACGCGATATTGATGTATGAGACACACCGAATCTTTCGCCTATTCGGCGATAACTCCAACCTTCTTCGTGCAATACCACGGCTTGTGCACACTCAGCCGGGGTCAAATTTCTGGATTCTTAACAGTTTACACAAAAAAGTATCGAAACGCGAATAAATTCTGTTTCAAGGGACAAAAATCAGACAAATAACTGAACTAAAAGTCGATTTATCTTACAAAGAATGTTAGTGCTCCAGTGAAAAAATTTAGTAGCAAAAAATTTCAGCACGGAAAAAATTGTTTGGATAGTTAAAAGAAATAATATACAAAGATAGTTCAACATGAGATAAAACATTTCACAGTTTGTTTAAAATGGCCATAGTTTCCTAAAACTATTAACTGGTGCGTTAATTTCTTGGAGCAGTGTAGTTTAGAAAAGTATTTCATAACAGGAAGAGATTTTAATTGCCTCCACTTGGCATGGGGTAATTCTTATTCCCATAATAGTATTCAGTTTCTTGATGCTATAGAAGAGTGTACTTTAGTATTCTTAAATACAGGTTTAGAAACTCTAGTTCTAAGCACAAACAAATCAGCCATTTATCTCACTATTTGCTCAACTGAAAAATGTATACAACAATCCTTCCAGTAGACTGATAGAGGATGATTGGATGGAAATATTTTTTAAGATGATTGCCACAGATTGGATTGAAACTGACATTATTAACATAGGAAAATGTTTAATTTAAACAACTAGACAGTTACTATAAAAATGCTTAAAAAATAACACAAATTTTGCTCCAGGCCTGGATAATATACTCTATAAAATGGTAGTATATCTAACTTTTTCAAGCAAAATGATATTTGAAAGAAAAGGCCAAATTTTGTACTTCAAGTGTGTAAAATTCTTTAATAGGAAGATTAGTGTTAAAGAAATATATATATATATTTCTCAAGTCAGACAGGTCGAGCGCTTTCGGCAATACAATGCCATCATCAGGAAGACTAAAATAATTGTTAAAACATAAATACATAGTACATAATGAGACTTATGATACTTACAATATAATACAAACTTGAGGGCAAAAGATTAATTATAAAACTCTTTTTTTTTTAAATATTTTTAGCAGGAACAAAACCATATTAAGTATTTTAAACGACATCAATGAAAAGTATGAGTGTAACATTTAATAGTTTTTTTAAATTTGTAATTTTTAAAGGCCCAGGCCTGAATGTTATCTTTATCAAACACAACCTGTGCTTTAAAAGCATGAAAATTAGTTAGAATTAAAATTTATGTGAAAATGTGACCATGCGGTTTTTACAATATTTTAGAACAAAAGGTGAGGTTAAGATTTGAAAATTGGAAAAAGGACGAGGCCGGGATAGTAGAAAAGAAGAAATGACATATAATACTACTAAAGGATGAAGGTGGAACAGGAAAGAAGAATAGGTTGACCGGTGACTAAGATGACGGGGTATTGAAATATGGAGGGAATGGAGTGACTACTTATCACACACGTACAAGCTTTTAAACATAGGATTGAATTTATTAATATTTAAATGAATTTGGGTGTTTACGCAGGAAGAGGAAGGTTTATTTAGTTCGCGAAGGATTTCAAGATCTTCGAGAAGATCAAGTTTGAAGTTACAATTAAAGATATTATGTAAAATTTTGACATTTTCAGAGGGGTTGAAAATATGATTATTAAAATTTAAATGGTGTCCAAAGGTGGACTTTTCAGGGTATCTGATGTGTTCTTTGATGCGAATGTCAAGTTTTCGAACGGTTTTTCCAATATAAGTTGAGTTACAATCAGCACAAGATAGCTTATAAATACCACTTTTGTCGAGAATAGGAAGGGGGTCTTTAGTGTGGCTAAGTATAGATTTAATGGAAAGGTTATTTCTGAATGAGTTGTCTGAATTGCGGAAGACTTTGGAAATGTCATGGGAAATTTTTCCTAGATAAGGTAATGAAAAATATTTTAAATCAGTTGAAGGGATAGATTTAACATTATTCCTGTATTTTACCTTACTCATACGTGTCCCCTGAAACAAATTTTAACCCAACATAAAAATATTAACATTCTTCAGTATGCAGATGACATATGCATATATTCAGTAGGGACAGATATTATAGAAACATGTAGTAAACTGAACCATCTGAAGTTACATTTCAATTTTTCAAGCTGCAAGTTTGTACACGTCCGTGAACTATTTAGGTATATGGTTAGATAAAAAGTTGGAACATACCCATAGAATACATGATTAAAAAAATAGAAAAAGGTTTAAAAATGTTAAGATCTGTATGTGGTACAAAATGGGGAGGAGGCCGCAATGTAACACTCCTTATGTATAAATCATATTTGCGATATATTTTAGATTACAGAAGCTGTTTATATAATCAAGCTACACCGACCCATTTAAAAAAGATAGATTCACTGGAGCAAAAATGCCTTATAGTCTGTATCGGCGTACTAAAAAGTACTTCAATAACGAGTTTGTATGCAGAAACTTGAGTATAGAAAAAAATTTTAGCCGCAAGATTTATTTCTAAATTTAGTCAAAAAAACAGATAAACTACACATATTATTCATTCTAAATCTGTCGTATACATATTGAAACAAAAAGAAACATTAATTATTGGTTGAGGTTTATAATAATAATAATAGCATTTATTGCCCAAGAGTATAATAATAAGTTACTACTTACGCAGCGAAATAAATACATAAAATTGATATACATACAACGAAAAAGTATCCTAAATGCTAATTTGCTATTTAACTAATGAGTACTACAACAAAAAATATCACAAATTTTAGAAAGTTTGTTTACGTTTCTGCACATAAAGTTGATTGGCGATTTAAATATTATATTTGTGTGAGATCTTTTACATAAAAATAAATTATTCTGTCTAGCTGTTACCCGAGGAACCAAAATATCAATTTCTACGAATTTCCAAAAACATGAAATCAAATCTATCTTATAATGAGATAAAATCGCTCCTTCTTTGGGGATATGCTCCAGTAACTTTGAAAGTTAAAGATTTCAAGAATTTCTTTTGAACCCTTTCCTTATATACATTAACAATTAATGCTGATACATCATTGAAACTTTGACAATTCCGAACGAGCGATACGCAGATGAAATATTAATATGTTAGTTAAATGTAAGTTGACAGTCGAAATGAATGTTTGATAGTATTAGTCCTTTCCAGAATAACAGAATATCAATTGCATATGGAAATAACAAAGTATTAGAGTTATGACTTAAAGTTAGAATTTTACATTTTGATACATTGAGGTAAAGTTGATTGTGTAGACACCAATTCTGTAATAAATTAATTTTCGTTTGCAATATAGCACAGTCTTCCAAAGTGTTAATTGTTACATACAATTTTAAGTCATCCGCAAATAGTAGTTTGTTACATTGTAAGGATTCACTCAAGTCGTTGATAAAAATTAAAAATAATAATGGACCTAAATTCGATCCTTGCGGAACTAGTTACAATCTATACATTTGAACTGAATCCGTTATAATAAACATGTTGTTGCATCAGGTAAAATTGAAGAAGCTGGTAATAAATATTAGTAGTGGCCACACAAGAAAGTTTTTGTAGAAGTATTTTATGTTTATGTCGAATGCTTTCGAATTGTCTGTGTAAACCACATCAATCTGTACTCGTGTCTCAAGTAATTCGCATAAATACTGCTAAATTACTAATAGTTGATCTTGCCCTCATGAATCCATGCTAGTCTGTAGACATAAGATTTCTAGCAGACACATACATAGATGCGGCTATACAAGATTGTTTCTAAAATTTTAGCAGCATTATTCAGATTAGAAATTGGCTTATAATTGTTCACGTTACTACGACTATCAGATTTATGTATAAGACAAACTCCGAAAATACTGAGGTTCTTAAAATTAAATAATATTTGTAGTGGTTGAATTAAAACCCGCAGGCAATCTTTAAAAAGAAATGAGGATATTTTATCTGGACTTGAGGTAAGCTTGTTTTTTAATTTTTATCCAGATTCTAAAATGAACTTTTCTGTTATTGGTTCGCAACTAACATCCAACAAGATATTCGGATTAAAAATTAAACTTGGCTCATCGTTGATATCAGGTAAAGACTAAACACTTTCAAAAAATGTACTAAAGGCATTCACTATAGCTTGAGGACTATCAAATGACTCATTATTGTAAAGCATGCTTCCAGCAATTCTAGAAGTATTATTTTTATTGTTTACAAATGACCAAAAACGTTTGGGTTCATATTTCAACTAAATCTGTACTTTTCGTAGTAAATAGAGTTTATAAGCGTCCTTGTATTCTTGTTTGATTATAGTCAGTTATTGAGTGAAAAAGCTAATTTATTTTCAGCACACCTTGACACTAGATACCTTTTGGATATTTATATTTACAGGACTATTCAAAAATACCTACTCAATAAGGCAAATAACACTCAATTAAGACGTTCTCTCATTTTTTCCTAAATTCTGTACCATTTTTACCGATGTGTCTAAGAATGATCTGAATGTAGTCTACGTATTTTATGATACTACCAATAACACAAAAAAACTCCAAGAAAAGTTTTCAGTTTACTCCGCTGAACTCATTACAATTTTAAGGGTATTGAAATATATCAGTCAATTTAAAAATAGAACAAATAGACATATAATTCTATCAGATAGTAAAAGTTATATTTAAAAAAGTTCAGTATATTCAAGCAATTTAAATTATATTTTATGTACAATCTATAATGACTTAGCAGTTCTGTCTTAAAATAATATTGAAGTAGCTTTCTCATGGATTAAAGGACATCCAGCAAATATAGAAATGGACATACCAAGCAAACTCTGGTATTCCAAAGTCACAGGAAGTAAAAGATTTATTTCAATTATTTGCCTAAACTTTTTGTAAAAACTTTTTTTTCAGTAATAGCGGACTAATGCCGCACTCTGTATATATATACATATATAACATACATTTAACACTCCCCCACGTTCATATTTTTTCAGATCATCGACAGACTATGAAAATAAAGCACAACATTCAAAAAGTAATTTATTAGGAACGTTTTATAAAACAGTCCATAACTTTAGATGTTATCCCAGGACAACCACAATCAAGAACAGATACAGCAGATGTAGACGAAATCTGATCTTCAGGAGTAATTCCCTTTCTGGCGTCACCTGCAGGAGGGGCCCTCAAAATTATTGCCATTATAATTTCGTGAATAGCTCTTTCACTCAAGTCGCCGTTAACAACACTAGCTGTACCTCCACTATACTTTCTCAGTGAACCATAATTTTGACAATAATAATTTAATTCAGCATCAATTAAGTGAATGTTATCTCTAGGATGGACAACTAGATCTTTTTCCTCAATTACAGAA
This sequence comes from Hermaeophaga mercurialis, assembly GCA_951812935.1. Classification (NCBI taxonomy): domain Eukaryota; kingdom Metazoa; phylum Arthropoda; class Insecta; order Coleoptera; family Chrysomelidae; genus Hermaeophaga; species Hermaeophaga mercurialis. The sequence goes on from OX638364.1 coordinate 35,256,408, forward strand.
GGGTTTTCCTGAATATTTGTTATTGATCCAGTAAGAACATTTTGCCTTCTATTGCGCAATCTTTCTCTACATACGTTTAAATCACATTCCAAAAATATAACTCTATTTGGAGGAGTGTCCAATGAATCCAAGTATTTGAAATCGAATTCTGTGAATGGATAACCTGTAAGAACCCATCCCTGTTTTAGACAATCTTCTTGAAGGATTCTTTTATTCACAACTTGAGCTAAAAGCTCAGAACGAAAGCAAACTTCATTTCTACATGCTCTAAGTTTCTCACCAAGCTCTGTGGGTGAAATCCAAGTTTGGCAAAGTATATATTCGAACTCAATGGAAACTAGTTTCAAATTATAGGCTAGCAATTCTGCTTGTGTTCTCCTACCTGATCCTGCTGGACCTATAATAACAACTCTTGGTTTGATTGGTTTAACTGCTTTTTTTATTTTGGAAATATTGACACATTCTGAAATTATATCAGCCATTTGACGATGGCCAATATGAACTTCTCGCAAAGTGTTTTTAAAAATACGTCTTAAAGAAGCTATTATCCTTCGTTGTTCTGGCCAGTTAGGTGGAACCTTGCAATAGAAAATATCATCTAAATTGGGATGAAAAGGAGCTATAAGTTGAAACGAATGTGTCGGAATTATTCCTAGCTTCAAAAGTTGTTTAGCATCTTCTTCATTTCTCATACAGTCTACTATTAGCCAACCTTGCATGTAGGAATTCTCTTTTCGAACTAGACATGATAAACATTTTGCAAGAATTTCAGATGGAATCTCGTTTATATCTTTACCAAGGTAGTTGATAATGCTTTGTCTTGTAATTAGGACTTGTTTTGTTACTTTAGAAATTTCGTTGCACAATTCTAAAAGGTTAATTTTTGGGGCTGGCAAGAATATAACTCTCGCTATATCTCTACTTTTTACTGCGTTCAGCAGAACTTGTTTTGTAAAAAGGACATGATCAGATGGTTTTTGAATAACGAGTTCTCTGGCTATTTCATGGAATAATTCATAAATGCGATGTTTTTCTAAGTAAGGTATATGCCAAGTGGGAAATTGTAGAGGACGTTTAGTAGGATTCGCCATTTTTGAATTGTCAAAACAAGTGACATTTATTCAGAACACATTTTCAGATAGCAACGAAAGTTAATTTTAATTAGACACAATTAAGTATAATTATGTTGCGATCAGTCAACTACAGCGCTGATATCGGTTTGTGGTTGCTAACCTTAGACCATATACAGTATGTTCCAACTGAGAGGAATAAATTCATTATTTCATAAATCGGCGATTTTAGGGGAAAATCCTGAAACTCGTCGATTTTCATTTTTAAGTGGGCGCCTCGTCAGGTCACCTTTTTATTTTTGACGTCTTCTCTGTGAGTGTGACGACGTCATCAATAAAAATTTTAAATAGAAAATTGAATTAGCATTGTCCCGCTTGAAAAATTCTATATACAGGGTGTGGTATTAGTGCGTCGAAGTACGATATATCCGTTATTATTGAAGTTACGAAAAAAAAGTTTTTACAAAATGTGTAGGCAGTCCTGAGATTCACATTTTAAAATTCTCAAATATACAGTGTGTTCAGGAACGCAGTGCCCGGCAAAAATGTTGTTTTTTTAAATGGAATACGCCGTATATTTTCAACAAAGTACATTTATTAAGGACACCTTAATTGATTTAATCAATATGTTTGAAATAATAAATTCACTGTTACAAGAAATAGAAAATTCATTAACGGCAGAACAATTAGAAATGTTACATCCCAGTATAATTACTATCAAAGAATTATACAAACTTTTAAAGGATATATTCAAAAACTCAAGGAAAAATCAAATACCTATTGAATTAACTCTAGATAATGTATTATTATTCAAAAATATTATAAAAGTATCTTGCTTTATTCTAAATAATATTATCTTACATGTACCAGTCATATTGCCCCACGAATTTAACCTATATCACCTCTATCCTGTACCCATCCTAAAACAGGGTCAGTTTAAGGTAATTACTCCTGAAAATAAATTTATTATTTATAATAAATTGTACTATTCATTTATGAGTAAACCTTGCACTTTTTATATTATAAATTCAGATCTTAGAAGGAACTTATAAATAGACAAATTGCACTACAAAGTCAGTCAGTCATTCATAGTTGTAGTATCTATAATATGTTTTAATTGTATGATAAAGTAATAAGTTTATTTTTAAAAAAGTTATTTTCCATCGTGAAAATATAATTCGCGTACAACTGTAGAGATATATAGAATGTAACAGATATTTAGCCCAGCCAATCCGCACAAAAATAAAGAAATAAGTTTAAAAACGACCTCCTGACCAGCGCTATAAAAAGATGATTTTAGAAATTATTTGTAGTATTTCAGACATTACGACCTTACTACATACAAGTTAGGCTTTAATATTTTGGAACAGTAAATTAATAAATACGTAAAATATTACAGGTCAAATCACATCACCGAATAAATATGTAAAATATTTTAAATTGACTTACCCTATTACTTTTTGTGTAAATTCCGAGACAACTAATTTTTTGACCCCCGCTAATTTCAGATAAGGATCCTTCTTCTTCTTCCTCTTCTTACGTTTGGGGCTGGTAACATCTGAGGATGCTTTTTCAGAAATATTTTTTGACATTTTTCAATGTCAAAACGATAATATTTCAAATTTAAAGTGCTCACCTTGGCATCTATACTATGTTTTCCGAATTTACATGTAGATAAAGAGAAATGGTATGGTGATTTCCGCGTATATTGATCAAACAGAGTTATTTGTATCTATTGTATACAATTGACATGAAGTATACGATATATACAGTAATTTATATGTGACATAATATTTCGTTTTTACTCAAGTAAGTTAAATTATGTAGGGATTAAAAGTGATTTTTAAAAACAAACTTTATTTTGGAAAATGAATTTCTAAATATACTTGTGTACAATACGAAAGCAATCTAGAAACTGGCTTTATTAGATTAAAATAAAACTACATTGGCAATGGCTATTGATAAACAATGACAATGGCTATTGATAAACAAAGATAAGCTATAATATGCAAGCTCGCGTAATACAATAATTTTTATATTAAAACATATATATTGCAAAGATATAACTCCTCCGCCCTTATAGAGAAATCCTATAGGGTTAAAAAATAGGATTTCTAAGTTCCACGTCTCTAGGGTCTATCATGTCTTCTCCACTTGGGGTTGACTGATGAAGTTTTTTCTTATATATCTTGAAAGCAATTGCAAAAATAATTACAATAAGACAAAAATACAATATTACAGTCCAAATACTAATTTCATGGATTTTAAAGTTTTTTCCAATATTTTTCAGATTTTCACTTTGAATTTGTAATGAGTCTTTCACTGTCTTAATTTCATCAAGATTTATACTGTCTAGTTTTATAGGTTTCACTTGTATAACCGGGTTTTTCACAGTAGGGATGTTAAAGTCTATTTTGGGTAATTCAATAATTTTGAATTTATTTTTCGAAGTTTGATATGTACGAAGTTTAAAGTTATTTATTTTTACAATACACATTGGATTTATTTGTAACACAAAAGTTCCTACTAAAAGAACACTGTCGGTAGTTTTACTGCACTGAATTATTCCAGTTTGAGGTTTGGGAAGTATTACGATCCATTTGTTGTCTTCTATTTTTTGGAATTTGTTTTCAAGGATCTCTGCAGGAACGGCTTTGCACATGGTGAGGTTTGGAAGATAGTTGATCATTTGAACTTCGCATGGTGTGTTTTCTGGATTAACTTTCATTGGAGATTCTTCATGACATATAAATTCTTCAGTGAAAATTTCTTTACATTTTGAATTTGAAGTCATATAATTTTGCTCATTAAGGAGTAGAAATTTGGAAGTAGGTATTATTACTTTAAAGGAGTCTTTTTCAGGAGTTGGTAAAGGATACAAATGATAATAATTGTAATTTTCGATTTCTACAATAGGTACGTCAATAATAAAAATGATTTGATTGCCTTTACTATAACTTTTTATGTTCATGATTTTTTCAAAATATAAAATATTGTCTAAGTTTGGTTCAAAAGGTAGTTTATTTTGATTAAGATTAAGATGTTTATTAATAGAATTTATCTCGTCAAGCAAGTCGTCAGGTTCAACAATTGAATTATGAAAAGTATTAAGTTTCGAAAACGTTATGGCTATTTCAATTTTTTCTAGTGCATCGTATATAATTTGTAATGCTAAGGTGATTTCAGGAATTATTGATTCGGAATAAATATATTTAATCGTTGATTGGTAATTATCGTTTTCGATGTTGATAGCGTCTTTTATTTCATTAATTCGTGACTCTATTAAAAGTTGGTTATTTGTTAAGGTAGAAATACTTACGTTGAAGGTTTCTATAGAACCTTTTAAAATTGTAATTTGATCACTGACTAGAGTTTTAATTTTTTCTTGATTATTTGATAATATTTCTATGGCTTGATCATATTTTTCCGCGTCATTTTGATCCAGATTTCCTGTCAAACATTTTATTATGCTGCCAAAAGCATTTACGAGACCTCTTTTATTTCTAGTAGTTTTATTATAGATTACAGGGTTTAATCTTTTAATTTGTATTTGTATTTTATTTTCAAGTGTGCGGGCAAGTCCATGAGAACTTGAAATTTCGTTTTTAAACAGGTTACCAACTGAACTGTTCGATGGTTGTTTGAAAAAATAATTTTCTACGTCTTTGAGTTTTATTGAAAGGGTTGTTTCCTCTGAAATTAAATTCGTAATATCAAAAATTTGAATAAATGACCAATAGTTTATTATATTTTGGGCAGATCCTAGTTTTAAGGGAAGGATTCCAGGATTGTTCGTTAGGTTATGGAAGACTGGTTGCTCGAGTCCATAGGTGTAGGCAAGGGACCTGAAATAATATTAGGTTTCCTTAGTTCTTTTATATGGATAATTTCAGATTTTTTATTTTTTCTATTTATAATTTCTACACGATTTCTATCTATTAGTTTTACTATTTGATATGGGCCTAAAAATTTATTACATTTTTTATTTCTGTCTTGTCCGGGGTTCTTTTTATATACAGTTTGTCCTATGATAAATTCAGTATTGTCATCTCCTTGTATATTTCTTTTGGAAATAATTTTTTGTTTTTCTTTGTCTAAATTTTGACTTACTTCTTTATATACGTGTTCTAGTTTATTTTTATGATTTTCCGCATAGTCTGTAAAGAAGGTATTTGGTAAAAATATTTCATTAGGGTTTCTACTATGGGAATGACCGAATGTTAATTCGAATGGAGTATAGTTTGTGGAAGAGTGAATTGAACTATTATAACCTATTATAGCATAGTCCATTATATTGGTTGATTCATCGGGATACATTTCTTTAAGTATTCTTAAATGTTCCAAAATTGTAGAATGGAACCGTTCTATGACTCCATTAGATTCATGATGACCTGAGGTCGTGAAATGAATTTTTATTTTATGTAAATTTAAGATTTCTTTTACTGTTTCATTATTGAATTCCGTACCTTGGTCTATAATTAATTTTTCGGGGATACCAAATGATGAAAAATATTTAATTAGGGCATTACTTATGTGAATAGCTGTTTTACCAGCAATTTCGTGTGATTGTGCAAATTTTGTAAAAGAATCTATAAGCATTAAATATATTTTGTTGTCAAAGAAATATACGTCTAAATGGACTATTTGAAAGGGTTTTGATGCAGTTTCAGTAAGCATGAGGGGTGAATAAGGGTTTTTTCTGGCGTATTTTGTACGTTGGCAAATGTCGCATGAATTTATATAATCCGTAATAGATTTTTTTAGTCCTATCCAATAATAATTTTGTTTAATTCTTTCTAAAGTTTCTTGTATACCTCTATGGTTGGTTTTACTTTCGTGGTAATTTTTTACTAACATAATTTGTTCTTCTTTATCTTTTATTGTATTAATACGTTTAGTGCATTTGATTAATTTGGGGCCTTTCTCAGAAAAATGTTTTAGAAATATTTTATTAAATGAATTATAAAGTTTGTCGTTATGAAACCACATACAATATGTCTTTTTTGATATTGTATAATCTCTTAAAAATTCTAGAATAAGATTTTCATTGTTTTGTTCCGGGATTTCTACTGTTATTATTTTATGATGTTCGTATGTTTCGTTATTAACTTTTAAGTTTGAATATATTTGTGGGAAAACCAAAATTTGATTAACTTTGTTATTAATAATTTCGTCCAAAATTTTTATTCCATCGTTTGTTGTTTCGGTTGCTGTTGTGTGTTGGGTATATGATGTTTGTGAATTTTCGTCATGTAAATCTTGTACATTTTGTTCTGTATGGTCAGATGTGTGTTCTACAGGTGTTGTTAATTGTTCGTTTTCAGGGTTTTCAGGGTTTTCGGGATTTTGGTATAAATTTTGATTTGAATTTTCATTTTCTCTATCAAACATTGATTCGGCTATTCGTCTTAAATATTCTACAGATTCTTGGTTAATGTCACCGGGGTTGTTAACCACTGACTCATTTTCAAGAGCATTTAAAGTTATTCGTGAAAGTGCATCAGCCGCACAGTTTAATTTGCCTTTTTTATAAATAATTTCATAATCGAATTCTTCTAATTTTAATCGCCATCTTACTAATTTTGAGTTTGGCTCTTTCAAATTGAATAACCATACTAAGGGTCTATGATCTGTGAAAATAATAAATTTCCTACCAAATAGATATGGCCTAAAGTACTTACAAGCCCAAACAATTGCAAGGAGTTCTTTTTCTATGGTACTATACCGTTGTTCCGATTCATTTAAGGTTCTTGACGCGAAAGCTATGGGTTTATCATTGCCAATATTGCCTTGTGATAAAACGGCTCCTAAAGCTACATTAGATGCGTCTGTTGTTAAGATAAATTTTTTTGAAAAGTCCGGGTATTGCAAAATGGGTGAATTTATTAATAGTTGTTTACAATTTTCGAATGATTCTATAAAATATTTGTCGTGTACAATTTTAGCGCCTTTTTTCAAACATTGCGTTAAAGGCTTAGTTATTTTTGCAAAATCTTTAATGAATTTTCTATAATAGCCGACTAGACCTAAGAAGCTTTTAATTTCTTTAGGGGATCTAGGAATAGGGAATTCTTTAACGGCTCTAATTTTGTCCTGATTAGGTTTTACACCGTTCGGGGTAATGACATGTCCAAGGTAATTTACTTCTTTTCGTAAAAATTCACTCTTGTCAAGTTGTACTTTAAAATTTGCTTGTCTAAGTCTTTCAAAAACTAGTTTTAGTCTCTCTATATGTTCCTGAAGGGATGTGCTAAAAATGACAATGTCGTCTAGGTATACTAAACATGTTTCATTTTGAAGACCACGAAGTATGTTATCCATGACACGTTGAAAAGTCGATGGTGCATTTTTTAGACCAAATGGCATACGTTTGTATTCGTAATGGCCATTAAGAGTCGAAAAAGCTGTTTTTGGTATATCATCAGGATTCATTTCGATTTGATGAAATCCGTTGGCCAAATCTAATGTTGTAAAGTATTGACTTTTTCCTAATTTGTCGAGTATGTCATTGATATTAGGTAATGGGTATTTGTCGTCAACAGTATGTTCGTTCAATTTTCGGTAATCGATTACAAGTCTCCATTTTCTTTTACCTGAGGCGTCTAATTTTTTTGGAACAATCCAGATGGGGCTGGACCAGGGTGAGGTAGAAGGCTGTATTATGCCTTGATGAAGCATTTTCTGTATTTGGTCTTTGACCTCTTTTTTATGAATTTCAGGAAATCTGTACGATTTCGTGTAAATGGGAGATTCATTTGTTAGATTTATATTATGTTGAATTTTATTTGTGAATGTTAAAGGAATTTTGTCTGTGTAAAATATGTCTCGATATTCAAAACATAAATTTCTTATTGCTAGCTTTTCTTCGTAATTACAATGCTCAACACGTATATTTTTTAAATTAGATTTTAAAGTGTTATCAGTGAGTGTGCTTAGTTCAGAATCAGTTTCCATTTTTTCAATAAAATTTATTTCTTGGATGTCTAGTCTTTCAATAATAAATGGTTTATTAATGTCAATTTTTATTGGTTCTTCTCGTGCATTAGTAATAATAGTTGTTGCAAAGAATTTATCTATATTTACAACTGCACAGGGTGATTCTACTTGGTTACCGAATTTAATATAAGTCAAAAGTCCTGTACCATTTTCTATGTCAACTGGTAATTTTATAATTTGAGATGTTCTAGGTGGAATATTAATAGAAAAATTTTTTATTTTCAATTTTCTTTTAAATTGTGTTAATTCTTCTGATTCATATATTATTGGTATTTGTGTATTACAAGTTGTTAACAATTTCTTTTCCAGGTTTAAAGTAGCTTTCAGTTGTTTTAATAAATCAACTCCAATTAAACCGTCATATTTTTGACTAAAATTAAATAGATAAAATTTATGAAATTCATTAACTTTAAAAATATTAAAAACCGGTATATTTATAACTTCATTGTGATAAGAAATATTATGAGCTGTCTGAATGTTAAAGTCTTCATTAAAAATGAAATTACTATAGTATTTATAGGCTAATTCAGGGTTTATTAGACTTCGTGTACTTCCTGTATCAATAAGAAAGTTTGCTTTTAAGGATGGTATATATATGTATGGTAGATTAGCTTTTACCAAATTTATATCAATTAAGTTTGATCGATTAAGAGGCTCTGCATATGAAAATTTTCATTAGATTTATCGGAGCTATTTTGTTGGGCAATACATTGATCTTCATAAAGGCTAATTTGATTGTTATCATGGTTTTGGAAATTTGGAGGGTCATAATCATAATAGTCGTTATAGTCGATTTCTGGATTCTCTGTAGAATAGTCTTGTTCAAAATTCTGTGAATATTGATCACAATTATTAAAATTTAATTCCTCAAAAGGATTTTCGAATTCTTGAATATTTTGATTATAAAGTTCTTGGGAAGTGAACTTTGGTTGTGTTTTTATAGGACTGTTAACTGATGTTGTGTCCATTGGTTCTGGTTTAAATGTGCGCTTCGATACATTTGTATTTTGATTAAATCTTTGATTTTGATTCATAAAAGGTCTTTGAAAATTTTGATTTTGATTAACAAAAGGTTGTCTTTGAAAATTTTGATTTTGATTAACAAAAGGTTGTCTTTGAAAATTTTTATTTTGATTAACAAAAGGTTGTCTTTGAAAATTTTGATTTATAGGTGGTCTAAAACCAAAATTGTTTTGTATAGGAGGTCTGACAGAATTATTTTGAAAATTTGGCATGGGCCTGTTATTTTGAAAATTAAAATTTCTAAAGTTTTGATTTTGGTTTATATTAGCAAAATGTGGTTTTTGAAAATTTTTTGATGGTACTATTCTTTGAGCAGGTTTAAAATTACTTTGTGAATTAAGAGTATTATTGCGATTTTGACTGTATAAAAAGTTTTCTTCCTCAACAACCAAAGACATTGCTTTTTCTAGGCTGTCAGGATTTCTTAGTCTTACATTATTTTGTAAGGTACTTGGCAAACCACGAATAAATGTTTTTAAAGACAAATCATCGTAACTTTTAAGTCTGACTATTTTTTCTGCCGCTTCAATGGTGTTCATTGAATTTAATTTTGAAACTATCAAACTACGAGCGTCCTGACATCTCATTCCGAAATTGTAAGGTGCTTCGTTTTTAAACGGTTGAAGAATTATTAAGTCTTGTATTAAGCAATCTAAATTCCTTTGATCACCAAAACATAATTCTAAAGCAGTTTTTATTTGATTCCATGTTGTTAATTCAATTCTAGAACCTATAAGTGTTAAGGCTCTACCTGTTAATTTACCGATAATGGCTCTTAAAATAAAATTATTTAAATTTTGATCATTTACACTAAAAAAATTTTTTACTAAGCTCTCACAGCTATCAAGAAATATTCCTAAAGTATGAGGATTACCTTCATAATGTGGAATAATGTTTAAATTTAATTTTAATAATTCGTAATTAGTAGGGGTAGTCATATCTTCTTCTAAATCAGAATCGTTTCCTAATAAAATATTATTTATGCTATCAGCTAAATCAGCTAAATTAAAATCACTCATAAAAATTTAGTTTTTAATTATAACACTATGTCGTTAAGGATAAAATATTTATCATTTGTAAAATAAAATGGGAAATATGTAAAAAGGATGCAAAATTAATAATGTAAAATGACTTACAATAATAGTCCCAAAAATATTCTATTTTTCATTTCTTGAAATCTTCTTATTTTCTATTTTCTTATTCCTAAACGGATTCCAGCGATGTAGTCTTTCTTCCGTCGAACTGCAGAGTTCCAGTTCCAATTTCGGCGATTTTGGTCCAAAATGGTACTTGGAAAGGTGATTTGTGTCCTTTTCTACAGTTGTGTGTCTTGTATTGGCGATGTGTGTCCTATACTGACACTGTTTCCAAAAAGTCCGTTTTATTTTCACTTTACTGCTGCATAAACGATTAAAATCGACCGAAAAACACGATTTTTGTTGCTTTTCGTTGTAGCAATCCTACTGACTGCGCCAGTTAAATTATGTAGGGATTAAAAGTGATTTTTAAAAACAAACTTTATTTTGGAAAATGAATTTCTAAATATACTTGTGTACAATACGAAAGCAATCTAGAAACTGGCTTTATTAGATTAAAATAAAACTACATTGGCAATGGCTATTGATAAACAATGACAATGGCTATTGATAAACAAAGATAAGCTATAATATGCAAGCTCGCGTAATACAATAATTTTTATATTAAAACATATATATTGCAAAGATATAACTAGTAAGTCTAATGCATAACAAATAAATAAATAGATACAGGATATTTCAAAATTAATGGAAATAGTGGAAAATTATTTCATCTTGGGAAAAAATTATGAAATTTTTACCGACAATGACTGGATAAGGGATAAGAGATATAGTGGTTGAAAGCACTTTGACGTCTACATATACCAAAAACATAAACGCCAAAGATCGATAAGTGAGTCACTAACTATAAATGTATTCACGTGTCCACAATTTGTAATTTATGCAACACATGAAAGTTATTTCGAATCAAACTTAATTCACTTAGCTCCTTACGTTCAGAAGAACAGACTTCTTTATTTTCCCTTTAAAAAATTCTCTACAAAATGATAATAAGAAAAACATTGAAGTGTTGACTGATTCTTTTTTAAAGTTAATTATATAAGTTTTGGTGTTGTGTCAAACCTTTAATAGATGCTTCTTACGAAATTACTGTTTTAATGAATAAGACATAGTGCCATATTTTATTTGGGTAAGATACATTATCCATCTTTGCTGGTAGAGGAAAAAAGAGCATCTAAAAAGTTCTGAAATGTACCCTCAAGATTATGGCATATATTTTTTTTATTTTTTTATATATTTTTTTTATTTTTTTTATTTATTTTTTATTATAATTACCATTATCATCATTATCACTATAATATTATAACAATTAGTATAATTACAAATGACACTTATGACAAAAAAATACACCTAAGTTCATCACTACAGGTTAGAAAGACAAGAAGAATATTATTATTTAATAATTTTACAGCAAGAAATCCTACTCTATATATTGCTTGATAATAATTGGTTTAACAGTTTTTGATATGAAGTCAAGTACGCATATAAGAAATCTGTCACTCTTTGACAATCAATTTAGCGAAAATTGAGTAAGAGAAAAATATTAATAAGATAGCTTTCAAATGCTTTGAAAATTCAAGATAAGTATAATTTATTTTTTATATTTATTTAAGAAGACATATTATAAATATTTACTATTAAAAATTTATTTAAAAGATCCATATGCATAATTAATATAAAACTATACTTTCCTATAGAAATTAAAGTCGCTTAAGGGATGAGTTATTTTGACTTTGTGCAGTGGATTGATTTGTCAATCCTCTCCACCTTTTTCTGCTTGTGTCTTAAATGTTGTTATGCTTCTATACGTCATTCGACACTTTCTTTCATATTTTACTATTTTTCGTTTTATCTCTCCAATCATTTACGCCCACATTTTTTATGTCATGAATTATTTGGTCCTCCCATCGTATTTCGGTCTTGCTCTTGGTTTATTACTTTGTGATCTCCATTTTGTAATCTTCTTTATAACTTTATCGACTCACTTTCTGTTTATATGACCATACCACCTAATTCTTTTTCATTTTACTACTTTGACAATATCTTCTTCCAATGTATTTAATAATTCTGTGTTCATCAATCTTCTATTATTGTTCATCATCTATTTTCTTTGGGCCCAATATCCTTCTTATTATTTTCCTCTCTAATATGAGTATTTTTTCTTATCTTTTTGGTTTTTATTATTTCTTTATGTCTGTAATAAGTACTTTCTAAGGACGGATTTTTTTTAATTTTCATACTTCTATTGTCATTTTACACACCATTAATAATTTTCTAAGTATTCTTTTTGCATCTTCAATTATCATCGTCCTTTTAAGGCTGTCGAATTCTTGTCTGAAATCAATGAAAATCACCCATATCTCACTCATTTGGATATTATCCTATTTCTTTTACTGTGTAAGTTTTGCTAGACTCTGCTGATAAATAAAATATTGACAAATTTCGTGGAAAGAAATAATAGATATGGTAGAGGCCAGCTTAAAGTAGAATTGAAGTCGGCTTAGAGGTTAGCTGTCTAAAAAATCAGAAGTACGAGACCAGAATGAAAAAGAAGAATTAAGGTTAGGTCAGCCGGATAGCTTCGACTGGTATTCCATCAGTTCCAGGTGCTTTTCCTTCTTTCATTTTGTCTGCAGCTTCCTGCAGTTCTTCCGTAGTGAAAGGTCTAATGTGACTGTCTGCCGGTCCTTCTACCCATGTATCATCTACTCGTGGGAATAAATCCAGTACGACTTTTCTTTTCACATCCGGGTGAATTTCACATGGTGTCCTATGTTTTATGTTATTCATAACTATTTTGTACCCACTTCCCCAAATATTATCATCAAGTTCCTGACAGAGCTGCTTCCAGTGTCGACTTTTTGCCATATTTATCATTTTCTTCAATTCCTTACGTTGTTCTTTGAGGTTGTTTATGGTATCGAAAAGCTCGTTTGGATCTGTGTTTTTTTTCCTTGCTAATCTAGTGTGTTTTCTTTTCAATCGATTGCACATTTCCCTTTTTTGTTCTAAATCTAGGTTCCACCAATATGGCATTTTTCTCTTTATCAGTCTACTTTTTTTTAGGCCGTTCCGATAAGCGTTTTTTATTATTTTGCTGCATTCATTACATGATACTTCCCTGTTCCCATCACCTGACAGCAAGTCCAGGGATGCTCTGAAGGTTTCCCATTCCATATGTTCTGTAGTTTGGCAACTTATATATTTCTGTGTCTTAGTATTCGCGACCTCAAAGTATATGTATCTATGTTCAGTATGACTGTCTTCTTCTAATACCTTCCAGTTTATTACTCTATCAGCTAATTTCCTAGTAGCTGCCGTTACGTCTATATAGGAAGTAGAGGACCTTCTGACAAATGTTGGCTTGTCTCCATTATTGAGAACACTCATGTCATGCGAAGAAAAATGCCCCATCCAATGATTTCCTTTTCTATCTACGAAGGGAGCACCCCAAGCCGGTGACTTGGCGTTTAGATCCCCGGCTAATATGATTTCCTTTTTCACAGTCCTGACCTCTTCCATAATATTATCCATCTCCTCCATGTATGTTTGTATTGGAATGTTGGGTGATATACCGGGTGTTATTGAAATACACGTACATATTAAAACTGGGTATTGCGCAGATCCCCACTGAATGTAGAAAAATATTATTTTTTAAAAATACCCCTTATTAAGGGAGTTATTAATTTTTGAAAATTAATTCTAAAACAAACGTACTTCACTGATATGTTGAGGATGACCTATATAAATTAGGTTTATTTACCTATTTTAAACATCAACAGTAATTAATATGCAAGTTTTTGTCAGATGATAAGAAAACTAGTCTTGTAAGAAATAACCATGTTGCCAAGATTTTCGAATTAATTTCTATTTCCGAAGACTGGTTTTTACTACCCTCGTTATCAAAAAACTAGAATATTTGATAAATGATTGTTTTTAAACTATACATTTTTGAAACTATAGATTATTAAAATTTTAGTTGATTTACGAATCTGGCTAACACGAGCGCGTCATTTCCAAGTTGGTAAAAAGTGTTGTTACGATTACTTTTAAATATTTTTTTACGATGCCACTATTTACGAATATTGAACTAACCGATATAGTGCTGGTTTATGGGGCAGCTGGAGAAAATTCTCGGCAAGCACAAATCCTGTATCGCGAACGGTTTCCAAATCGGAGAATTCCGGACTGTCGTACGTTTATTTCAACTGTTCAGCATCTAAGAGACCATGGAAAATTTGAGAGTGTCAATGCAGATCGAGGGAGAACAAGAACACAAAGAACATTGGCGGCCGAAGAAGAAATATTGGAAGCTGTTGAAAACCGGCCTCAATTAAGTTGTAGAAGACTAGGTCTTGAAATTGGAGTGTCCTCATTTGTTGTGTGGCGGACACTTAAAGAACAAGGTTTACATCCTTATCACATCCAAAAAGTCCAGGCCTTATATCCAGGTGATGAAGAAAAGAGAGTGGAGTTTTGTGAATGGATGATTCAAAAATGTGTTGATATTCCTGATTTTCTAAAAATATTATTGTATACTGACGAGGCTTCATTCACTCGTGATGGCGTGTTCAATATGCACAATACGCATATTTGGAGTGATGAAAATCCTCACGCCATTAGGGAAACTGGGCATCAAAGAAAATTTTCAATAAATGTTTGGGCTGGCATAATAGATCAGTATTTAATCGGGCCTTATGTTCTCCCGAACAGATTAAATGGGCCAGGATATCTCCACTTTTTAGAAGATATTTTGCCAGTACTCCTAGAAGAGATACCGTTACAATTAAGGCAACGGATGTGGTACCTACTAGATGGCGCTCCTCCTCACTTTGATTTAAACGTACGGCAGTTTTTGAACATTAGATTTCCTCAAAAGTGGATAGGCAGAAATGGACCTACTAAGTGGCCTCCGAGATCTCCGGATTTAAATCCATGCGATTTCTTTTTGTGGGGTCACATGAAACAACTGGTTTATAATGAACCTATTAATAGTGTTGAACAATTAACCAATAAAGTTAATGCGGTAGCCGAGGAACTACGACAAAATCCAAGACTAATTTCTAATGTTCAAAGTTCTTTGGAAAGACGATTGCAAGTGTGTGTAAATAATAATGGACGGCATTTTGAACAATTACTGTAATAAACTTTATTTTGAATTAATTGGTTTTGCTACGGCAACAGTGCAATTTCTATGGGTAAGTTCAATTTCGATTTATTTTACTTCTTTAAATATGGAAACTAGTAGGTCGGAAAAGGGGACTCTTCCCCAATATTTAAATTTTAGAATTTGAAGTTAAAATTGGTGCCAATCGTTTTTGGTCATTACATACTATTCCCCATTTTAATATGTACGTGTATTTCAATAACACCCTGTATAGCAGCCCAATATATTCATTTCGCCGATATCAACCCGCAAAAAACTTGCATGTTGTTTAATAGCACAAATTTGAATTTTTTTATTTAAAATTAGTATTGCAACATCTGTCCTTTTATCTATTATCCACGATTTCCCTTGCACCCGTTTCTTGTTTGGTTCAATTACAATTAAAATGTCGATTTCTTTCTCTTTTGTGGTGGCAATTGCAAGGTCCATCGCCACCCTTTCCCTCCCTGTATTAATTTGTAATATCTTAAATGCCATAACTGAACGTGCTACCCACACTATCCAGTCTTGCAAACCTTACTGAAGGATTTTTTCGTTTTCTTACTTCCTCAACTATTCTTTTATAGTGCGGACATTTGATCCGCTCTGTGTCCATTAGTTTTACACTTTGTACATAAAGGTTCATTTTTACATTCCTTTACTATGTGTCCCTCCTGGCCACACTTTAAACATGCTTTATTTTGTTGCGTTTCTATGCAATCACTGGATCTGTGCCCATGTTCTAGGCATTTAAAACATCTCGGTATGAATATCCTTTCTTTGACGGTGCAATTTATCCATCCTATTTTAATCTTTCCCTTCTTACTAAGTTCTATTCCTTTCTCTTTTGGCAGTTGTACTACCGCTGTGAGTTGTTCAAATTTACCCGGTCTTAAAGATTTTATTTCTACATTTTCTTTATCCAATCCTGTGTTTGTGCTTATCTCATCCTTCACTTCCTCTTCCGTGGTTGATGCCTCTATTCCTAATATATAAAGTACTGTACTATTTGTTTTTGTAGTGACTTCTACTTCGCTTATTTTACTTTTATTTCTTCCCTAAGTGCTTTTGCCATGTTACCATTCCCCTTTGTTGTAAGCAACACATCACCTGTTCTGGATTTCCTAATATGTTTTATTGTGACCCCTATCTTGTTTATATCCACATCAGTTTTTATCCTCTTTAAGAGCTCAGCGTACGTTTTGCCTCCTGATTTAATGGTCAGAACTTCATCCTTTTCCTTCACCTTCCTATTTTTATTCTTGCCCGGTACATATATAGTAGCTTTGACCTTTGTATGATGTAGAACATATTCTATTATTTTCCTTATGGCCTCTCTGTTGACCTCCTCACTTGTTACCATTGCAATCTTCTTCCTATTCTGTTTTATTACATAGTCTTTGAACCTCATGGCAATCTCATATTGTTCCCTTGCCGTCGAGTCTTTTTTAGTGTTTATGTATGGTAATACATAGACATATTTGGTCCTCTCCACTATTCCACCCCTGCTTGAGATAGTCTTTGTCGTGCTTGCTATAAAGTCAATTTCTCCACTATCTGTTTCATTTTTAATGATTTCTTCCACCACAGTGTATTTCTCTATGATGGTTCTGACCACTCCCTTATCCCTATTTTCAGCTTGGTCTAGAATTATAGCCACGTGACACTCGCCGCTACCTTTGACTGGATTTCCAATTTCTAACCTTGTTGCTGTAAATATGTCTTCTGGCCAATCCCTATCCAACCACGTTTCCACCTCTTCAAAGCCCCTACCCGAGTTTACAGCAGCTCTTATCTGTTCCTCTTCGATGGTAAGCTCCTCCATATTTACCTGTGTCCCTTTTTCATTACTATTGTTTTTTTCCATATTTGTTTGAATCCCAATTTCTACTACAGTTTTTGACAGTTTCCTGATTTCCTCTAATAAATCCTCGTCCAGTTCTTGCATTTTCCTTTTTAGGTTGTTTACTAAGTAGTATAGGTCCCGGGTTGATTTTTTAATTTCTACTTTAGTTTTAGGTGTCGATCTGATTAGATTGTCTATTTCCACAGAGTCCTTTTGATCATCTTATCTGTTAGCTTTTGGATTTCCCTCCAGTTATTTTGAATTACCTCCTTTTCTTTGGGCGACTCCACCCTCTTCCTTTTACTCTGTTGGAATGGTCCATTTTTCTCTTCTTCATCTGTTAGGAACATTTCGTATAAGTTCTCTGGTTCTGATTCCTGTATTCCAGATTCCGTCTCATCTTCTTTTGTTTCAATTTGTCTCTCAGTATTACCTTGATTTGGAGGTTGTGCAAATAGAGTCTCTCCTTCTCATGTCTTTAATTTCTCGAGCCTTTCGCTCAGCTTCCCCACAACAAATGACTGAACCATCATAATTATATTTTACCCCTTTTACGTCTTTTAAGCAGCTATTGTGCGAAAGGGTGCCACATTTTTTACACCGTGATGCGTAATTTCCTTTTTTTACAGTTTTCCGACATCTTACACAGGCTTCTGACGATTTTTGTAGAGCTTCGGAATCAAAGTCAGACATTTTTAGTTGAATGATGAAACAAGCTTATTTCACTTAATTTTTAGATTTTGATGTTACGCACATTTACACAAATGGACTAGTTACTGATTAATATTTTGCACTTGGAAAAACAAATTTTTCTAATGAATCACCAAGTTAAAATCTTGATTTATGGAGAGTTAATTACTTTTCAGTAGTCTTAATTTGGCAACTATTCCACCAAGTTCTCGAAAAAGAGCGCTAAATGCAATTAATACTGGGTAAATGTTTTTTATGTAATAGTTGCTAAAAAGTAATACGTAATTTTAATTAATGCCGTTTCAAATTTTTATTACTAATTTGTTATGTCAAGTGACAATTTAAAGTCGTTAAGTTCATAAATTTTTAGGTTGCTGTACTATCCATCAAGAATACTGAAACCGCGAAGGTCGAATGCGCAGTAATCGAAACAAAATAAATGGTGAAATTAGTTATTTGAAAAACATCCTTGGAGCTGTTCAGTTCGTAATATCGAGTGTTGAAAGTAAAGAGTGTTAGTACAGTATTGCCAAGTTGACAATCATCACATAAGTAAAAAATAAAACTTTAGGGTCACAAGACAAAGCTCGTCGTTCTGCTAAAATATCCACATACATTCGTCTAAATTCAGCAATACGACGTAGCTTAGACACTATGCTGACCTATTGTTTGTATTTTTGCCGTCACATTATTAAGTATTCGTTCAAACACTGCGTCCATCTCGTCACTCCTCCGATCAGCACACCCACCCCTATCCGACCTATTAAGGCTCAGCGAGCGGATACAGCTGATTATCTGTGGAGGCGCCTTAGGTAACTCGGGCAGCTGGGATAAATGCTTCTTCTTTGCGATATCGATGGGCGACGGCGGCGTGGTGCGGATTACCCGTGGAGGCGGTAACTGGGGCAGCTGCGACGGGCGCTTCTTGGCGACATCGATGGCTGACGGCGGCAAACGCTTTTTTTCCATATAGCTGCGCCTTTTGATGGAAAAAGACTTCGTTGGCCGTTTTTGAGTCGGGTCTATCTCAGGAATAGGTTTTTGAAAATCATCAATATCACAAACACGTGACAGCGTTGATGATTTTATAGCTGCCTCGGCAATATTAAAAAATAAATCTAATAAAAATTTATGAATTTATTCTTTTCACGAAATCCGTTTAAATAAGTTTTGATACAGACAAATAATTATAGAATACATATTATATTTAGCTATATAAAATATTTCAAATTTAATTTTTATATCATAGTTAAAATTTTATATTTCATTAAGAAATTATAAAGATTATTATGTGATACAATTAATGTACATATCTACTAGATAAGATTTTTAAATAATTTGTTCGGTACTTAGGTAAATTCAGAAAAATTATTGTTAAAGTATAGGGTGACACAAAAAACGGGGACTTTTTTACAATCCAATAAAACTAGAAGTAATGAAAGAAAGAAATTTTATTCATAGTAATTGAAACCTTAAAACTTGCCATTTACGAAACATTGATAGAATTTATAATTTTTTAAAAATTACGTCGTTTAGATGGCGTCCTCCTGTACGAATAAAT
Organism: Hermaeophaga mercurialis; assembly: GCA_951812935.1. Classification (NCBI taxonomy): domain Eukaryota; kingdom Metazoa; phylum Arthropoda; class Insecta; order Coleoptera; family Chrysomelidae; genus Hermaeophaga; species Hermaeophaga mercurialis. Next base: position 35,275,837 of record OX638364.1, read on the forward strand.
TCTTAAAATCTGCTGTTGAGATTCCTCATTGACCGCTGCAACATCTCAGCAGGGATACTGTCTTTTTGTTTATTCTCAATGATAAAACACATCGTTTTTAGTTCTAAATTTAAGAAAGTCAATAAATAGTTTTATTAAAATACTCCTCTTTTCGATATAGCAATCTTATAACAATATTAATAGTCGAATCTCTGTCATGAAATGGAATATATACGACACACTTTAAATTCAAAAACATGTTTTATCTTTTAAATATCTTCTAAATGGGTGATACATATTTCAAAATTTGCGATAGTCAAAACTATTATACCACTACAGATGGATTCCTTTATTTGAGAAATAGTTTGCCCTCCTCGACTCTCTGTGGGAAAGTGTTTATTTAAAAGCATGTATTCAAAATTAATCTAGCTTTTACAAAATTTATTGTATTTGATAAATAATATTAAATGTAAGCTAATTTGCCTAAACACCTTTATTTTATACTGCTTCTGTATACTTTTAAATAAAATGACTATTTAGATAATTGTATATTTAATGTAATTGGTTTAAATTGAACATAAAAATTAGTACTCTCTTTCCACCTCTTCTATATCATACTACACTTTAAAATTTAGATAGCACGCAAACGTGCATATTTCATTATTTAATAATAAAAGAGGTATCATGCTAGTATCTACTGAAATAATGTTTGGCATTATAATTTTGGATAACAAGTTTCAAAATCTTCCAATGCCAACACTGTAATAACGGCGTGAGAATAATACATTTTGCTTACGAGCACCAAATAAAAATACCTAATGAGAGTAGTGTTGAAGAGGAAAAAGATCTAGAAACCAACGTTCCTAATAAGGCATATGTAAGTAAAATCGATCACGTCACGATACAAAATTTAGTGAATTTGGGTCACCAGAGAAGAGTAGCGACAAAGTGAAAAAAATAAATTTTTAGATAAATATTTTTTTAAATTTTCTATGACAAATCAAGTCAATTATGAAGCTTGTTGTTGGAAAAATAGAAATAAGATTACGTGTAGTTATATAGGAAAATGAGCCAAAATTATTGACGTTTGGAATCTTTTTTCTTGAATGTGCAAAATATGGCAAGCAACCTAATTTTATTTTATTAGTCTTTAAACTTTGACGATTTTTACCCAAAATAAATGTTTAAGAAGCCCCTTCCGTAAAAATAATTAAATGTTAATGACTCACAGTTTCCACAAAGTTTTGGTGATATCTACAGTTGGGTGTGACAACGCTGTATGTGTCATAAAGAAAAAGGTGATTTGACAAAGTGCCCATTTAAAAATAGAAATCGACGGGTTTCAGGATTTTACCCTAAAATCGCCGATTTACGAAATAATAAAAGTAAAGTAAAAGATCCATTGAATCGGAGGCTTTATAAAAATCTGTATAAAGTGTATCTAGTTGTTCAGTCGAATGAAGTATTTCAGTAATATACTGACTAAAATAAGCTAGATTGGTAACTATAGATCTAGAAGCCATAAGGCCATGTTGGAAATTCCTTTTTTTTACAGATGAGTAGATAGCATCGTACAGAATATGTTATCTAAATTAATATTAGTTATTTTGAATTCTCTATAAGTCAACCGCCACCAGTTTTTAAGTTGGTAGACCTTAAGTTCCTGTCACGTCTGAAACCTACGTTATCCTTCGGGAAAAACTCATCATCACTTACGTTACTGCTAAGCGACGTTTGACATAGACAAATTCACTTACAGAAACTCCATTGAAGAAATTCTGAACCTTGGTATTTAAACCCCCAAAATTTTGATAATAACACTGAAAAGTGCTGATATTGGGTGCCGTTAGTGGTTTAAATGAACTATCCGAGGAGTTCCATTAAATTATTTAATTCGAATATCTTTTTCGGAATTTTTAATACGTTCATCCAAATTTTTCCTCATTGATTGGTACACTTCATTTTGCCGCGCCCTTCTGACAAATGTAAGAGACGTTGTACTGTATCTTGCTTTATTCTTTAACCATTTATCTAGCTTTATAACATTATGAACAAGATTTTCAGAGGGTAATATGATCTTAACCGGACGTATTTTATTCGAAAATCTACCAAGCCGAATTATTTTAATTTCGCTAAGCCTTGAAGAAGGAAAATTGAGTTCTGACAATAAGGTCTCAAATTCAATACGATGAGCAGTCAAACGAGCATCAGAGGGGACAGTAGTATCCTCAGGAAGCCCGAAGACCATTAGATTCTTTTTCCATGTTTCCCTTTCATTTAACTTGTATTACATCCTCCACCACATTAGAATTAGAGGTCTGGGAGCTTTTGCCTTATACTTGATATCATCAATATTTTTCTGAAGATATACAATGGAAGATTAAATGTTCGATAGATCGGGTTACTTTTGTTTACATTAGTTAAAACAAGAATCAAAATCACGATGAAACTTTTTAATTATGGCAAGATAACACTAACCTTCATTTGATCCATGCACTAAATGAAGTTCTCAGGTCATTAATAAAGAACATCAGGATTAATTCACAATATTTACACCAAATTTTGAATGTATTTAACATCGAAACATTTTGTAAACTTGTAAACACTAGAATATTTCATAAACAAGGTGGGAAACATATAATGAGTCTTCTAACCCGAGTAACATATATTATTTTTCTTCAAGCGTTAACACACGCTACTGTGAGCACTTAAGAGCTTATAGATAAGCCACATTACGCAAAATACCTCATTGACACCAAACACAAAATTACACTTAATAACACAATGGAAACAACAGTGGAAGTACTTCATACAAGTGACAAGAAAGAAGAACTTGATTTTCTGGAGGAATATGAAATAAATTAAACACCTAAAATATCCTCAATATAAACTATTGAATGAACAACTAAACCTGGGACGTTCAAATACCTTAGATCACCTTTTGAAGTAAATAATACTAACCAAATATATTTTTAGAAAAAAAATAGAATATTACTTAATATTGATTGGTTATCAGGTTTATGATATGAAATTTATTTCCGTTTTAATAAAAGATCTATCAAACTTCTTTATGTCTTGGAAAATGGAATTGTCAGATACCAAAATTCAAGATAAATATTATTTATCTTTCCATATTTATTAGAAAATATATTATTTTTGAATGTTTATTGTAATACAAAGTTTATATAAATGTCAAAATTATTTAAGTTAAAATCTAATAGTGTTTTGTTTTATTTCATTAGAAGTAGGCTGTTGATTTAATTGTCAGAGGAGAAATGACAAGTAATGTTTGGCGTTCTATAAAATCTTTGATATTGTTATTGTTCTCTGTTCTAAAGTGATATAAAAAAGAAGAGCAACTCCGAGAGTTGAAGTGAGAATCATTCCGCTAAGAGTTGCATTAATTATTTGAAAACAAAATAAATAAAAAATTATTAGGTTTTATTTACTAAATATGCTATTTTTGAAAAATACTCAAGACTAAATATCAAAATGACACTTCTAATAAATCAAGGCAACATAGATCTCTTTAATTTAATCCGTTGCTATGATTAATTTTTTGTACAGTACAATAATTGGTTATTTTTACAAAACGTGTTAGATGAAATAATGTACCGTATTATTATACGCTTGAAGAAAAATATATTTTTGCTGGTGATACAAGTATAAGTAAACTAGTGGTCATTTAATGACTAAATATTTCAATGTTTTAGGCGGATTCGGTTATTTCTGGACAAGAAGTAAACAACCACGAGGTCAAGAATTAAGTAAATCATGCATTAATCATGATCACGTTTTTTTTTAAATAAAGCCGGAATACTAGTAATTGATAGACATAGTAACAAATTCGATGTAAACGTGCTTTGGAAACATCAGATATACGTGATTGGGATAAAGTATGGAACCAAGTAAATATAAAATGAAACAGACGATATTTATGAAATTTTGCAAGTAAGTGCAATGGGCCAAAATGCAGCTGATGTACATTTTTTTGTTAACAATATAATTTCGGATTAACCGGAAATATCCTCAACTTTTTTAATTTAAATGGGACACCCTGTAAGAAATAAGGGAGTACTATCTACTAGTTAACTGTTGCCAAACTGTCACATTGTAATTTACGGAAATAAATTGCACGATTAAGAATGGTTCATTTAAGTTAAAAATATCGTATTAAAATATTAATGATGATCGGTTATGGTGATCCATTCATAGAGTGGACTGCTCGTTCTCCGGATCTAAGCCCATTAGATTTTTTCTTTGTGGTTATCTAAAATCACGTGTTTACGTTAAATGAGCAACATGCTTGCAGGAATTGAGACAAAGAATTATTGATGAATGTGAACTAATACGTAGAGAAGTCTTGGAAAGAGTGACTCAAGAATTTGTGAATAGGCTCGCATATTGTCGTAAGGTGAACGGAGAGCATTTTGAACATTTGAATTAATTTTGTTTAAATTATTATTCTCGTTAGTCTAAAGTAAATAAATTTACTAATTCTACAACTAAAAGTGAGTTATTTCTCGTTTTTACAAATTATTTCCACTAAACCCAGTATGTACAAATTCGATATATAACAAGCTCTTTCAAAATCTGCAAAAAATACAGGGTGTCCTATTAAAATGAAAAAAATTGAGGGTATTTCCGCTTAAACCGGAAGTATATTATTAACAAAAAAATGTACATCAGATGCATTTTTCCACATTGCACTTTTCTACAAAATTTGATAAATATCGTCCGCTTCGTTTTAAAGATATTTACTTGATTCCATACTTTATCCAAACCCTGTATAGAAAACTTGTTAAAATCATGGTGTGGATTACTAATGCTTTGTTAAAATTCATAAATTCTAAAACAATATCTTAAAATATTACCAAGAGAGCGAGATTACATTAATTTAAAAAATAATTACAAACTGTATAGAAATAAATTATAAACCTTAATAAAGAAAACTAAATTCGAAATTATAAATCTCAAATTGAAATAATTCGATAAATTTATGGAAAATTGTTGATCAAGTTAGTAGCACAAAAAACATCAAGAAATTGAGCCTATTAAACCACCTAAGGACTCTATTAAAAAAGATAAAATTGATCAAATAAAATTATCATATTCGTCAAAATTTTCTAAAAATTACCAATTGAGATTCATTATGCGAATGATACCTTATTAAAAATACAATACCGAAGTCGAACATAGATATTCACGGGTCTAACTGTGACGCTCATCGATATAGCCACACCTTCAAAATTCGGTACTCTGATACTGAGGTAAAAGACCCTCATCGATACGGCCATGCCTTCAAAAGGCAGTACTTTGATACTAGGGTAAAAATATAACTATTTTTATTTTCACCAATATTCTTCAGGCAATCACAGTTATCAATAAATAATAAGCTACTACTCTATAAGGCCATCCTGAAACCTATCTGGACCTATGGTATTCAGCTCTGGGGTACAGCATCTACATCTAACATAGAAATACTGGAAAGGTTCCAATCTAAAGTGCTCCGATCTATTGTGAATGCTCCGTGGTTCGTTCCAAACTACATCATCGCACGAGACCTTCAAATAAAAACAGTGAAATCAGAAATCACAGTTTATTGTAAAAAATACAAAGAAAGACTGAGTTTGCATCCTAATACACTTGTTCAAGATCTCATGACACAACCAACTGCGCAAAGAAGACTCAAACGCTACACCTCCTATGATCTCACTTCTAGGTTCTAGGATTAAGAACTTCTGACTCCCACAGTTATACCTAATTAGTGACTAAGTATAGATTTAAGGAACTACCAATGGGAAGTTTCTTGCATGATATAAATATTGTTAAACAATTTACTTATTGTATACCATTTTACAGATTGCAAATAAATTGGGAATTAAAAAAAAAAAATATTCTTCAGTTTTCTTTCGAAGAAGATGGATCAAGACACCCTCAACAGGTTTAGTTACATTGCTCAAGCATACCTCAACAATAGACATGTAATATATAATGTGACTATTGCACCAATATAAATTTGTATACCCAACTAAGCCGCTTTTTGGTTTTTACAACAAGCAAACGGACTAGCGCCGGCAGCTATTCAGCAGCTAAAGTTCAGAAGAACGCCCACGAATGGTGGATCTCGGTACCCTGCAGTGACTCCCATGAGCAATGTTTGTGGAAATATCGATGTGAGGATGTTGGTTCTAGCCGATCTCGAATACATATGGTAGTTCCTGTACGGCGGCCCCCACACAACGACATAGAGAATGAATATTTTTCTTAGAGCTAAATTTGAATAACAATGTAGGGTTTTTATTATTTATTTATTGAAACATATGTTTGTATTATGTGTTGTATTTTGGTAATTGGCTAGGATTTTATGTGATTTTTTCTAATTAACTATATTTTAACTATAGTTCGGGTATGAAGGTCTTTGTGCTTGCAGCTAAAACAGGAAACTGAATTTTAATGAATAATTTAGTGTTTTACTTGACTTTGTCAGCAAGGAAGCCAGTACCTCTAAAAAAAACCTCATTTAATATTATAATAAATACAGACTGCTTATTCTACTAATAGAAAATAACTATTTATTATTAGCATTTCATTAGCTGAAATACATTATATTTATGGTCAATTTAAAGTATTTAATTTTCACAAAGCGTAGAAAACTAAACGAAAATAAATCGAATTTAAAGGCAGCAAAAGCTTTTAGGAAAGTCAGAAAACCAGCAGATATAATAAAAAAAATATGGTCAAATGTCAAAAGGACTATAAAAAAAAGAGACTTGAAAAAACTGGAAAAAATGTCGAAAAGCAAATATAGGTAGTAAGAAAATATGAGAGGGATTTAAATTAAATTAAATTAAAGCACAGAAATAAAATATGAAGTTGGAAATATCAAAATCAGAGAAATAAAGAATATAAAATATCAAGAAGAAATTAATAGAAATGGTCAAAGTAGGTATGGAAAAAATTTACGTAGGAAAAGTTATTGCAGAGGTACTATAACTGAACGTTTATTTTTCACTCCTCCTTTGTACTTCATCAAAAAAATCTAATACTACAATGGATCTTATTCAGTAATCGAATATATCATATCGAAACTTTTAGGTTAGGTTGGTTTCGGTTAGGTTAGGATTAGGTTAGGTTAGGATTAGGTTAGGTTAAGTTTAAGAGGTTATTTTACGACTATAATTTCTTCCAAGAAAAAATTATTATCTCTAACTTTTTTATTTTATTTTAGAAAGATAAAAATTTAAAAAATGCTGGAATATTTCTACTTTACTATTTTTTATCTGAACACTATTCACTGAGAGCAATTTTACAAAAAACATTCCGAGTTATTTCTTTGATTTTAAAACTTTATAAATATTAAAATTATTTTTAATTTGACTGTAGTTTTTTTATAGAAAAAGAAGAAAACAAAATTCTGTTTTTGGAGTATCTATCAATAAAATGAACTTGTCTTTGTTTCTTATTGTTTATAATACCATAGTCGATTATTACGATTTCAAAATTCATAACTATAAAACTTTTGAATGAGAAGAAAAAACATACGTATTTATAGAAAATGAAGGTAAAACGACCAAAATAGTAGTTCTTAAAAGTAAAAAGCTGTATACACGACCAAGATATTTTGGTCACAATCTAGTATGTTGGCGGCAAAAGGTGTTACTAGAAGAGGATTAACGTAAGCATAATATACAATAAAATGAATAAAACTGAAGACATTAGAAAAAAGATATTAAATTAAATATGGAAAGATAAATAATACCTATCTTGAATTTCCACAGTCTTCCAAAGCGGTTTAATATATATTCAAGTCTACTACTAGAAAAAGAGAAGAACAAGAAGATTGTGGGATTCAAGATAATTATTATTTATTTTTCCATATTTATTATGAATAATTTCCATAAAGTAAGAGTTGAAACAATTAATTTAATTTTAGAAATTAAATTTGAACAGAAGATGAGAATAAGGATGTATATTAAAAACTGAAGTTTTATCTTAATATATACAGTATAATCGAGAGGACAAAAAAGTTCGTAGGTAGTCTTTTGGATAAAAATTCTAATAAACGTATGCTCTAAAATGTAAAATAATTATTGTTGTAAAATCACACAACATATTTCATATAGATATATGGTGCGTTTAGAGGTCACTTATATAAATCGTTTATTATATTTTAAATTCTGAATAACCATGGCCGATATTTATTTCAAGTATTTCAATATATTTTTATTGTAAGTTTGCCATAAGTATTGTGAAGTATTAATTGATAACAATATAGTTGAGATACAAAAAAAGAAATCAAATAGTCAACAATGAGTATTAGAGTCACAGTAGTATATTGAAGGAATATTAGTGCTTAAAATAAGAAGGTATGAATCAAGCCAACTTTTACACTAAATAATGTAATGTAATATATGTATAGGGAAAAGTAAATGTACATAGATCGTGTAATGAAGGCTATAGATAAGGTATAGAGGTACATAAGAGTTGTCTGTTGTGATTTGAAAAAGATATACCATAACATGTCTGACTATGTAGATAACAACAGGATTCGGAAAATTTTCACCTTTAAATTCGAAGGTAAACAGTGAGAAAAAGTGTAAAAACTTTAAAGAAGATTCAAACAACCTTATCTAGTTTATATATTATTATAAAATAGCTTATATTTTGGAAAATTTAATAAAAATTAATTTTGACAGATTTTCACGAGCAAAATTAAATGACAGAATTTATCTAGAGATCCCAAATTTTCAGAGAACTAATATATCCTAATATACTTACGTTTTGTGAAGGAATATTTAACTTAGCTCACAATTTTGGAATTGGATCCGAATAAATTTATGACTCTGTAGAGCGTAATTATGACATAAACCCGATAGTTTTCCCTGTGTTTTTTTTGAAATTGAGCCCAAAAAATTAGCTCTTGTAAGTACAGTGCTTGGAAAACAGTGTTTATACGACAAAGATATTTAGTAGCATACCTTTAATAAAGGAGGAAATTTATCCTGTATCTTTTTCACAACCTCATCGAAATTTCGCCACACTCCAGTTGAAGGATTGAAATTTTTCTATAAGTTCCAGCCACGGATTCGGAAATTCATCTGGTGCACTTCTGCACCCATAAACAAAGTTTACAAACTTTAGTGCACGTAAGAAAGGAAATTTCTTTTAATTCAGTAACTTTGTTAATTTTATTTAAACATGAACAATTCATAAACATTTTTTAGATTTTTTTTTTAATTATTTAAATGTTTTGTCTGTGATTAATGAAGCCACTCTATCAAAAAAGACGTGATTTAAATTAATCACAAATTTTTATTTTTTTTATATCAACATATTTCATTGTATGTAAAAATGAATGTTTGTTATATTAGAATAATTTAAAGGTTGCAGTCATACATTTGAGGTTAGGAATAATTTCTTTTGACAACAATTATGGTATAACTGTAGACATTTTTTTTTAAATTTTGTTCACTTATCAATGAATAATGACTTTAATAATTTTACACTTTTCAAACACATTGAAATTTTTCAATAAATTGATTTTCATATTGATTTGCCTGTCGTTAATAAATGTTGACTCTAATCCAACTTTCCGATAAATCAATAAAATCTTTGAACCACCCCTGAGTAAGATCTCGTGTTCTACCAGAGATTTAAATAGCAATTTAAATTAGTAAATAGTACATCCGGTGAAGTATAGATGGCAATTCAAGAATAAATTAGAAATTTTTAAAATTTGGCACTCAACAATAAATTTTGCTTTACTATAATCAATTATTACTATCATACATTTATATAATTAATACAACACAATATACAAAATTTTATAATAAATTGGTTTTGATCTTATGTGCTTTTTCCTTTTAGTAAACTCGTAACTCCTATATATAACATGCAAATAAAATAATGTAAAGTTAAATTTTTCTAATTAGTAGTATTTTGACAATAGCCCTTTTAACAACAAACTACAGATATGAGGGGGTCAAACAAGGGCTTTATGTGCAAATTTTATAAAATGGAAGATAAGCGCCTAAATGTCCACTTAAATGCCATATTTCTTTGGTTCACAAAGGAAACAAGTGCAGGCGTGGTTGGTGTCGAGAAAAAGAATAACTACAAATTATTTTATATTGAGGTAGAATTTGGATTTCTCAAAATTGTGTTACTGTTAGTTAAACCACGATGAATTTCGGGATGCTCTAATCTCTCAGATTACTGAATCCCAAGGGAAAGTTTCAGGTATGTTATATGCATGTTATAAATACAGAATGCTAGTCTTATTTTAAAAAATTTTAAGGTTAGATGCTACATGAAGTTAGGTTCATGGAAGTGGATATTAATAAATTTCCACCGCTGCGGGGATGTCCATACATGAAATGTGCCCAAAATCATTGAATGGAAGAAAGCCGTTATCAATGTGAAGAACAACGATGAATATTGCTGTAATATCAGCCCTATATCTTGTTCTTCGTAACTCCTCAAATGTTAGTACATATCCGCACGTTAATCGGGGACTAAATTTGGAAGGCTCGGATTTTCCTTTGAAGTTGGAGGACATACCCAAGTTTGAAGACGGAAAGAATATTAGCGTAAATGTATATGGTATAAAGAATAATTTTGTAGATGGTGAGATAGTTTATGTAATAGTTGGTCCGTTAACATATGTAAAAAGACGATTGCGACATCATGTTAATCTGCTCTTCATTACCGACTAGTTGGTTAATAGCCACTATTGTTGGATTAAAAATTTTTCGAGACTAGTTTGTAATCAAATTAATAACTCATAGTTTAAAAAATATATTTGCGATGGTTGTTTGTTTATTGCGACACCAAGTCCATGACTGCAATCATATATACACAAAAACCCCAATATCCGATTTAAAAGAAGATCGGCGGGGTAAGTACGTTCGTGAAAACATACTCAAATTTCAAAACTTTGAAAGGCAGATAAGAGTATATTTCGTAATTTACTCTGATTTTGAGTCTGTTTCAAGGCCGGTACGTACATGCCAGCCGAGTTCAGATGGAAAATTTCCAATAAAATCTATGTTCACGAGCCATATTCATTCACTTATACAGAGTGAGCCACTCAAAACAGTCCACCCTGATATTTGACAGTATTCATTAGATTTTAAGAAAAGGCTAAAACACGTCGATTTTTATTCCAAAGGGGACACATTTTCACGATACAGACAACTGTCATATGTCAACCACCTCCCTTCCACATCTCCAACCCCTTAATTATAAACAGGGTACATACCATGTGTGGCACATCGTTAGAAAGGTATTGCGATGGACTAATCAACCATATAATCATCCATGACTTTTCTTTCAATAAAATGTTTTCTTCACTCTAAAGTCTTTGCAAGCAAATAACTAATAAAAAAAATCGAAGAACCAAATCCTGGAGCACTGTGAACCAATATATATTTATGGTTAGGTACAAAACACTATAAGTTAAATGTATGAAATAAAATATGTTAATAATAGTGATATATAAAACATGGCATATTATGGTGGGACAACGATATGTTAGATTTTGGAAAAGTCATGGTTTACTTAATTAAGTGAGTTTAAAAAAAACAGACAGCTTTTACCTGTCGGCAATATCCTGTCAAGATCAACTATAAAATCTCATCTATCAAACTTGCATGTAATTTATGGGAAAAGGTTAGCCTACTCTGACGTTGAATTATAAAAGAACAGATAACTTTCGGCTGCCAAAAATGACCCTTGATCTGATCTTGAACTATATTACACTATTTCAAGCGAGCATAGAACTCGATTAAATTCAATATGGAATTCAAATTCGTGACCGTGACAAAGGACGTCGATGGCGGCTCCACTGTCGATTCCCACAGGTTTTAATAAACTCTAGAAACACCATTGCATGTACACGACTTACTTAATCAAGTGATACCTTCGGCCTAACATAAATAGACAACAGCTGTCTTCCTGTAAAATCAACCACGAAATCTCACCTATCAAAACTTGCATGTAAATAATGGAAAAAAGTTGACCTTCTCTGACATTGAATTATAAAAGACCATATGACTTCCGAGTGCCAAAAATTCCCTTGAACTATATGACTTCGACCTGCCATCCTGTGAATATCAACCACGAAATCTCAGCTATCAAAACTTGCATGTAATTAATGGGAAAAAGATAACCTTCTCTGACTTGAACAGATGACTTTCGGCTGCCAAAAATCGCCCTTGGTCCGATCTTGAACTATATAACTTTGATTGGTTCTGATTGACCTTTGCCAAGGTTATAGTTAATTTATGCTAATTAAAACCGCCACAATCTAGAAATCCATATATTACCGTACTCTGGTCTTCTTCAACAATTACACATCCTATACATGTTTAAAGAATTATAAGTTGTTCTGAGAAAGAATTTTATTTGGTTACTTATTACGTCTTTGATAAGAACCAACACTATAACCAGATTAAGAGAACGCAACAAAAATTATAGAACAATATAGTTGAGAGTTGTTAACTTATGTTATAAGTCATGTTCATTATTTGCTCCGTTGTTTTTAAGCCTTTCTGAGGGAAAGAATGGTTGAAATATTTTGAATTTTTGTGACATAATAGTGCCAGATACGATTATAGGATAGTCAATCAAGTGAGTCCCCAGATATTTAATGAAAACATATAATATCTATAATTAATATTTGATTTGTTTCTGCTTTATCTTCATATCCTCATTTTTTGTTAAAAAACTGGTTTGAATATAAATAAATACAGCATAAACAAACAAGTGCTCTTCATATCAGGCCAGGAAGTGTTATAAATTTGAAAGTGTTTTAATTATGAATAAAAATATTTACAATGGAAAAGGACATAGAATGTTCAACATGTAAAAAAAATTATCAACCTAATAGAGAAATTAGATATCCATGTATCCCATGTGATTATTGTAAGAAATTAATATTCATTGCTTGTTCCGAATGTTCTGCATCTGAAATAAAATGTTTACCTCTACGTTCACGCGTACTAAAATGTATGTACTCAAAATGCCGAAATTATGAATTTATGGACCACTTACATAAAACTATAGAAGATAAAAATTAAATAATTAATGATAAAAACGAAATTATTAAATTGCTCCAAGAAAAAATTAAATAGTAATTGGACAAAGAAAAAAATAAGTCATATGCTGATGTATCCAAAATAGATCCAAAAAATGAAGAAAAAATAAATGCCCGAAAATTATAATAAAATCTAAAACAACCCAAGACAGTAAAAAAACAAAAAAATATTTAAGTGAGAAAATAAACCCGATTGAATTGATAATAGGAATAAAGAATCTGAAAGTATCAAAACAAGGATCATTGTATATTACATGTCAAACAAAAAAAGACATAGATATTCTTGAACAAGCAGCGAAAGATAAAATCAAAAATAATTATGAGGTACTACTTACAAAAATGAGAAAACATAAAATTATAAATACAAACTTGACACAAAATATGGAAGATTTAGTTATAAACAACGATTACGGAACAAAATAACATAGAAGGTAAAGTGAAGACAACATATATTAAAAAATCTAGAAATGGATTAAATACGGTGTTCTTCAACTGCTTTTAAACAAATTATGACCTTGGGAAAGCTATCTATTGGATGGGAAAGATGTCCTGTGTTTGAAGATCTAGATATACTACGCTGTCATAATTTCTATCATAAGAAACAAGAATGTAGAAATAATCTTGTGAGTTATATGAAGAAATAAGCTCACCATAATATAAATATTAAGAACGGCTCAGGTTAAATGCTAACGTTGCATTATTCGCATTATCTTGTAAATTCATTTTTTATTCATTCTTTTTCTGATCTTTGTACATGAAACAACTTAATAAATATTTTGTGTAAGTTTTAAAATAAAAGATAAAAGATAATTTTGAAAATAAAAAATTTAAAAAAAGAATTTCTGAATTAAAGATATTTATCTGGCGCAGTCTTGTGGATTCGGCGTAGTAATTTCGTCAAAAGCCAAGGCACCGAGTCCGATTTTCCGAAATTTACGTGAGTCGAGAACCTCCCTTTTGGAATCTACTCCTGGCTAGAGGTCTAATGAACTAGAATCACTGGAAGAAGAAGCCCCGAGGTAAATGCTGGGTACTCTATTAAATATCCTTTTATATCTATACTTATATCGTACACATTTTTTAGAATAGGTTAAGGTGAAAGCAAACATTGAAATACTTCTATCAAGATAAAAATAAAGTAGCTTATTAGAAAAAGTACTTATATACGAGTATGAGTACTGAAGATATAGTAAAATTAGTTGAAAACTTTAATAGAGTAGTAAATATAAGAGAAATTGAAAATAACCCTGTAAATATTTCTTTCTTAATGCTGCATATTGATATGATACCTCCTTATGATGGAGATGAATGTAATTTGACTAAATTTATTAGTAGTTGCGACTTTGTAGTAAATACGTACGCGGCAGTAAATGATCAAATAATTCAAAATTATATTATCAAAATAATTCAGTCAAAATTAATACACAAAGCAAATCTACTGGACTTTTTAATGGCACGTTCACAAAGAAATGAAAAACCAGTAGACTTTGCTAGGTGCAATATCAATATAACATACTTACTATACTACTTTTTTTTTGTACTTGGTCATAACCTTGTACATATTTTATATGAATGTCAATAGTGTATTGTTTAAATATACCTAATTAATATAAGGTAAAACAAAATAACGATAGCTTCTTTAAAATATCCATAACGCGGATCAACTCAGTTCGGTATTCATATACTGTATTAACATTAACACTCCGTGATTGAAAATTCCATCTCGTTTGCGATGATATTTATTTTTGATTAATTTTTGTACTGCATTTACACCTCCGCTCATGACTGACGCTCCGTCATAACTTTGCGCGATTAACTTGTTTGGCGTGTCACCAATTAAAGTATCAATTTCGTTTAGAATGCAATTTGCTATTGAAATGGCGGTGTGCCCGGACGGATTTAAAAATTTCCAAAATCTTTCTACTAGCTTATTGGAGGCAATGTATCGTAGAATAATGACTAATTGAAATTCGTTAGTGACATCGGTTGTTTCGTCGGCAATTACAGCAACATAATTCGTTTTTTTAATTTCTTTAGCCACTTCTTCATGGTAAACGTCAAGAATGCAGTCTAATAATTGGTTTTGTATGGTCTTAGAGGTCCCTTTAAATACAGTTGCTTTGTCGAAATGTTCTTTTAGGTCTCTATTTAATTCGGAACTAAAACTTATCAATCCTCGGAACACTCCTTTATTTTTGGATTCTTCGTTTCATCATGTCCACGCAAGGCTAATTCGAATGCACCGCAAAATCTAATACAGTTAATAATGATGTTTAAAATATATCTGTTTTTATCAACTTGTTTGTTGTGCGTAACAATTTGTTGTCTATAAGCCGAACTTAATTGAGCCATTATATTTGATTTTCCAAGCAAAGAAAAACTAAAAATATTAATGATATGTACCTTACTGTTTTCATGTGTTTTAATTTTCTCATAAATATGAATTAAATCAGTGACACCATGTTTCGTCCACGTAGAATCGCCCCTAAACAAAACACACACGAAATAAAAAAATGCATTTTTTTTATCACATCCACAAATCCAGTTATTTTTTAAATACATATTCGGATTAAACTTTCTTATACGGCCTTTGAAATTTGCCGAACTAGAGGTAGAAGCCTTCTGTGTTTTTGTAATTTCTAAATCGGGAAGAGGTCTTCCAAGTTCTTTAATTTCAATTTTCTCTTCGAGCAAGTGCGTAGAAAAAGGTTTCACTAGTAAATAACTTATTTTATTCATTTCGCCTCAGACGATGTGTAAACAGAAATTATTTAATTATATACTTTAATTTTAAAGCTTAAAAAACATTTAACACGCACAATGCTACTCAAATATTACGGAAACAATCGCGAAATATTAACCCGCCCCATCCGAGCCATTCGATCGACTGGCTCGGTCTCGACATTGAACATGCATTCTGGATATCGATCATGGTGACGGCGAATAACCATCGGTATATCGAGCGCGTGGGGGCCAATTGAGGATGTGCTCGGCTGGAGATTTCGTAGTTATAATACATAATTTGTTGCGTGTACGAATAGTACGACGCGAATTTTTTCATCGGGACCAAATTATATAATGATAAATAGTTACTACATGTATCGTATAGCCATAATTTGAGCAAATCATTATATTTCTTAAATGTTTTTAGTTTTTAGTAGTGGTAGTGCACCGGCCCCTTGGCTCCATAGGACAAGCCGCCACTGCTGCCAGCAGTTTAGGCATTCAAATTGATATTTATTGTTATACTCAAAACGTAGATATTTTTTATAATGTGGATGTTTAGTAATATGCATCTTTTAGGTCAAGCTTATCAAAAAATTATTTGTTGTTATGAGCTGTAACGGATCTATGGCCTTCAAGTTTTAAGTGACGAAGTATAATTAAATATTTGAGGATTTTTATTTCGAAAGAATCAAAAGAAAAAAATATGATGTTACTGCACTAAGACAGATGACATCACAAATTTAATATGCATATAAAAAGATACCAATTTATAAATAAAAACTAACAATCTTCGAATTTTGCTTGAAAACCATATCTTTATCTCATAATTCTATTTCCTCAATTCTCAACATGATCTAGGTTCTTTTTTTAGTTCGTTGCTTTAGGTCTATGTAACGTTTAACTGAATTTTGTTTAATTTTACTTATATTTAAACATTTCTTGATAGAAAGGACTATGTAATAATAAGACATTGTTTAATGGCTTTTATTAAAAATATGAAACAGTTACTTTTCCGGAAAAGTGATTCAAGAAAAATATCAAAGACAGCATTACAAATGTACAAAACATTACACTTTACTTTAAAATGTACAGCTTGGCAAATAAAATTTACTGAAGCAAAAATTAATAGGCCATAATATTAGTTAAGCTAAAAGCCTGCAAAACATAATTCAATAATAAATCTTTCTGTAAATAATATCGAGTACATCAAATAATCTAAAACAGGATTATCAATAAAATATTAGAATCACAAGTGACAGTGGAATAGTAAGGGTATTTTGATTTTTTTTGAACAACTTGCAAAGTAAATTTTGGTATATTGCGTTACTAGGAATAGAAGGCTAACATTATTTGCTGAACCCAGAATATTGCACGACCGAGGCTGTGCAAACTGGGCGAAATATATAAGTGCTTTTTAATCCGAGTGACATATAATATTTTTTCTTCAAGCGTTAAAGTAAAAAAATATGCATAAAAATGATAATACTTATATATATATATTTCTAATGCCAAAAAATAAAAATAAATAACATAATACATAATAATAATTGTGTTCATATTGATAATTAAATAGGAACAATTTTTTAACTGAAAATAAAATTATAAAATTTTCAAATTCCTTTAAAATCTAAATTTATATATATATATATATATATATAATATTTTTATTATTTGGACAATTTTGTAAAGTAGAATAATACTCAGCACTAAATATCAAAATGAGAGTTCTAATTCTATGTAGATCTCTATTCATTAATCCGTTGCTATGGCTTATATAAAGTGAACTTATTTACGTATTTTTGTTTACTAGTAAAAAAATGAAAAATATTTGTACTAGTAAAATAATAGGCTGTTTCTACTAAACGTGTTACATGATATAAAGTACCGTATGATAATACGCTTGAAGAAGGGATACTTATAGACTAGATATTATATTTCTTGGGTAGAGAGCATTAGCCATTTGTTTGTTTGATTATTGCAGACCAAGACCTTAATTGTAAGTAAAAATATTTTAATAATGTTCTTTATGATTATTCTATGTTGTCCTGATGATTATTGAGAACGCTGTCAAAGGGGTCCGTTTCGTATACAATTTTCAATAGTGTTCAGAGTATGGCGAGTGCCTAATTCCGAAGCTATGTGCTGGAGGAACGTCGAAAATAACCTAAAAGAAAAAATATTAATAAAAGGAAATAACATTTGCTTCACTATGCCTTCGGATTTGCATGGATCTGATACTTTAGTTTTATCGATTCGATCGTCTTCAGTTAGCTTGATTCATCATTAATTATTTTTTCAACAAATCTTTTAGTATATTGGTTTTGATACAGATTTCCTGTGATACCAGGCTCACTAACCATATCTAAAAAAGTACTGCTACTTGAAATTTAAAAATTCATCTATGGGGGTTTCTCTAAGCTCTATTCAATAAATATTGTTGAAACTTTAGTTTATATCGGAAATAGACGTCAAGTTAGTAAATTCTAATATAAAAAATTTGACCTACATAAAAAACTATAAACATATCATTTTGTTCACATTTTAATTTCTCAAAAAAAAAACAATCATTTCAAATAGAAGACACTTTTTTATTGCCTTGTCTGATGCATTTGTTTAGTATCTTTATATATATTAGGATTTCCTATTATAAAAAAATATATTTTTTAGTTAGTTCTTCATTTCTTAAAATTTGAAAATGTATATGTATGTGCTTGTTTAGTTTATTAATCAGCACAACTTTTTAATTTTTTTTTTATTTCCCAATAAGGTTGAATGTTAATCATTTACGGAATATGATCGAATAATTAACCGTACATTATAAGTTTTCCCAGAAAGATGGCAGAAAAATGTAGGCCTATGAAATTACCTTAGGCCTAGAAAATGCAAATATAGATCGAAAGATAATTGAAAATGTATCACACAATACAATAAAATAAAAGATGTTCCATTTGACATATTCAACACTCTGATAAATGAAAATATGGATATTTGACTCTCGATTCTACACACCCTTAATTAAGAATCGCATTTGACGTTTCATTTTCTCTAGAACAAAGTACCAGTAATCTTTATAAAATAAAAAAAAAATCAAATAAATTCAAACTTATGATATACATATATGTAACGTTTTTATGCAGATTGAATACAAAAACTAAAAAACGCGAGATTCTATATGAAATAACGAACTTGTAAGTATAAATTTTCAGATTTCAATGATCGTTTTTCTTGAAATGGCGCATAATCCCTCGATTTGATACAGCCTCCATATTTTAACAAAAAAGGACAAAATTAACATTTGTTTATCAGTGTCTATCTGAAGATGATAGAATATACAAGACATATTGAAGTGTTATGAAAATTCAATTATCGAAACTTTGTAGATCCGACGACATAATGAATTATTATTATTGAGTAACTTGTTTTTTAAATTCCTTTTTTAACACACTAACTAATTGAAATTTGCCAAACTGTGTTGCTATTTATACTTATTATGCAGATAAAACGCTGCCACGACTTAAAGAACTGATATACTTATTAAAAATATGAATAGCATATACATTACATTTACATTGTAAAAAAATATATTACTTTTTAACAATGACATTCATAATTTAAGTGAAATTTCTATTCTATTCTATTAAATCTCACTTTATCAGTAGGCAATTTCCATCTAACAAGCACTATTCTATTTTTTACTTTCAAGCCATCTTCTGAAAAATTATATTATAAATTTTAAAATATTAATTACTAAAACAAATTGTTGATATATGGATCGTTATTAGAATATATGTATAACAATTACGGTAAATTTGTTTAGTCAGATATACTACATTTCAATAACTACTTAAGCTCGTTATACGTTCATGTCGACTTCAACGTAAGTTCAGTTGAATGACATTTAAACTGTTATTGTCCTCTATAATATATTATATAATATATTATGTCCCCAGCATGCAACTAAATGTCGTTCACCTGAACTTATATTACGGGTACACTTGACTTGTACACTCAGTCTTAATTGCCATAATGTAGAGTTTGTAGTAAGGAGAACCCACAATATTTCGTTCAGTCAAAATCAAATTCTCCTAAATTTAAAATATTTTGTGATATTTCAGATTGCAACAATAGATATAAATAGACTGACTGGTTGAAAACATTTATCCACATCTGGAACAAGATTAGTATATGAAGATATATTTTTTTCGTTCAAGCCTACTTTTGGAGAGCAGCAATCTATTTTGAAAATTGTGGAAATGATTATATACCAGAAAAATTTTTGGAATTCAAAAATGAAATATGTAAAAAATATGTTTGATTCTTAATTCTATTCAAGAAATAATAACATAATTTTTGTGTTTTTATTTTTTTACGATGCATGAAATCACATTTCAAGGTAGAGAGCAGAAAATAGCTACAAATTTGTGTATTAAGAGCGGAAAGTGGTACTTAGTTGCTTTGAGGTAGAGGGATGTAGCGTGACGCAAGGCAATGTATCAAAAGCGAATAAATACTTTCCGCTCGATTTGCGCACAAGATTTATTCTACGATCACATTATTTCAGTAAACCATGAATAATCGGTTTATATTACAAGTCAATTGTCGCCATTTTTACAATGTAACTAAGCTTTTATCATATAGCTGGCGCTTCTAAACTTCGCCACATTATATGTATTAAATTTAATAAAAATTTCCGCTCTCCCCAAAATGACTTCTGGTAGACACATTCATTTTCCAAGAAATCTTTATTTTTATTAACATCTTCCTGTTAAGTTGGAATTCATAAATTGATTTATTTCAACGAGTATCCTTTTAGCACCCACCAAATTTGTTCCATTATTGGAATATTAATCAAAACCATTTCCCTTATGAGACAAAAACTTTTTGAAAGCAGTTAGAAAATGGTCTTCTTCTTCTTCTTTTTCTTCTTCTTCTTCTTCTTCTTCTTCTTCTTCTTCTTTTTCTTCTTCTTCTTACGTTAGGACTAGGTCCTGTGTTTTCTTCAATAGTATATCAGTGACAGCTTTCATACTATCTCGTAGGCGATCGTCCGGGCGGTTGGGATGTGTTTGATCGGTTTTGTTCTGCGATTTTGGCTAACCGCGTATTTGGCAATCTGTTAACATGGTCTCTCCATTCTCTTCTTCTATTTCTTTACCATCTAACTACATCCTGAATCTCACATATCTCTCTTATTTCTTCTTCGGCCCTATAAGGTAAATCCTGTTAATGATCTTAATGTTCGCATTTGCATGTCTTACATATTCTTACTTTATTCCTGGCGCTCATGTGTTTATTTCTCCAGATTATATCTCTTAGGTATCCTGATATTAATGATGCCTTGATTGGGCTTTTACTTCTTCTTTTAGATTTCTGTTGCTTGTTATATTTGCCCCAAGGTTTTTTAATGCCATTACTTTTACACTTTGGTTATAGATTATGAGTTTGCATCTTGTAGGTTCTCTAGATATTGTTAGGGAGTTTCTTTTCTATACGGATATATGCATATTGAATTTTTTTGCTGGTCGAACTTATACAATAGCCGTTGTAAGTTATCCTCGTCCTCTGAGGTAATACTGCGTCATCAGCGTAGCATACTATTTTTATTTCATTGTTCCCCATGCGATATCCTATTCCAGTTTGTTTTATTTTATTTATGATTTCATCAATTATGATGTTAAATAGGATGTTGCTACGGCTGTTTCCCTGTCTAATTTCCTTTTTCACTGATATTTTATTGCTTAGTTTATTTACCGGTCTCACATACGTGTAAGTTATAGGTGTTCAGCTCTTTCAAGAGTGAGTGTTCCCTTTTTTGCAGCATCTATAAATCGTACCATATCGAAGGCCTTAGTTAAATCAATAAAGCACATGAAGGCTGTTTTATTAAACTCTATGTCTTTTTTGACGGAATACGGAATACCAAGAATACATAAAAAGCGACAGATTAGAATAGCACAGGCAAGTTGCCTGTACGTTATTGTGGGAGCATACAGACCAATATCTTGTGTGTTCACTCTGTGAACTTAAAAACAACGATTGAACTACAGAAAGAGAGACAGAACCTTCTTGTTTGACAATGAAGTAATAGTGGAGGAATATAGATAATCGAACTTGGCCCAGCAATGGACCTGAATCATCATACTAACAAGCTGGCAAACGAAATGGGATATCAGTGATAAAAGCAGACACACGTACGCTTTAATATGAAAATGGTGCTATGTATTGAGGCGGAACAATACGTATATAGAGGAAAGTGGTCTTCTTTCGAGCCATGAAAATGTTATGGTTTATTTACATCGCCTCAGTATAGAGGACATTCCGAACTGTCGGACATGTCACGTAGAAGATACACCGTCCCATCAAATCTTTCATTGTATGGACTACGAAAACAAAAGACGAAACCTTGGAATCGATGAAGCTATATTTAACGAGGTTTGGGCAAATCTAAATTCATTGGATGGCTTTGAACCGAACAACTTTCCTTAAGTGGGAAACCAGAGTTTAAATTTGAGTTTTGTAAGAAATAAAAAATTCTGTTATCGTTACTGTATGATTCAGTTTCTGATGTAGAATTCAATAAAAATTTGGTTTGTTATAAATACAAAGTTGTATATGGTAAGCCAAAATACAAAGTTGTATATGGTAAGCCAGAATACAAAATGCTTATATCGAGCAATTAAAACGTATAGGCAAAGTTGTACCGACGCATTCGGGGGTTCAAATTTTTAGGCACCTAATTTAACTATGATTTAGACAATTAATTCAGGTCGGCATAGCCCCACCAAAATCTAACAAATACCTAATTTAGGGACTTAAGTTAGGGAAAATAATTGTAACATTTTGATAAGGTTTGCAGATATGTAAATATGTACGAAAAGATTGAAACAGTAAATAATAAAGGGAATTAAATATATTCCTTCACTCCTAATCCGATACATCTTTCTGTTCAATGACTAAACCTAGGAGGAAGGACAGGAATTCGCTGATTTCCGAGGGTAGTACAACATGATGCTCCCTACCTCTCATTTTTTTTGTACCTATCACTAATAATATAAATAAATATTTTTTAGAGAATTGATTCAATAACTTATTATATGTTATGTTTAAAATTGTATGTATTTCATCATCGTCAAGATTTTCATTTTAAAGTGGCAGAAAAAATATAGTGTGTAATACATTGGTTAATACCGTTAACCTAGACAGTTGATATATAATATACTATTTATTTCAATAGGGAGTTTATTTCTATTAACAATGTGTACATAGGCAAGCTGGATTCTAATGAAATTAAAAAACTTTGTTAACCAATTTCACATTTTATTTAAGGTAAAAGTTCTTAACTTGATAGCCTAAAAAAGGCGTGTTTTTTCAGACTAATCTAACTCATCGCGATTAATAAATATACATAACAAAAGACATTAAGTAAACAGAAAAAAAGAGGCGGCGTAAAAAACGTTTCTGTGTTGATTTGTCAGCAGGTGCAATCTACATATATTGCTACAAATACAAGAATTCAAAACGAAAACCATAAAATTACCTGAAACTGATTATACCAAAGACGATTTATTTTAGTGAAGTATTTAAATACACTTTTATTAGCTCTTAATTTCTCATTTTATTAAAAGAGCCAAGTTGTCTTTTCTCGGCGTAGACATCCATGTTGTGTTCCCAAATATGGCGAATGCCTGATCCCAAAAGAATGACTTGGGGCATGTCTCAAATGTGTGAGTACCTATTTAAAAAAGTTATCTAATTGATTGTATAGTTATTGTTACTGTTAATTTAAAAGTTTACAAACAAATGAGCTAACTAAAAATATACAGAATGTATAAAATTAAATGGTACACAAATGGTAAACGACTAGAGTAACAAGGCCGGTTAAATGGATAAAATTGCTGATATTAATAAACAATAATAAATTCAGGTATTTTAAATTATACCGACTTTAATAAAAATACTTCGAAAAAACCAAAATTTGTAATGACTGTTTTCGTGGAGTGAGAAGTTAATTTTTTTAAATACGGGTCAGTACTATTTATTTTATTTTTTAAAAACATTTTACTTATGCTCTTAATTATCTATCACAGTTTGGTTTTACCACTTTTTGTTCATTAAATAAATATCATTACGGTTCTATTTTCGTTCTATTGTTAAATTTTGATTAAAATGTTTCAATGTATCTGGAAGTATGGACAATAAAGATTCATCGAAAGTCAAGACTGCTGTTTATAAAGGAAAATTTTAATTCAAATAGTTGCTTTAACTATTTTAAACATATTTTCGATTAAATGTTTTAAGCATTTTAAGACATGCTCGCTATCTATGCTAGATGGATGCCATTTACACAAAACTTGAATAATAACTAAAGTGATCAACACAGTCCCCTGATTTAAATTCAATAAATTATTTTTAATGCGAAAAATAAAAAATAAAAAATTTCCTTAACCCAATTAGCCAAGATTTGGGAGGCGTCGAATGTTTATAAAATATATAAAATATATATATATATATATATAAAATAAATACATTTATTAATAACAAGAAAAAAAGTATAATGCTAAATAATTAATTCACACATTTACTCTAATCTCCTTTCTAAAATACTATTGATCTGCTCCTTGTGTCTAAAGGAAAATGCATTCTTAGGTTTACCTTTGTTAATTCAGGGGTCTATCGGTACTTATGAGATTCTTCTTGTATAATAATAAGTATATCTTTTCAAAATATTTATTTCTATTAGCTTGGATTCTTGATACAAATGGATGAAGTCAAATAAGAGGTTTGAGTTATCTTTCATGATAATGAGACCAGAAAATTCTTTAAACACGTTCTAGTTTTTGAAGTTTTAAAGCCAGTTCTTATCTAAGCAAAATGGTTCTTCCAATTGTTTCATAAAATCATAGGATAACATTCTCATTTAAACAGTGCAGCGCAGCGCAAAGAGGCGCGTTTCGTAGCATCGCGAAGCGACAAAAGCAACCATTAACTTGAACAGTTAACGGCACATATGGATGGAAAGGAAATTGATCAACTAATTTTAAATGATATGCCTAATAAAAATTACACTAACCAGAATAAAAGGGCATAAATAGGGAAAAATATTGGTGAAAGTGGTAAATTTGCGTTCATCCTACTGAAGTCACCTAAATAGCATATGAAACTCGCCTTCTTTCAACCTTGATCTAAATATCTTATGAACCCAGTATTGTTGCTTCCTTTTTCTTTTTATATTCATGACATATACTAACCAAAAATACTATACTGTCTGATGACTATGTAGAATCCTCCATTGTTAGTTTTGTCACAAATGAATTAGGAGATTTGCTGATTCGCTTATCGCGTCGCTGCTTTTTTACAACAATTACTTCATTGTCAATTTAGGAGTCGTACCTTCTAAGTAGATTGCTTTGGGTATGGGTTAACTTTTTAATAACTTTAGGGAATATGTTCGGAGGTATTTCTAAAAAATTCATTTTTAAAATTAATATTTTTTGAACGGAGAAATAATATGTGTAGTTGTTAAAAATATGTTAGTATGTTCTAAGTTTTTCAAATGTTGTTATTTATTTAACAAAAATATAATTTTTGAATGTCATAGTAATAAAAGAGTTTATACAAATTATTTTATTGGATTTCCAAGTGATTTTGATCTACTCATTATGGCGATAGAAGGTACTCAATTGAAGGTAACTTCCGAATATGTAAAATCTCGCTTAATTCAAGGCGAATTTAAAAAAAGTGAGCTCGTGACTGATAATGTGATGGATAAGGCTTTGGTGGTTAAAAATTTTGTTCCTGTATGCCATCATTGAAAGCAAGAAGGATATAAAAGGCAAAAATGTCAACAAGTGAAGAAAAAAAAAATAAATGAAAGAAGAAGAATTTCAACAAGCCGCAACTTCAAATCTATCATGTTCCATTTCTGAAGTAAAAAAATGTAATTTTTTATTGGCTCATACAGCTTTATTTAATAATTGTAATAAAAGTAATGATTGGATTATTGATTCTGGCTGTACAAGTCATATGGCATTCTATAAGAATAATTTTATATTTTTTTCTGAAAATCAATCATTCGAAATCTGTGTTGCAAATAATAAAAATATTTATAGCGAAGGAATAGGTGATATTAATGTCAATTTGAGTAATAAAGTATCAAAAACAATTAATAATGCTTTATATGTCCCAGAAACTGCAGCTAGTTTAATATCTCTAAGTAAAATAGCTGAAAAAGTTCGTGTTATTATTTGATGATACTAAATGTCGCATTTTTAAATCTGACGTAAATATAATTGCTTCATGCGAATTTACAGCTACATTGGTCAATGGCTTTTATAAGTTAGATCAAAAACAAAGTTTTCAAAAAAAATTTCTGCCGTCTTAAGCATTGGTTTGTCAAACTAATTCTTTAGACATTTGACATCGTCGTTTGGGACATCTTAGTTTAAAGGGTATGTTAATGATTCGTTAGCTACAGGAATAATATTTAATAATGGAAAGTTAATTTCATGTATTCCGCGTATTGAAGGAAAACAAAAGAACTCTGTTTTTCCTAACCAGGAAGTGCAAAATTAAAATTGATTCATTCGGATATATGTGGAGCAATGTTAGTAAAGAGTTTCAGTGGATATCGATATTTTATTACATTTACCGACGATTTTTCTCATAAAAAGTTTGTTTATTTCTTTCGAATTAAAGATCAAAATAGTGTTTTAAAGATTTCTAAGGATTTTAAAAATTTTACTGAAAATCAAATTAATTTAAAGATCAAACGTCCTCGAACCGATAATGGGACTGAGTATTGTAACAAAAGTTATAATGCATTTTTTCGTCAGTGTGGTATTATACATGAAACTACAATACATTATACGCCTCAACAAAATGGTGTTAGTGAACGTTTAAATAGAACCCTAATGGAAAAAGCTAGAGCAATGCTTCAGGATTCTGGACTGGACAAAAGTTTTTGGGCCGAAGCTGTTAATACGGCAACTTATCTTAAAAACCGTTGCGTTACTGCTGCAATAAAAGGGGCTACACCAGAGGAAATTTGGACAGGATCTAAAATAGATTTAAATCATCTTCGTATTTTTAGTTGTAGAGCTTATACTCTAACTCCTGGTAGTCAGCGAACAAACCTAGATCATAATTCAAAACCCTATATTATGGTAGGATATTGTAAAAATAGTAAAGGGTACAGATTAATAGATCCATATAATATTCAAAAAATAATTAAACCTAGAACAGTAGAATTTTTAGAGATTGCAGATAATATTATCAATACTGATAATAAAAATACTGACGTGAAATTAACGGATTTCACAAATATTTAGATTAAGAAAGGTGAAGAATATATTGAGAATTTGGTAAGATTCTGAACAAATTTCTAAACATCGTGCTGAGTTTGAAAATTATATTCAAAATTTATCTTCTGAAGAAGATAACAGTGTTGTCAGTTTGCCCCAAAGAGCAAACGAGAGACCCATACGTGATAGACTTTTGCCTTTTTAGTCTCGTGATTTTGAATTTAATTATTTTTCTCACCTAGCACTCTTAGGTAAAAATGAACCAGCAACCTTTAAGGAAGGTATGGATTCAGATAAAAGAGAAGAATGGTTGTCAGCAATGAAAGATGAGTATAATTCTTTTTCTACATGAACTTTGGGAACTTGTTGCTAGGCCACACAATACAAATATAGTAAAATCTAAATAGTTTTTTAAAGAGAAGTTAGACGCAGATAGAAATGTCGAAAAATATAAAGCTCGTCTAGTTGCAAAAGGTTTCACTCAGTCACCCACTGGTGTTGACTATGATGAAACTTTTGCACCGGTTGTTAGACATAGTACTCTAAGCACATTATTGGCAATTGGAGTTGAGTTGAATATGAACATAGAGCATATTAATGTAAGTACTGCGTTTTTAAATGGTGTTTTAAGAGAACCCATTTACATGGAACAACCTGTTAGTTTTAAAATTAATAAAAATATAGTTTGTTTACTTAAGAAGGGTATATATGGCTTAGAATGAAAAAGTTTATAAAGTTTTGGTTGGTCTTGGCTATAAAGAGTTAAAAACTGAAAGATGTATTTATGCTAAAGACTTTTTAGGATATAAAGTCATCATTGCATTGTATGTAGATGATTTCTTTGTGTTTAGTAATAGTCAAGAAGGTAAACAAGAACTTTATAATATAAAATTCTTGGTCCAGTAAAACATTGCTTAGAAATAAAAATAGAAAGAGACAGAGAAAAAGTTATTCTTAGAACATCTCAAGAGGAATATGTAAAACGTTTATTAAATAAATTTGGAATGTCACAATGTCGTAAGGTGTCTACTCCAATTGAAGTTAATCTAATGTTAGAAAAAGCAGACATTTGTGATACAAAATATCCATATCAAAAATTTATTGGTATTATTATGTATCTTTCTGTTTGTACTCGTCCAGATATTGCTTACGCTTGTAGCAAACTAAATCAATATAATACATGTTTCAATGAAACACACTGGATTGCCACTAAGCGAATACTGAGGTATCTTAATGTAATTTCAAATTATGCACTTACATTAAAAAGAGTGATTCTGATTCAAGCACTGAAGCTGAATATTATAGATTAGGCAACGCGTTAAAGAAGCAAAGTTTATTCGAATTTTTTTATTTGATATAGGCTTTAAACACCGTCTAAAACCAATTATAATTTACAATGACAATCAAAGTACACATAAAATGATTAATAACGAAGCATATAGATGTTTGTAATCATTTTATAAAAGAAGCTGTTGACAATAAAGATGTGGTTATAAAGTATAAATGTTCAAATGAGTTGATTGCAGACTTATTTACGAAGTCATTGTCTAAGACAAAACATGAACATTTTGTTAAGGATTTGGGACTTGATATTATTATTTGAAGTTTATTGTGAACTTTACTCAACTATATACAGGGTGTCCCACGACGATTAAGACAAGTAATATATCAGAATTGGGCAGTAGTAGAGAATTATAATTTTGGGGGTGTAAATTAGAGCAAATGTTGCATCTTTTCTTGTTATTGTGTTACCCAATGAGGTATTTGTTTTTGGTCACGTGACGTCGCATTAAAAATTATTAATGGGACAACCTGTATATTTGTGCCTTTCTGTATTCCTCCCGATAAAACAATTCCAACAAACTAGCACACTTGGGGTCTAAAGTGATTAATTCAAGAGCTACAGGTACCTACTTGAAGACATTCCATTGAATGAAAGAAATACAATGTATTGGCAGCAAGATGGTGCACCTCCACATTTTGATGGTAGAGTGAGAAATTATCTGGACATGTTATTTCCAGAACGCTGGATTGGACGCAACGGTACTATTTACTGGCATCCAAGGTCGCCAGACCTGACACCGTTAGATTTCTTCCTTTGGGGATATCTTAAAGGTATCGTATATGAAACTCCGTCTAGAGATTTAGACGATTTGAAAAGAAAAATACGCGATGCTTGTAGAACTGTGACACCGGAAATGATTAGGGCAGCATGTAACCGAAATCTATTATCAAGATTTGAGAAATGCATTTACGAAGATGGGCATCAATTTGAACATCTCCTTTAATATTGTAAGTTTTTTTTGTGACAGTTAATTTGAATTTTTATTAAAAATTATAATATTGGTTTGTCTTAATCATTACGTACGAATGTAAGATTGCCGAAAATTACAAGGGATTCAATTATGAATTTTTTAACTTACAATCGTTTAAGTACTTGTAGCTCTTGAATTAATCACTTTAGACCCCAAGTGTGCTAGTTTGTTGGAATTGTTTTATCGGGAGGAATACAGAAAGGCACAAATATACAGGTTGTCCCATTAATAATTTTTAATGCGACGTCACGTGACCAAAAACAAATACCTCATTGGGTAACACAATAACAAGAAAAGATGCAACATTTGCTCTAATTTACACCCCCAAAATTATAATTCTCTACTACTGCCCAATTCTGATATATTACTTGTCTTAATCGTCGTGGGACACCCTGTACATATACATATATATATATATATATATATATATATATACATATATATAATTTTTTTAGTATTGTTTTATACGTACTCCAGTAAGGAGAAGTGTTAAAAATATATTAGTATGTTCTGAATTTTTCATTTGTTGTTCTCAAAAATATATTTTTTGAATGTCAGAGTAATAAAAGAGTTTATACAAACGATACACTAGTTGACACGATTGACACAACTCTTAATAAATATTTTTTACATAGTAACCCGTTCACATTGTTTTCTTTTGACCAATCGCATTAATCACATTACCGGGGGGCAAAAACTATCAGAAAAATAAAAAAATGTATAAGGTGTCTACATTCAACGTCACTCAAACTGAAATATAGGGAGTTCTGAGTTTGTATAAATGTTATGTTTTCATAATAGTTGATATCATAAATAAAACATTGTATCATGGTAAAACCACACTGTGTGATACATAGTTGAAACAAAAAGTGAATCTTTTCAAAACATATGGGGAACCGTATTTAAAAAATATAAAGTTGATGGTGACTCCAAGAGATTAAACTAAATTACTATAAATAGGTCGGAGTAAACGTTAAAATAGTCGAAATAAACTATTTCTCTATTTCTAGTATTTACAATACTAGTCAGGAAAAACTAATTCTACACATTGACAGTTTATTTTTTTGTACAATTTAGATAATAATAAAAAGGACCCCAAGTTTTACAATTATTCAAAAATCAGTGTGTCACTTACGTAGTGTAAGTTCTTCTTGTTATTAAGTATTCACCATTATCATTTAATAAAATTTAGATAAAAAAACATAAAAATTTGCGATTCTTGATAGATATATGGATAAGTGAAAGAAAAAAAATAAGAGATACATATGTATATTAATGTGCGAATATTTAAGAACAAATAAAATAGAGCTAAAAATTCCTTACAAAATATTTACAATAACATAATTTAATAAAAAAAGGAAATGTAAATTTAAAGGAGAGAATGGAACACGACCATAATATAAACTTACTAACGTTCTTGGTAAAGTCAAGACAAAAGTTAAATATTAAATAGAAGAGGCAGGATAAATTCTGAGATTAATACTAAAGTCCAGAGAGTTATGTGACAAAGAAGATAAGACTGTTAAGACGTTTGACTGTAGAAACCTGGACCGTGGACAACAACAGAAGCATCTACCAAATGTTTACAATCGAAACGTGAATATATGAGCAGTAAGTATGTACCAGGTTGATTATGTCACACATAAAGAATAAATAATGTTTAGATAAAACATTTCATGTGACATTTTCAATTCAAAAGACTGGCTATCAAGTTTCATATAGAGAAAGAGAGAGAGGGAGACATATGCACAAATCATTTTGTAACAACCATATTTCACTCAAAAGTCTTCAGTTCTTCTTAACATTAATTGGTTGAGAAAAGTTAGCGTTTACATTAGACAACAATTTTTTTTTCATTAAATTTAAATTAAATTTTCAAAAAATAGTCCGTTTTAGAGAAAATAATATTTGACTGGCTATAATCTGAAAAAATCACTTTAAAGAAATCATCTGACTATGGAGAGTAAACAGGTTTTTAGTAGTTGAAACAAATATCGATTTTTATCATAAAGTCAGCGATGGATTAACCCTTCACTAGGTTAATACTAAAATTTTAATATGAAGGATTTCATTCGAAAACAAATTTTGGATTTTCCTTTCAAATTAATAAAATGTATATTTTTTATAATTTCGTTCCAAAATAAAAATATTCAATTATATGTTGAATCAAAATGTATTGTAAAATTAAAAAAATGTAGTAAATACAAAAGAACTATATTAAGCCTGCATTTTAATAAAAAAGTCAACATAGTTCTAATGACATAATCGACACTCTTATTTTGTTTATTATTGTGTTATGGTATTAATTTAAATTAAATACAAAAAGCTGTTTTCATCTTATTAACATCCCTACTTCATTATTTTGTGAGCAATATAAGGACTCTAATTCGCCTAAGTCAAGGTTGACATTTTACTACTATCACGACAACGTCAATTTTCTCGTATTTATATACGTTTTTCTTTGATTTTCGAACATTGAAAAAAATTCTTCAATTTAGGAGAATATTCGGAAACGTCATAGCTGTCAGCTATTAGGTTATTTTCTCTTCTTCTGCGTATCCACGTAACCAGGTTCTCCCAACTATTGGCTTTGTTTCTGTAACCAAACTGTTACAGCATTTTTTTTCAAGAATCAGCCATTTTCTGGAAAATGGACAAAAATACGTTTTTCTTTTAATTCTACGGAAAATCATATTTTTTTGCTGATACAAAAACTTTTTATGCAAAAATTTTGGGGTAAGTTATGAAAGGATTAGTTCATTTATGACTTCTTGTAAATAATTCTCATACCTAACAACTGGACCCGTACCTACTCTGCATACTTCTGAAATTCAAATGAAATCTGTAAAGTGGTTTAAATTTTATTAACAAAATATCCTTTTATGGTGGAGGTAGGGATGGAAGTCATTTTTTTTCGAAAACTATTTTTTGGAAAGCAATTAAAGAGTACACTTTTTCCATTAAATTTAATGGAGAATGAAAAAATTTTTTTATAAATTTTATTTAGAGGTATATATCGCTTTCTGCGATAAAATCGAATCACATATGAACTAGATAGAACCCTCTAATATGCATATTCTATTTCAAATGATTCCATAGAGTTATGGCGTTTTAACAAATATGCCTTTTCGAATAAGCTCTTTAAGGTTTAAGGGCGAAAAACTCTGAAGAAAAACAGGCTAGATAAAAATATATAGAACATTTGAGTTTTTTTTACTAGATTATAAGTTTCATAAACACCTCCCATTAGTTCGGGGAGACCTTCTATAGTTTGTGTTGTATCTATACCTACCTTTTCTGGCGAGTATACTCCAGGACCGGGAATATTATCGTCTTTAGGAATATTTATCCTGCCGCTCATCGTATAAGCAGGAGAATGATTTTTATAATGTTCTGGATCTACATTATCATACTGGCCAGGTGCTGGATTTTTAACACGTTCGTCTAGTGGTTCTTTAGTTCTACTGGATATTGTGTAGGCGGGCGAACTTCTATCTCCAACTCCTGATTGAATATGGTATACATTGGGGGCTGAAAGTAAATGCTTAATTTAATCATTTCATATTTACAACTTGATCTTAATTCAGAAAAAAATATATGCAAAAATAAAAGCAGAACGAATCTAAAATTGACCTACAGTGACAGAGTGTGAAGGAGTTTAGAAATATTAGGTAGCCTTTTTCTTTCCAATTATTTTTGTAATATATCCTGGTACTTTAAACCCGAAAAATATTTGCTACAATAACAGTTTTTATTGAATGAGAACATCAATAAATAAAGTGATTCAAATAATATATATTTTAATATAAGGAAAATAAACCATAGGGGCTGCAATATAGATATATACTACTTGATTATTATTATAATAAGTCAGCGCAGCCTTCAATGTATTTGTTGTTATATTTCTGAGACAAATTAAGCCTCGGGAAGATTTTTTTCTAGCACGTATGTCTTACTCAGGTCCAAAATTTCTGCGTATAGTACCATTCTATGTAGTTTTACACGATTTCTTCGACATACAAAGCTAATGAATCAAAAGACCTTAGAACTATTCAGGAGATGATTTTGGAAAAATAAAGAATATACTACTGCCTAAATGTGATTAGAAAATGCAGATTGATTGATCGTCGGATTAACTTCTGTGAGTAAAGCCTTTAAATTACTGCTCGATGGAATACACAAAGATAAAATATTCAACAGCTAAATTATGGTGCGCACAACTCTTCTCCTTCCTGTTTAGCGATAACTTGGCGGTCAAGTCCCAGGTTACATGCCTTACTGTTTTAGTCCATCTTCGATTCGC
Organism: Hermaeophaga mercurialis; assembly: GCA_951812935.1. Lineage (NCBI taxonomy): Eukaryota > Metazoa > Arthropoda > Insecta > Coleoptera > Chrysomelidae > Hermaeophaga > Hermaeophaga mercurialis. Next base: position 35,309,560 of record OX638364.1, read on the forward strand.
CCCTTTAATCGTTTTTATATTTTCACACTTTATAACAATATTATCAAATAAAACGTCCATATTTATTTATTACTATTACTAAATAATAATTATGAGTGTTTTAGGTCTTCTGGATTTAATAACTGAGGTGGAAGGTGTTTTATCAAGTCTGTCTATTTTTCTTCTTCCCATTTCGTGGGGTATTAAATCATGTAAAGAAAGAATCCAGGTCAGGATTAACAAAATATTTTAAAAAATTATCTAAACTCAAAACAACACCCTAGAGATCGATATGTTTAATTCTGCATTAAACTCACAACGAAAAAATACTGAGTAGAGTCATCTACTATAATCTTTCTACCAAAATTATCATTTTAAAGTAATATCTCGTATGGTTTTTCGGGCTACTAAATCAAATCAAAATTTTTAAAGATCAAAATGGTTTTTACACGATTCTTCTGAATAAGAGCCAAAAACAATTGTGTTGAATTCGATCTCTATGCATGTAACTACTAGAAAATGTAGTTACAGATCCGTACACAAATAAACAATGCACATTTAAAGTGGATTTTCTATCAAATATTTTGCTAGTGTTATTACATGATCTAGGTGTAAACACTTGTATGAAGTGATCGCCCAAAACCAGCGCCATTCCCCCACCATCAAGGCAAGTTCAAACAACTAAAATATAATTATCAAAATAAGATATACATGTATTTATAAAAACAATAAAACGAGCTACATAGAATTAGATTTTTAATTGTCTGGAATTTACCTACTTTCCCTGATATTTATAACAGAGTTTTTTACAAAATTACTTGTATTAATATTTATGTTTTTAAAAGAAACCGTATTTCTGAAACAACATTTTGAGACGGTATTTGGATAATTGCACAACCATCCTACAGCTGTTTTTCAACTTCATTCCTAAGCACAAAAAATTACTACCGTGGCATTACCCCCAAACAACCTCATATCTATATTTAAAAAAAAATCATATTTCTGAAAGAAAATTTTGAGACGCTATTTGGACCATTGCAGAACCATCCTAGAGCTGTTTTTCATTTTTTCATCTGTTTTTTTTTTCATATGGTTCTATATTAAATATAACTGAACAAATTTGGCAATAATAAACAACATTATTCGAATCTAATATATCTAAAAAGCTGATTTTCCTAGTATCGTATTCAATATGTATCCAGCGTTTACATATGTCACAGCAGACCCAATTGGTTTTTCATCATTATTTTCAAATAATTTAAAAATTGGACAGAACGGTAAAACATTTGAGGAATATAAGAGCAATAACTTTAAATTATCGCAATGTTGAATATATTTGGATTTTTTACGATGTCATTAGAACACATTGTAAATACATCTAGAATTCTTAATATTTAGATTAAATATTTATGTATTTCCTTTGATTTTGAATATTTACAATCGAAGTACTCAATCTGGGAGGTGCAGTTCGCTTTAAATTTATTGAAACTAAACATATACTTGAGAGACATAAGATGACGACAGATCAATAAAAAATAAAAGTACAGTATTAGACGATTTAGAAAAAACGATTAAGAAGAAGAGTTATTTAGAGTAAAACTGAGGCGCAGTTAATTATTCAGGGACCAATCAGTAGCTAATTGCTAAAGAGAACTTTTTCTTTGTACCTGATGTGAGTTTTATCATCAATGATTAATAAACCCTAGAAGATTAAACGATTTTTTCCTACATATATACCTACTTCGTGTGCCAAAACGGGCATACCCCTACCTCAAGCTAATGTAGAAACGGGTACGCATATAAAAGTAGCATGAACTAAATGAATGCCGTTACATTAAGCGGTAGAGTAATTTTTCATATATTTTCTATTAATATCCACATATCTAGCAAACGAATATTTTTTATACAGTGCTAGTCAAAAGTCCCCCCACTCTCATATCTTTTGAACTGTTATACTAATGAAATTTGGAGGATGAAAATAAACGGACGTAGGTTTCTCAACTAGATATAACATGGTGACGTAATAGTCATAGATGACGTCACAGGGCCACTGTGATAAAAACTTTTAAATAGTATAAATCAAGTGACACCTCGCTTGAAAGGCACTGAAAATACCTATTCAGTCATACTAATTTTGTTTGGGTTTAGGCTGATTTTGATGGATAAATTAAATAAAGACTAAAATTATTAGTTTGCATTTAATTAATAAAGGTTCAAGAAACAATTCTTAGAGTAAGTGTTCAAAATGTGCTCCATCTAGTTCTTGACAGTAATGCATCCTATTAATAAAGTCTTGTCAAACTCGTTCAAAAGAGTCAGCGGAAATTGCCCTACATTCTTCAAAAATTGGTTGTTTCAAAATGTCAATATTGTCAGGTCCTGTAGCGTAAACTTAAGATTTCAAGTACCCACATACAAAAAATCTAATGGTGTCAGGTCCGGTGACCGAGCTGGTCATTCTATCGTACCCCGTCGTCCAATCCATCTACCATCATATTCCTCATTCAGATAACATATTACTGCATGATAATAGTGTGCAAGAGCACGATCTTGTTGGAACGTTATTTCCAAGTTGCCGAATTCATCTGGATTATCTTTCAGAATTTCAGAAATTAACGGCTCAACTGTCTTTTGTAACATCTCCAGATACACTTCACCGGTTCGGTTAACATTGAGAAAAACAGACCTAACTATGCGTTTCCCAATATACCTGTCCAAACATTTACTTTTTCTAAAAATTGAGTATGTTTTTCATGAAAGATGTGAATTTTTGTGTCACTCCAATACCTCACATTTTGTGCGTTAACATTTTCATTGACGAAGAAAATACTTGCGTCACTCAAACAAACTGTTTTTAAGTAGTCTGTGTGTTAGTTAATTTGATTGAATATATTTCCACAAAATTCTAGTCTTCGGTCGGCATCATTATCTGAAGGTTGGTGCATCATTTTTAATTTATATGGATAAAATTTGTTTTTAGCCAACACCCTATGTAATTTACTTTGCCTGACCTCACAGACAGACACAACTTGGGCTGTAGAAGTAGAGTTTATTACCATTTCTGCAACTATGTTATTTTTTTTATAATAATTACGTCTTGGCCGACCAAATCTTTTGGCATCTTCGAACACTACCCGACTTTAGAAGCTTTATTAATTAAATCTCAAACAAAATTAGTATTTTCAGTACCTTTCAAACGAGGCGTCACATTTTACAAAAATGCAGACCTGTTGATTTTTGATTAAAGGTGGAAACTTTTCTCCGGTATTTTTGACTCCGCCATTTTCACCCCCAAGGGAGGGTAAGAATCAACCCAAAATATTTCATTGGCATTGGGGGTCGACTAAGTGTTATTTTAAAGCTCTTGCAATTCTCTTTACAATAGTCTTTAAATTTTATAATTCCGCCAAGTCCTTTTAAACAATTACATTTTAAAATTTACATTATGTTTAAGTACTTACTTATCACTTAGTTGATTAAATGTTCAAACTGATGACCACCCGCGTCCATACAATAATAAAGGTTTTCTTTGAAACGTTTGCCTACATTCCGCAACATTTCCGGAGTGATTCGATGGCACTCGTCGACAATTACTTGATGCAAATCTTTTAACGAAGCATGTTGTTTTCTATAGATTTTACTTTTTAGATATCCCCATAAAAATAAATCAAGGGGTGACAAATCTGGTGACCGTGTGAGCTATTCAATTCAGTGCCGTGGAAAATTTTGGTCTAAATATTGACGAAAAATCAAAGCAGAATGAGGAGAAGCACCGTCCTGTTGAAACACCAAAAGATCTCCATCATACTGTTGCTCATTTTCAATAATATCGATCAGGACAGCATCAATAGCGTCTTCCATTAATTGCAAATACATTTCGCCAGTCAAAATAACAGGTAGAAAAAAAGAACTCACAGGTCGATTTCCGAAAATGCCAGACCATACATTTAATTTTTGCGGTTGTTGTGTATGCATCTCGAGAAAAATTCTTGGGCTTGAATCAGACCATTAGCGGCAGTTGTAAGATTTACAGTACCATTCACGAAAAAGCTGCATTCATCGGAGAAATACATATTAAAAAGGAACTGTGGATTGTTTCCTGATGGATCACTCATTATCTCGCAAAATTGTAATCGGCGATCATAATCATACTCATAAGTTCCTGCACTAAATGTATTTTATACGGATGGATTTTGTTTTTCTTCAAAATTGTTTGGAGGCTAGTTCGATTGATCCTAGACACAGATCCCAGTTGCCTCGTACTAAATGTAGGATCTAAATGAACTTGTCCCAAAATTGCAACTTCATTAACTTCATTAAATATCAGGTTTTCAATTTCTCGTTTTTTATTACCTACATTTCCAGTATGTTTTTTACTAACTCTATAACGTACTTCCTATGAACATGTTTATCTTGATGTTCTTCATTAAATAGCTGATCTGTTCTATTCACATTATTTTTCATAAAATAAAGCGAAATGATAAGTACCCTTTCCGCAATTGAATAAACCATGGTATTTACTTTCCGAAAACGCCATTAAACAAACTACCAACCAACCAGCGCTTCGAAAAACGAAATAATTTATAATACTTTGGCATCCACTAACTACAGGTTCTTTGTGAGTTCGTATCGTACTCATTTGTGTTTTTACAAATCTGATAACAAATCATCAAAAAACAATGCAAAACAAGAAATTAACATTTAAACAATTCGGGTTCTTAACTGAAGTGACTGACATTTTTACGTTTAGTGATTTTTTGTAGGTTTAATTCAAATTCTTAAAAAGTATTAGGCAGAGATTTAAAATTTAAAGACTATTGTAAAGCGGATTGCAAGGGCTTTTAACCGACACCTTAGTTGACCCCAAATGCCACTGATATATTTTGGGGTGATTCTTACTCTCCCTTGGAGGTGAAAGTGGAGGATTCAAATGTGGAGGAGAAGGGTGTTTCCCTTTCGATCATGAATCTTCTAATCCGAGTAAAATATACTATTGTTTATTCAAACCTTTAAATAAAAAAAATATATAAAAAAGATTACTTTAATTATTACAGAAATGTTTCCAATCTAGCCAAAACATAAAAATAAATAACAATAAATACTAACAATTTTATTTATATTGATAAATAAATAGGAACAATTTTATTTTAACTGAAAGTTCTTCAAAATCTAAAATACTAAAAATATATTATTTCTGATAATGTATTTTAATGGAAAGTAAATGTCAAAATTATTTATTTTAAAATCTAGTAGTAATGTTTTATTATTGCAAATAATTTGTTTAACTTTTGCATAGAAAATACATTAATACATACAAAATTGTAGAATGTATAGTGCCAGTTGTTCAGTGTTAATAAAGCGTTCAACTGTAATATGTTAATTGTCAAAATTTATATTTTGTTTTGTGTTTCCCACTTTTACCGGGATTTTAGATTGTGGTGTGAGGCAAATAATTTGTTTATCTAAGTTTATTTAAATTTAATAATCCTGAAGTAAGTAAAAATATTTTTGATGTTTAAAACACCACATAAAAAACAACATTTAATTTCAAGAATTTTGAATCAATTAAACAAAACCCGGATTAATAGTTTATCACCTAGAAAGAAAAAAGTATATCGCATCAATACAAATCAAAGAAACAGAATGTGCAAATTAAGAAAAGCCTTATTTGATTCAAAAAATAAAACTGAAACTGCTGTTAGATTTAATACAAATTTGAATCCTGCAGGCATGAATTTTTTAAACAGTTTAAAAAATAATTCTAAAAAACTAAAACATTCCTGGTTAATATCAAATAAAGTACTGCATTGTAGCATTGTATCGAAAGGCGCAAGAGCATATAATATTTTTAAATGTTTTGTGGCTCTACCTAGTAAATCTAATTTGCTTTGCCTCTTAAAATTAATACCTTTTGCAGCAAGAATAAATGAAGCTAGGAAGCAGCCAGTGGCTTATTATTTTACTGAAGACCAGGTTAAAACTCAAGATTTAAAATTAATTTTAATAAAAGTAATATCATCATTGTAAAAAAATGGTTTAAACATTTTAGATGCTTTTGTTTTTCTTTATATTTCAGAATCAAAACCTTTTATATACCTATGAGGAGTATCTACGGATACAGAAGATAAAAGCAAAAAAGAAATGTATATGATTGTTTCAATGTATTTTGTGATCTTAATATCTTAATTAGAATTGTTTTATTAAAGTATAACTTTCCTTATTGTTAATATAAAAAAAGTGCAATTTTTGTCATAATTTTAGTTTAACCAAACATTAAATACACACACACACACATATATATATATATATATAGCTTTTAATATATCAATAAAATATTTTGTGATATTAATTGGAATTGTTTCATTAAAGTTTAACTTTAGTAGTTAGTATAAAAAAGTGAAATTTTTGTGATCTAAGCACAATTTTCCTTTAACCAAAGATTAGACATATTTATATGTGTGTGATATTAATTAGAATTTAAATGTAACAATAAAATAGAACCAAACAAAAAATATTTGAATTAATTTTTTCAACCCTTAATTTGCAGAATTTATCCATAATAGATATAAAAAGATAAACTAAACGTAACTGATTATCCACAGTATCTGTCGAAAGCGACCAAGTACTCTACGCTCGGAATATACAAGATTTTTACTACGATCACATTATTTAAGAAAATAAATTATGAATAATCGGTTTATATTAAAGATTAATTGTCGCCATTTTTACAAAGTAACTAAACTTTTTTCATATAGATGCGCCATTAAATTTTGATATTTTATGTCAATTGTATAAAGATTACTTCTTATTAATTGAAATATCTATAAAATGGTTGGTGATAAGATGGTTAATTATATACTTACATTATGAAACGTGGAAGAAACTAAGTTAATTCAATAAATACCATTCATTTTGTCTGTAGATATGTTTAATTTCGTCATAAACAAGGCAAATTCATATCATATAATAAAATGAAAGTGAGTGGATATTATCTCTAAAACTCCTACATTATTCTTCCGGCAGAGATGTCGTGCCTGTTTGGAAATGGGAGAAGGGGATTTTGAACATCTAACATCTAACTTTGTTTCTTTTCATTTTGTTTTTAAGTTTCTATCGTTTGTTTGTAAATAATAAAAATAATGTGTAAACGCAAAATGCTTTAAAAATAAATAACTCTCTCTATCTCCGAAACCGTCAATTTGAGAACCCATGTTTATTAAGACTTTTTGAGTTATTTTGGTCCATACTACACTACATATACTTTTCAAATATTCGAACTTGTTTTAACACTTTGTATACTAGTGTCTACGTACGTTGGACAGTTATATCCGTAATTAAAATTAAGCGAGCGTTTTTTAAATTTTGTCGCTCTAGAGCTCGGAAATGGTCGATTTTGCGGTGACTTACCGCAGCGCAAAAACCTACTTTCCATAGTGATCGTAGAAAAAACATATTTTGCAACTTCAATTTCAAAGAGAGAGGACTTTTAAATTGAAATAGGTTTTATTAAACATTAATGAACTATAATATAAAAATAAATAGATGACTCTGTGCTTGTTTGCTTTGATTTTTGCATGTCTCCCCGAGTTAAGATACGAAAACTGATAGTCGAATACTCTACTTGATTTTGATGACGGCCAGAAATATTAAAAAACGAAAAATTCCCGATTATGAATATTTGAGCCTTCCATCATTATATGACAGTTATTAAACCTAACCCGTAATTTTTTCTTTTCGTTTCAAAATGTCAGGTGGTATATCAAAAAATCAAACTGGAAATAAAAATTGACTGTGAATTAATTTCTATTCTTACCTTAAAGTCCGATAGTGCAAATTTCTTAATTCTCGTGAATAAAAGGATAAAGTGGATAGAAAAAAATAGGATATTTAACCTGTTTCACGAAGTTTTATATTAAACAAGAATTCAACGGCTTTTTTACCAACAAAGAATATCTGAGAATGGCTAAACAACTTTCTAGCACACTAAAGCTACTCAAAATATGGAAAAGCAAAAATATTTTTTTTCTACGATCGCTATGCAAAGTAAGGTTTTGCGCTACATTAAGTCACCGCAAAATTGACGTTTTCCGAGGAGTGATGTCAAATGACAGAATTTTAAATATGCATACAACTGTACACCGTACATAAACAGTAGTATATACAGGGTGGTCAAACCTAAACGAAACAGAGCCATTATCAGGAACTGCGTCAACATTTTAGAATAACACAGGGACCGTCGATTTTTGATCAAAGGGGGACACTTTTTTCCGGTATTTTCGACATAGCTGTTTACACCTCCAAGCGAGGGTAACAATCACCTTAAAATATTTAAATAGCATTATGGGTCAAGTAAGGCATCATTTTAAAGCCCTTTAAATTCTCTTTATAACAGTCTTTAGATTTTAAAATTCGGCTGATACTTTTTAAAATATTACATTTTCAAATTTAAATTATGTACTTGTTTAGTTTTTAATGACACATGGGTCGTTGAGTACGCCAATGGTTTAAATGTTGATTTTCTTGCTTTGCATTGGTTTTGTAATTTTTGTATCACATTTGTAAAAGACAAATTGATACGATACGGATACACAAAGAACGTGAAATTAGTGGATTCGTATATCGAAGCGAAGGTTTGTTTAATTGTGTTTTTGAAAATTAAATACCATGGTTTATTCCATTGCGGAAAGGGTAGATATCATTTCGCTTTATTTTATGAACAATAAGTGTGAAAACGTAACGGCTCAGTTAATTAATGAAAAATATCAAGATAAACAGGTCAGTAGGAAGTATGTTCTAGAGTTAGTGAAAAAATTTCAAGAGATTGGAAATGTAGCTAATAAAAAATGAGAAAATAGACCGCCTGTAGTTAATACAGCTAGTGAAGTTGCAGTTTTGAGATATGTTCATCTAGATCCTACGTTAAGTACAAGGCAATTAGCATCTGTGTCTGGGATCAATCGAAGTAGCATTCAAACCATTTTGAAGAAGAACAAATTCCAGTCGTATAAAATACATTTAGTGCAGGAACTTAATGAGGATGATTATGACCGCCGTTTGCAATTTTGCGAAATAATGAGTGAGCGAGTAGCGAACGATTCACAGTTTCTTTTTAATATCTGTTTCTCCGATGAATGCACAGCTTTTTTATGAACGGTAGCGTAAATCACCACAATTGCCGCTACTGGTCTGATTCAAACCAAAGAATTTTCCAGGCGGTACATATACAGCAACCGCAAAAATTAAATGTATGGGCTGGCATTTTCGGTGATCGGCTGGTGGATACATATTTTTTACCTGGTAATTTGACTGGCAAAATTTATTTGCAATTACTGGAAGATGCTATTAACCATACCTTGACCGATATTATTGAAAATCACTAACAGTATTGTGAAGATCATTTAATGTTCCAACAGGACGGTGCTCCTTCGCATTATGCTTTGATTGTTCGTCAGTATTTAGACCAACATTTTCCATGGCACTGGATTGGGAGAAGAGGTAGCATTGAATGGTCTCCACGGTCACCAGATTTGTGGGTGCGGGTTGCGGGTGGTCATCAATTTGAACATTTAATTTAATTAAGAAGTAAGTAAACAATTAAACATAATTTAAATTTTAAAATGTAATTTATTAAAAGTGTCTCCCTTTGATCAAAAATCTTAATACACAAATAGACATTTTATTCAACTTTTGTTGTGGATATGGTAACAATACAATATTTGCTTCCTTTTTTCTTTATCGTGAACAATACATTTGAAAGCTGCCAAGATATATTCTAAATATCTGGTATTAACTATCAAATCGTTTTCGTCTCTATGTAATGTATAATAAAGATTTTTTACAAGTGGCGTGTGACGAATTATTTGTTGTTTGTTTTTAATCCAAATTAGGATGATGCATATTGTGGCCAGCTTGATATAGGTAGCTTCATATTTTTTATAAATCCTATTTTACAAAGCAAAAGTAACATTAAGATCAAGCGATGTAATTAATTCATCTGGGAGCTTAATCTGTTTATTGAATATTATGTTTAATGTATGTTTAAATTTACTAGTAGAAGATTCTGGCTCGATACTCTTTTCCGCTTTTTTCTGCTAAGTTAAGATAATCTAAAATATTTTTGTCACCGGGTTTGTTTATAACTGACTCGTCTTCAAGAGTATTTATTGCTATTCACGACTAGAAATTCTTCTATCGCGGAGAAATTCATCTTGTGATAATACGGCAATTGCAAAATTACTTGTGTCTGTTTTCAGGGTTTCTCAAAATCAGGATATATAAGAATTTGATCATTAGCTAGAATGACTTTGGACCTATTAAAACAATTAATAAATGAATCGTTATGTACAATTTTTTTAGATATTTTGTTAAAGTCTTAGTGATTTGAAAAAATCTGAAATAAATCGCCTACAATACCCTAATAAGCCAAGGAAGCTTTTAATTTCTTTAAAAGTTCGCGGGATTGGATTTTTTCCCTCCTAAGTACTAAAAGCCGTTTTTCCAATATATTTATATATTTTTCGCTTATTTGAATTTGATGAAAACCTGAATATAGATTTATGGTCGAAAAGTAATTCGCTCTACTGAATTTTCTAAGATATCGGTAATTACAGGTGTAGAATACTTATCAACAATTGTTTGCTCATTTATTTTGCGGTAGACAGTACCTAGGCTCCAACTCCTTTTTCCCAGTTACGGCGTTAAAGCGTTTTGGCACAATCTATACTAGACTAAAAAATGGAGAATTGGCTTGTATTATTTCCATCGCTAACATTTTCCCTATTTGCTTCCTAACTTCCTATTTACGGATTTCAGGAAAGCCATAATATTTTATACTTAATTTGATTGGTGAAACTAAGGGCTGTGTCTTCACAATAAAAAATATTCTTCTTTATTACAATGGTTAAGCCTCATATTTTTTAGATTGTCGTTTAACAAATTATCATAATAACTTGGAATTTCTTCATTAATTTTTTCAATACTATTTACCTGAACTAAATCTATCGGTACTATATTTAAAGGATCGGAAATTTGTAACCTAACTGGATATTCATTTACATAAAAAAACAATTTTTTAATTTATAGCACAACATAATAAAATTTTTCTCACCTGGAGTATCTAGTGGTTTATCAACATTAGTTTTTAATCCAAAAGTGTACTTTGGAGAATTATCGTGAATTGCTCTTTCTGCTTTATTCGGGTTGTAATCTCCTGGAGCGGGGAAACTTTCAGGTTTTGATTCTTTTGGTCGACTATGCAAACTTAAAGATGGTGGTGTATCTTTTCCTTAAACATAACTGAATATTACTTTTTGTAAATATGCTATAATGAAGGATTTTCATAACCCCTAATTATAGGGAGTTTGAAAACTCTAAAAAAATATTTTTTTTATTTTACCGGTTTCCCTTTTTTATTGGATATGTAATGTAAACACATCTCCAAAAGTCTTGGTCCACTTGAATATTATTTAAAAAAATAACATTAAATTTGTAATATTTATTCGTTCTTATGCTTTAGTGTCATGCTAAAATGTGGAATGTAAAAACTTTGGAATGTACGCTCCTAAAAATACACAATTAACCAAATAATGAAAAAGGTGCAAAAATGTTGAAGCAGTAAAATTTTTATTATGAAAAAACAAATGTATTGCGGTAACAAAAACATAAGTTAATAGTTGATCGCCTCTTCACGCAAGCAATTGCACTCCCACTCTTCTTGAACAGCTACAGTCAAGTTTACAGGAGCGTTTTTTGATTGGATATTACCCTGCCAATATAATTCCATACATATTAAATGGGATTCATATCTTGTAAGTTTTTGGCCAATTCATTCTTTGGATATCTCGTTCCTGTAGTATGTTATGTACTCTTCACGTGCGATGTGGTTTGGCTTATCGTCTTGAAAAATGAAATTTGCTCTAAAGTTGTTGCGCAAAGGCTGAATTTTTGGTTCGATAATGTTTTCAACGTATATGGTGTCCGTCATTGTTTGCTCAACGGAAATAAGTAGTGTATGGTGAAGGTACATTACACCCCTCCCAAAACGAATCCGTTTTGATAAGGAACAAGTGAGTCGTTCCTATCTACCAGGACCCCTCCAGATCCTTTCCCGCCGACTATCACTGTGAAAACCAAATCGGGACTCCTCCGAAAAAAGAACGTTGCGCTATTGTTGCAAAAGCCAATCCCTGTGCTCTTAAGCCCATTGAAAACGTGCAACTTTATTTCGAGGTAAAAGTCTAGGCACTCTTAAAGGTCTTCTTGCCCTTAGATTTGAGCAAGGTAATCTTCTTCTGACGGTACTTCCTAAAGCTGTCTTTCGGTATATTCGGTTCCTTCGGATGAAATTAACCATATATCTGTCTTCCCTCTCTGATATAACTCTGTGTCGACCAGTAACTGGTTTTTACGCGACGATATCAGTTTTCTGGAAAAGGACCACTATGCGCCTCACCGAAGTCCGTGGCATATTCAAACATTAAACATTCTGATGATTTTATAAATCCTCTTGATGTAAGGCCACTATTCTTGCTCGGTCAAACTGAGAAATCAGTTTACCCGGCATTATCCCCAAGGTTTAATTGATATTTTAATACTCGCTGTTAGGTTAAAACTGATCTCTATTACAAACGTTGCTATACTTGCGGAAGAAAACAATTTTTTGCTACTATATTTATTTTGTTTTTAAGATAAGATACGAGAATATTTACAAACAAAAAATGAACTCATTGCATAGGCAAACTTAAAAGTTAACAGGGTAGGAAGTAGGGTGCATGGCTTTTGGAGATGCGTGTAATAATTTTACCTTTAGCACTCATTCCCGAAATATTATATTGACCTGGCCCTGGACCAATACTATCTAGCCTTCCATTTTGTCTAGAACCAAAACTAAAAGCTGGCGCTCTCTCAGTTTTAGACTCCAAAGTTCTTCTCCCTGTAAAAATACACTTATAATCATATAAAATAGATTAAAACATCACATAAAAACAAACCGAATTTGATGTACAAGATTTTCAATTTTTTTAATTAATTATATTGTATATTTTATTTTAATTTTTTTTATTAGAAAATGAATATAAATACACACCAAAACGGAAAATAAAATTTTTAAATTTTTCTATACTAATAAAAGGTAACACATAACCGTTTTATGATGATATATTTTAATTTGTTTGTAAGGAAATGACGAAACGAATAAGAACGGATGAACAAATAGTAAATGCATCAAATCGAAATTTTCTACAAATATCTGTATGGGTGTATGTAACAAATAGGAATAAAATGGAAACCAACTAAAGTTTGATTGTTGACAGTTACACGAAACTTCCAAGAAAGTGTCTTAAACTGATATTATTATATCGATGTATGTTTTTATTGGATTTATTGGTTTAACAACATCTAGCGATGTTAGAAATAAATTTTATTTCATCTTCTTGGCGTTTTTATTTTTAATATCCTGTGGCAAATTTATGCAGTTCAATCCCCTACAGATTTACATGTCATGCTTGTTGGTTAAATTTAATTTGTTTCTTATATCTTCCTTGGACAAATACTTGAACGGGATAAGACGTGAAAATGTTTACATATTTCTACAATATATAGAGTCTCTCATAGGGAATATCATGTGGCCATAAAAAAGTGTGCCTTCCTTTATTAATATATAGAGTGAGATTTTTTTAAAGTTAGAAATTCCAGGACCTCCTGCACAAAAATCAATTGGGAAGGATCATATCAAAAACTCCACCCTGTATGCGAATGATTTAAATTGTAATAAATTATTTTCAAAGTACATAAAAACGCAATAAAAAGTGTGTATGCAACATTTTTGTCATATTATTATTAAATTTGTAATAAACGAACTTTTAGCTAAAATTAAAAAACCACCATCACACATCACACAATACTATATAAATTTAAAACAACCATTATGAAATATGATGAATGAAATATTTTGAATAAAATAAGTACAAGATATGTATTAATTGTTATAAATACACGGTTACTGTCATTTTATCTAATAACCAAGACCGTATTAGATATTTTTTCAATTTTTAATTTTTCAATAGAGATCGTTCTCTATATTTTTTTAGACTAGGTCAATAGTTAAAATTACTGGAGTTAATTAATAATAATTCCATGTGTCTTAGAAATGTGTTTATTACATTTGAATTTTATGTTAATAAAGAATTATCTGTTACGAATAATAAGGAACAACTATTTTAAAATAAAAAAATACTACATAGAATAAGAACATTCAAAATTCGGACAGATACGTTTACAGTAATTAATAATTCTCTTAAAGCTTATTTTTTATCTGCATTTAACGGTTTTTTCCATATGTTCTTTTGTCTTAATTTAAATTCTAGGTATCCCTTTTTTCTCGTTTTATAGCGTAATTTACTTTATTTCTCACAGTTTTATAATATTTTCAGTCATTTATATTTGTTGTCCGAATGAATTTTTGATGAGCTTTGTCTCGCTATTATTTTTATCGTAAGTATTAATTTTCGCTATATTCCTAATTTTGATCTTTTTTATATTGACTCTTATATCACCAAGGAAAAAATTAACCAATCGATATACTAGAATGTCAAAGCTAGCAAGTTTGTACTGAGGAATCATTTAGAATATAAGGATCAGTGGTGGTATTCTTCCTAAAGATGTCGAATTCTAGTTTATTATTATTTCTTATTACTAAATGGCACTTTCCCATTATTCTCATTGGTAAACTTTATAGATGGGTAACGGTTATTTAATCTGGAAATAAATTTATATTTGTCGATTTTATATCAAAAACTGCAAGAATGTCATTTACAGATTATCGAAAAATACTTTAATCCTTGATTAATTGCGGTTTTGAATCTACTGATAAAAATATTTAGTATAAACGGCGATCATTGCCTTCCTTCATGTTGCTTGTAATAGGAATTATTCTATTGAAAGAAAGTTCATTCCATGCATAATTAATAATTTTGTTAAAGCTGAATTTAATATTCATAGTTTGGATGAACATTCTCGTAATCTTAAAGATCTTCAGTCTATTGTAGAATCGTTTTTGTTAGTTCAAAATATATCTGAACCTACTCACTTCTCTAATAATTCAATGTCTCTAATTAAAAATCTAATTAAAAACTTATTTACCTACACAGGCATGAACTAACCAAAGAAACTAAGTTAATGCTCACTGATTAACTGGTCTTATCTCATTTTAACCATTGTGACAATGTGTACGGCCCTTGTTTGCGCAAGGTTGATTCAGACCGGGTTCAAAAAGTGCAAAATAGCTGTCTGCGGTTGAAATATGGCATTAGGAAATATGATCGAATCTCGCATAAGTTAAAGGATGAAAAATGGCTAAATATGTACAACAGGCGCAAACTTCATTCCTTATGTTTATATTACACGACTCATATACTGGATATCCCTAATTACACGCTTCCTGTGAATGCTTATAAGAAATAATTTTAAAAGCAATTACTCGAGCATCAATAAGAACTACTTTAACTTAATTTAACTTATTTCACTTATTTAAATTATTTTACTTAGATACTTTGTTATGTTTATTTCTTCGGTTATGTCAAATTGTCTATTGTAATCATAGGTATTACGTCATGTTAATGTTATATAAGATGTCATCTGTGAATATTATATTATTATAGTTTGTAGGTATATTATTAGTATTCTGCATAGCATGAAAAAATTGATTATCGGACCTAATGCTGCCTAATGCTAGTTTTTGAGAATTTTCGTTCGTAGCTTCAAGTTAGGAACCTTTTTAAGTTTTTAATAACTAAAAACATTTTTCTCTTAAACTACATATTTTCAAATTAAGTTTTTTTTTTTAAGTCTTTATGCGTCGTTTCCGAACGTACTTCATTTAGTGTTTATGTTACAGCTGCAACCAGAAGGGTAATCCTAGGTTTAACCGATTAAAGCTGAGTCTAACCAATTCTAGTCGATTATAGCCCCAAAAATTCCAATGTTTCCACATGTAATCGACTAAAGCTGGGTCTAATCAATCCTAGTTTATTAGTTTAGATTACCTTAGGTTAGGTGAGGTGAGGTTAGGTTAAGTCAGGTTCGTTTAGGTTAAGCTAGGTTGTAGTTAGTTTTAGCCGGTTAAAAGGTGAAAGCGTTGACTTTAATTAATTACTTCATTTTTATGATATTTAAATGGTTTCTTAAAAGAAGACCGTTATCAAAAAATAATTACCTATATATGATGGTAATGCCACGCTTGCTGGACCTGGTCCTTTGAATTCAGCAGCAATTGGGCCTCGTCGTTTTGTTGGAGTCCAAGGTCGTTGTGTAATTCCTCCCATTTTAAATCTAAGTAAAAAAAAATATTAATTTTAATATACGATGAATGAATCCATTAGGTAATAAATATTGTCTATAAGATTTTTAGTGTATACTTGTAAAAATAGTAGAACGATAATATATTTTTGTTATTTTGACATCTAAATATGCGCAATTTAAAATATAAATATATATATATATATACATATATCATATAAAAGCGAATTATTTGTTGTTACTCTATTCAATGGTTTATAATTATTAGAAATCTAACAGAACTCTTTAAAACTATATCCGAGCTTTTCAAAAGTTTATTTACAAATTTTATTTACAAATTAAATTTATAATAACATTATATATAAAAAAAATATTTTTATAAAAAGAGATGTTACTTACAATTTTATAAGGTTTGTTTCATATGAATATTATTATAAATTCATAAGGAAACAAAAGTTTTTTTAAACAAATAATTTAAATGTAACTTTACAAGAGATATTAATTGTACAGAATTTAAAATATTTGATAGTTAGAAAATCTATAACTTTGACATATGTATGGATCATAGCTGTTAAATATAGATAAAATCTCATAGATAGATTCTCTAGGAAGAGAGAAAATTATATCATCAACATACTTTTTAATAAAAAATAGATTAAATAGTAGGAGAGGTATAATATTGTCTAATAAATCATTCATTACATAGGAAGTTAATATAGGTGAGATTGGTGCTCCCAGTGGGGTACCAAAAGTTTGTTTATAAAAATTAGTATTGAAAGAGAAATATGTATTACTAAATAAAAAAGTAATTAATTCTAGAAAATACTCTTTATTAATAGGGCAATAGTTGGTAATATGAGACAATTTTTTGTTAATTGCTCTAATTGCTGCATTAAGATAAATGTTGCTACATAAGGAAACAATATCTAAACTAGCAATTACACAATTGGAAGGTAACTGTAACTTATTATATTTTTGAAAAGTTTCAAAAGAATTTTTAATGAAATAATCGTTATTATTATCATATGTTTTGGTTAGAATATCAGTTAGATATGATGTAATTAAATGTGTTGGAATACCAATTGAAGCTACAATAGGTCTTAACGATAAAGTTGGTTTATGAATTTTTGGTAGTGCATAAAATTTTCTTGAAAAGAAGTTTTTTATTTTGAAAAGTAGATTAGGAAAAAAATATATCTTACAATTAGATTTATGTAATTGATTAGTGATTATGTTTGTCGATTTTGCTATCATGATATTTCGTACATTAATATCATTAACAGATGAAGTTATATAATCAATATCTGTAAGAATATTTCTTATAGCAATATCTTTTTTTATTATTGGTTCTATACTAAATTTTGGGCCAAGTAATAAAAATAATATATCAATAGGTATTTCAATATTAGTTAGATTTTTTATTAAATTTGATTTAGTTTTTAGTTTAGTCTCCGTTTCCTTATTTATCAGTTCACTTTGTGAACTATCCTATTAAACGTAACGTGTTGACGACTTACGAAATTTTGAAAAATTGTTTCATTTGTTGTTGAAATTATATCCAATTTTAGTTAATTTAAATTATTTTCTAAATAAGTTATTAATTTTTGATTATTTGAAATTTCAATATTTATTACTTTATAACCTAACTTATAAATATGTTGATTGTTCTTACTTGATTGCAAATCTTATAAATAATTCGCTTTTATATTGAATCTTTATTCATGGAATTTTACCAAGATATACATAGAATATATGGTAATAATGCTGTCCATAACATAAAATCCTGGTCCAAAACTAAAATAAAACTAGCAAATGAATATAACAGACGACGTTTTTTACTAAGATGTAGAAGTAATGGTATTCATCCTAATCACGTAACATCAGCAATTAAACCTTTAAAAAATCTAATAAAAAAATGGTCACATATTACCAACTATTGCATTATTAACAAAGAGTCTTTTCTAGAATTAATTACTTTTTTAATTAATAATACATATTTCTCTTTCAATGATAATTTTTATAAACAAACTTTTGGTACCCCCATGGGAGCAACAATCTCCCCTATATTAACTTCCTATGTAATGGTTAATTTGTTAGACATTATAACTCTCCTACCAATTGCTATTCAGCAAAATTAATAATACGAAAATGACAAATTCGACAGTATTAACAATAGATTAGGTTTTTTCAAAACTTAAGGATAAAATTCCAACAAATTTACAAAATGATATAGTTTATTGCATAGCATGTCTCCAATGTAATAAACAATACATCGGACAAATATCAAGACTGTTAAAAAATAGAATAACCTCTCACAAAAGTCATAGTAGATAACAATCCTGAAAGATAGATAGAGATTAGCAGAATACGTACGTAAAAAAAAACATAGTATAAATTTTAATGAAACAAAAATTTTAGCTAATCAACCTAATTATTCTGAAAGACTTTTTATTCAAATGTCATTGAATTGAATGAATTTTGGTATACTGTGACGTCCCGTTTAGTCCTGATATAATACGAAACGTATTTTTTTATAAATTTTTTTCCGCGATTAATAATAATAATAATAATAATAATAATAATAATAATAATAATAATAATAATAATAATAATATCTTAGATGTTGATAAATATAAAAAAAAATCAAGATAGTATCTATCCTGCGTAAAAGTTGATATTTTTATATGCAAAAGTACTTCGTAGAAGTAAAAATCCACCTAATCTGAGGAAAGTTATTTTGAATCAAATTAACCCATACATAATGTCATAGTTTGAAAGATGTTAAAAAAAAATTAGTATTTCATATAACTTTTTTCCTGGGGTTGTTTTTTTACAATTTATGGACCTCTAAAGTTAAAGATTTTTCTATTGATACATTTTAATGAATCCCGTAAAATTTATGTTTTTTTTCTTTTCTTTAGTGCTGGTAAATTCCTATCACTTATATTCTTTACTGTTTTAATTGTAAACATTTTAAATATTTAATTGTATCTAACTTAAAACAAGATTACCTCAATGTCTCAAATATACATGGGACATTTAAAATTTCGTATTAATAAAGACTTCAACAAATTGTGAAGATTGTGTCCGTAGTCCGTCGCTATATATTCTAAAAGATTTATGACCAAAACTTAAAAATAAAAAATATATTTAATTGTGTATCAATATTTGGTAAAAACGGAAAGTGTTTTTCAAAAACTTTGATAAAAAAATAGATAATTACAGGAATCGTATTAAAGATTTTTCAAACAATATATTGAAATTTTAGCTTTTCTACTTTATTTTTCCAAATTCCAAAAAACTGGAATTACCAATGTAAAATGTTGTCTAGATGCAAAATATAATTTTTAAATTTGATGTATATGTTACAGCTAAAGCTAGAATAAAGAGTAATCCTAGGTTTAACCGGATAAAATTAGCTAGGTTTTGCAGAGAGCCATTAAAGTTTTGAGATGTAAACTCTACAAGTGTTTCAGTTTACATGGAACCTACAAAACAATACTTCCTTATCGAAGCCTTCCTTACCTGATTTTCCAGACGAGTATGACGGAGAATTACTAAAGTGTAGAGACTTTGCCATAATGAAATCTCTAAGCATTAAGTCCATTTTTGTGTATGTGAGAATGATGTTCAGGAAATATTAAAGATTAACAACAAACTGTATTCAAATGTATTTTCTAAGTAGTTTATTAGGTAACGTAACGAAGTATTTGTTTTATTATTAGGCCGAAATAATTAATGCTTTGTACGATTATTTGGTGCAATAAAATTTGGCTAATACTTTTCTGTTTTATTGATCAAACACCGATTATTAGACATCGCGTTTTATGCTAGCTTTTTTGCAGATCTTAGCAACATTTTTTTATCTAAAAATATATTAAAGTTGTCCTGGCGATTTTACATCACTCATATTTTCTGAGAGTGTGGTATCACATCTAGTGGCGTTGGTGTTGTTGTTTTTCTCGTATTTATTATCAGTTCAAACTTTACCTGTTCCTTTGTTCCATATAGATGTTTAATAGTTATTTTATCATGTGTACTTAAATGTGTAATTGATTCTTGATAACATGGATACCATGGATTATTGCTTCTTGGACATCACAATGTCCTAATTCCAATACTTGATCAATTTTGTGAGTAAAACCATAAGAAAACTAGTTTCATTTGCAGGAACTTAATTTAGTTCGATTTCAAAATTCCATTTTTCCCTTTCATCTAAGTAGATTTCTATGCATTTGTTATTATTATCGGAACAATAAGAGTGTGCTAATTTTTTCGAAAAGTCTTTGCAACTATTGTTATTATTATGATTGTTTCTACCTCTACTTTGTGGAATTTCTTTATAATAAATGTAAAAGATCATTATAATTTATCTTTTACATTTACTATTGCTGTTATATCATGTTTTGCATCAAATAATGTAATTATTTCAAATGTTAAAACAGTATCTTGTTCCTATACGGCAAATACCATTTTAGCTGCTTTATAATGATAGTCTCCAGCTTGAGGAAACTACCATAGAAATTTGGTTTTACTCAACTCTGAATTGTAAAAGTGTTTTCTCCAACTGTATATTGAGGCCATTTTTCGTCATTTGGTTTTCTATCAACTGGTAAATTTTATTTTTCTTGAAATTTTCTTAGTGTACTTCTGAAGTCGGTAATAGAATTATCGTTAATATTATCGACATAACCAAATCATTTTAAGTACAACTTGACCTTTGTCTGGTCAATACTGCTGGAAAAAACAAAAATATAAGTAAGTATATCGTGTTTTTTTGTAAATATGTGTTATGTAACTGAGCAATATAGATGATGCTACTATTGCATTTTTTATTGCCTTTTTAGATTTAGGTCTGCACATGATATTTTCTGCCGTTAAATGTCCATCTGCTCCACTGCTTTGGCAATGTTTTAACGCATCATTTTTCCTTATATATTAGATCTATGTGTCGTTCATAATATAATGGTGTTTGTTGCATCTCTATTGGACAACTTTGTTTATCATTTTCGTCTGTCTGAGGGATCTAAAGGAAACTCTTACTCCGGCCCAAATTTAAATTCTTCTGATAAATGGCTCTTAACACGTGATTTAGAATATATTAAACGAAAAGATGGAAAAGTAGGAGAGGTACGTCTTTTAACTCTTGATGGTGAATATTCTCGATTTATCACTAAGTTATGTCTCTTACCCGTTCTTTCTTCAGTTGAAGCTCTAACTGAGGATACATCAGCATTAATATAGTTTCAAAGATACATTTTTTCTGTCTCCTTATTTTTTTTTATTATTTTTTGTGTATCTAGCTCTTTCACTACTCTACTAGGTATGGTAGTACTAAAAAATCTTTTTTTTTATATTTAGTAAATAGTTTTGTATTGTTTTAAAATTTTCTTTTTAAAGATAAAAATATGTTTTTAACAATTTAAAATGAATCACCTAGTTGTTTGTATATAGTATCATTTTTAAGAGTAAGCAATTTCCCATTAGGAAATATAATTGTTGATGTTTTAAATATTTTTTTTTGTGAACTTATGATCCTCGTGTAGGATAGGTTGAGAAGTGAATTGTTTTTTATTCCAGAATTTTTCTAACAAATATTTGATAGGCTGCTCTCAATTATTGGGTAATAAAGAATTGTTATTGTAAAAACTTTATTTAATAGTGAGTGATTTATTTACAAAGGATTCATCAAATTATTCATTAACAAAATGTTCATCGTTGTTTGATATTGATTAATTACTGAATAAAGTTACAAAGTTGGTTGCAAAATCGCGTGATAAGGATTCAGTATTTGTTAAAATTTCAATGTTTGCTAGAGATTTATTTATTGCTTGTTAAAGATAAATTAACCGACCAACATTCAATATTTTATAAGTTTGCAATGTTTGATACAGTTACAATATTGTATAATTCAGGTACATTGTTTGACAGAATTGTTGATGGTCAACTTGACTGCTTTTTGTTTCGTCCTGCTCAGAATATTGTTTAGGACTAGTGATTTTGTACCTTAGTACTAGGTTAATGAGAAGAGGGAGTTCATGAATGAGTGTGAAGTACAAGAATAATTTGCTCTCGATAAGCATGTATTTAAGCATAACTTATTTTGAAATATAATTTGTAATAGATCAGCAATGAATAATGACAAATAATAATAACAAGCGTAAATTTTGTGTGTTTTTTTCGTTGCAGTTTGCACATGTAACGAACTACGATTGAGATGAATTGTTAAGAGCTGTTGCGGGAACCTTATGTGCAACTGAATGAATCGTTGCTTTTGAGGCCTTGTGTTTAATTGATTCGAACTTTGAGATTTATTTAATTTAGCTATGTTATGAAAAGTTTGGATTGTTCTTATATCTATGCAATGTTTGTTTAAAAATTCAAAGTTCTTTGGAGACACTTAAGTATGTTTGAGTCTGTTTATCTAAAGCTTTACGTGAGTTCTAGTCAAATTTTTGTGCAATAATTGGAGATATTACAGTTTCAAAATGTTGATTTGGCTGATATTTCAATGTGTGTAATGATTCAAATGTTGATTGAGCTAAGATAATAATAAAATAGCAACTTTACATTTTAATATTTCAGGAATCGATAGCAATTGCTGAAAATGATTTGATACCATTTGCTAGTATTATTACATCTGGATTCTAATAGATCTAATGCAATTTGAAAGTTATCGTCAATTTAGGGATTATAGACCATGAATTAATTCCTCGACAAGATAAAAATCTAGGTAATATTCCTCAGAAAGTATTGAAACAATACGTTAGGCACTAGAGAATTATTTCTTAAAAAGTCCCCAAACTGAAAGCTCAATAAATTCTTACAACTGATAAATTATAATTAAACCAAAAACACGTTTTCACGTTACTACCATTAAACATTTCGCAAGTAAATCTCGCATTACGGCTTACCTAATTGACGATCGAAATCAAACCATCAATCAAATCATTGACCTTTTCAAAGACTATCTAGATCCGAAAAAGCTATATTGTATTTATATCTCAATTCTCAAATAAAAATGTAAATTCTACTTTAACTTAGAACAACGTTACAAAATACATTTAAACATAATTATTATAATTTAGTAACAACCGGAAAAGTCATAACAGATTTAGAAGAGCTAGGATTACCATTAACTATCACCACGACAAAGTCACCGCGGTAATAATACGAAATACGCTTAGACCATATATATAATCCCTGAACTGAGAGTGTGCTAGAGAGAATGGTCATGAACATAACTAGAGAGAGAGAGAGAGAGAGAGAGAGAGAGAGAGAGAGAGAGAGAGAGAGAGGGGGGGTAATAAAAGGGTAAATAATTAGTAGTGTTAATATTGTGGTTACCGTGGTTTTGTAAAACGTATACATCTGTGTGGTTTGTTTCCCCTTCTGTTTCCATCTCTCTCTTAGGCTTTATATTTTCTAAGATCACTCTAGTATCCTCTCACTCTACGAATGTTCATTACAACGAGTGACGTCACGCTCCGTCCAGTTTATATATGGTCTAAGTCAATCATTTTCATTAACAGTCACCACCAGTAAACCCTTGAAAGTATTCAAATAAATATTTTCCAAATAATGAAAACTAAATTTTTAACAATACTTCATTGATTTTCAAAATATGGCCAGGCTTATATTGTGGAACTTATTCTTAATTCAGCTATTACATAATACTTAAGTATGTTCGTGTCACAATTTGGCACATCATTTTCAATAACTTGGGATAGCGGAACCGACTTCAAATGAGAATTACTAAAAAAATTGTGTAAATTGCATAAAATAAAACTACATTCTACAACACCTCAAAATTCAAATATCAACAATCCATTTGATATATTTCACTTATCTGTTTTAGAAAACGGCAGATTATTAAAAATGGAATATTTTATTATTAATATAAAACAGAGAAGTGTACTCTAAGTACTTTTCATGTACTCGGTACTTTTTTACCAGGAATTATTCAGCTTTGGAATCAAATAATTTATTTTTGTATAAGTAATGAACTATGAATTGGGTATACGGGAATTGGATTTTGAGAATTAGGATAAAGTAATAGAAAATTAAAAACTTTAATTTTCTCTACACTTCGCTTAACTGCGAGACGTAATAACCTTGGAATTTTTCTAACAACTTGAACAAGTAATTAATTAAATTAGTAAGTATTCAAAATTGCATAAACCCATTAGTATTTAGTATTTGGGATTTGTAAAAGTATTCAAGTATTTGATTACGTATATTTGTACTTGGTATTCGAGTACTTCCTATAAAAAGTAGTGGTACTCTGTACTCAAGTGCTTTCTTTCTGTGCTCGGAAGAGCCAGAATATAAAACATTGTATAGTTTGCTGTTGGAAACTCAGTCATAGCGTTATAGGCCACCGACCCTATAACATAATTTTAAATAATACTAAAGCTTTCTAGAAATAAATCAAAACACCGTTTTATAAAATTATTAGTAAACAAACGTTCATTAAAGAAGATTTTAACAATAAAAATTGTACAATTCACAAATAAAAAGTTAAGAAACCTCTCATTAATATTTAAATTTCTTTGCAGTATGGCAATCAGTTGAACAATAATACCCTGATCATGACCCTTCCACTGCTAATCATAGGGGAAAAGTTAATACAAACTAAGCATAATTTGTATTTTGTCGACACCAATTTATAAATTGTCTAGTTGGAAAATACTGAAAAAAATTATATTAAGTTAAAAAAAAATTTGAAGACGCCTAATTAATATGTAATCTATTTAAACATGTAAAATATTTATTAAATACTACTAGAATTAAACTAAATAATTTTGCCTTTTACAATGTTAAGAATATAAACAGAAGTAAAAGGGGGTGTGATACTATTAGTAAATTACTTTTTGGAATTTTAGTCCATAATGACGAAATGAAGTATAATTCGTAAAATCAAAAATTAATGTAAATCAAAATCTCATACCAATTAAAAGGTTAAATTTTGCGGATTTAGGTATTTTACATACTTTAATTATACCTCTCAAACAACTAACAAATTTGATAATTTACGTTTCATCTATTGGTAGTGAAAATAAAACAATTAAATTTAAGGATCCAATAATTATAATCAGTTAGCAGAAATTTAAGTGAAATTCAAATTCTCATCAATAATATTTGCTATTCATATTCTTATTCTCATAGATAATGACTTTCTAACCCACCAAATAATTGCCTTACTCTTCAAAAAGTTCATTCTTTTTGCACAGAACTAATTTCTTGGATGGTGCGTTCACAAACATAATATTTTTATTTTGTAATATCCAATAAAAATAAATGACGCCTTTTAAATAAACTATTGTTAAGATATTATTTACCCATTCATAACTTAAAACTAATTAAGGATTAAAATCTTAAAATGAATAGGTTGTTAATATTTTGTATTTGCACTTTTAGGTAAAAGTACTCTAACTCATAATCAATAAAATTTAATGTTTTATTTATACATTATGAGACAACGTTTATTAATTTATAAATCATATTTTAATTTTTTGACCTTATCCATGCTCACACATAATATTTTTAATAAACTTTTTATACTATTTTCAAAAATTAAAAGCATTAGCGTTGCCAGTACTGAAGAATAGTATTTTTCAGTTTTTCAAATGACCCATAGGTATTTATAACAATATATTAACGGACCAGGACTGACCGCTAGCTGAGTTAATGGCTGATTTCTACAGCAAATATCTTTAGATTGACTAGAGAGAATATTATATTTGTAATCGAACTATACAACACATTATCAATATTAAGAAAAACCACATCCCAAAAATACATATTTGAGCAAACGACATATTCATTATACTTCTAATCCGACCCGAAAAACCAATTTTTAAAACAAAGAAATACCAAAATCCCTTAAAATCAAGGGAACAACCTGAAAATAACTATTTATGCGCATATTTTTTTCCGAAGGGGGAGGAGTTATATAAGAAGAAAACTCACCACCATAAAAAAATTGTGGATGGCTTGAGGTTGAATGCTAAAGTCACATTCTCTACCTTATCTTGCGAGTTAATTTTTATATCATTCTCGTTCTGACTTTAGTATTAAAACGACTAATAAATATTTTGTATTTTTGAACATTAAAAATTAATTTCGAAAACACATTTTATTAAAAAGTTAGTTTGAGATTAAATATTATTATGTAGTGTTTATCATATAATTTGCGATTGCTTCCAATTTGGGAATACTCGGCATAATTGACATGTTTCTCTTTAAAAGGTTCGCCAGTTTCTTCGGCTGGCAAAAAGTTGAAACCTTAAACATAATCTAACCACTTCTAACCTCACACAATTTACATTATATTGTGCGCTGCGATTTTATCAGCTAGAATCTATACCTATTAATTTTGCTTCGTCCAAAAACTTATTTTACAATGAATCGCTATTTCAAAAACGACTACAACGCAAGAAAACTGAATTCAATGTACACGTAAAGATCACTGCTGCGTCTGAAATGTCATTCACCGTAGGTAATAAAATTTTTATCCAGAGATAATGTTTTAACGTATCTAACATTTAAAAATTCCTGAACTTCCAACAATGAGTTATTTGCAACCTTGCATGATTGATATTAAGCAAATATATGTCAAACCCTTACTTGAAATTGTATTAAAAACTTAATTACTGTACATATTATGTACAAATGTTCTTACTAAATTAGGTATTACTGTAGGATTTACATAGCTATTGCAATCAGAATGTTCTTTTAAATAAATAAGTTATTTACTCATTATTGAAGATATGATTTCATCTGTTAAATTTAGGCAAGTTTCCAATAGAACTGAATATGTGTAAGCAAAATATAATATAAATGATGCAGGCATATCATATACAGAATGTTCGCAAAAATAAAGCCTATATTTATGGATGATGTACAAAAATGTATGTAGAATATAAAATGTCTTATAAAACTTTTTCTAAAGTCAGCCGTTTTCAAAGAAATAAATATTAGTTTTCTACTTTTATCCAAATATTATTTACCGAAAAGCAACTACAGCCAGCAACTACAGCCGGCAACACCGCGACACTTGAATAACTGGGTCAAATTTAACACTGATAAACAAGTTTTTAAGCTTACTAAAAAATAAGTTTTTATTTTGGTACACCTAGATATTTAAAATCTTAAATTATAGGGGATGTAGAAGAGTAAAAAATGTATTCTCGGCAATTATTACAAGATCTGAATGATTTCTATCACTACTTTTTTTTAGGTAAATGGTCCGATTCATCTGCTAACTAATATAATTTTATAATTCATCAAGTAGATATTCCTTGGTTACATGACACATATTTTTATTAAAATTGTTGCCACGTATACATTTCTGAGAAAATGTTCAATGTGAGTTTTTGGGTAAACTAATAATGTTAGAAATAAATTTTATTAGAATATTTTATTGCAAATGACACGTTTTACATACCATTTAAAAATTAACATTTTTTTGTGGACATCCTGTATAGAAAATTACGATTGATCAAGGACAGAATGACTGGCCAATGGTTAAAAATATAGATTAACTGCTAGTAATTTTGGAATGGTGCTTTCTACTTGCAAAAGAAATAAGTATCCAGAATGCCTATTGAAAACACATACGGATAAGTTTTATTTGATTGAACAGAAATCCTGTAGTTAAATAAAATTTGAGATTTTTAAGGTTCACACAATTTGGAAGATGTGAAATGCATTCAGTGGGAAGATAATGAAGAAAATGGAATAGAATTTCTTAAATCTCATTATAAAGCAGAAATGAAACCAACCGGTATTTGGCTAACAAATTCTGGAATATTGGGAGCTAGCCCTGATAGCTTAATTAGTACAGACACAATAATTGAGATAAAATGCCCATATACTCCATATACTTACAGAAACAACCGGTTGTCTGAAAACTAAAGATGGATAGAAACTACATAATTCAATTAAAATATACAAAAATCATATATATCATATAACATCATTATAATATCTGACTCACTTTGAATTTAAACATAGTACAATAGTGATTACATAACAATAAATTTGAATATACCCGATTAGGAATGAAGACCGGTTAATACATTATGTCAGTTCTAAGATTATTTAGAGAGAATTAATTCTAACAAATATTAGCATTATAAGGCATTACAGTTATTTAAATATTTTAAAATACTTTTTTAAGAAACCATGTGACTATATCAATCAAATCAATTATACATTTTGGAAAATTGCCGTAACATGCCAATTTCATTTTCTAATAAGAGAATATATTTTTAAAGTCAGTTTACACCCTGACTCTCATCTTTATTAATTACACAACCAACCTTATGAAAATTTTAAATAGAGAAGTAGGTCGAGTGACTCCTTATTTTAAAGGTCAATGCTCTTCTAGTACTTTCAGAGCTTTATTATTATTATTTCAGAAAATAAGAGAGGGTCTTGCTTTACAGACCCGTCCGTATTTCTGATATTAAATAATCAATAATTCTATTTACAGGAGACCCAACACGAATAAGAAATATAGGACAAACTACAATGAAAAGTTAATCATTTTAATTTTATATAATGATTCCTATTTTTGCAGACAAATACACTGTGTTCATTTAAAAACGATCCACCCTCAATATCTTAAAAGTGCATTACAATAAACAGAAAAGCCGAGACACGTCAATTTCTAAATTAAGGGGTATATTTTTCTAACATATCCTCTACTGTCTTATGTCATTCCCCTTCCCTCAGTCACGTTAACCAATACATTAATGAAAATGTAATTTTATGGATAATTCTGCAATTTGATTGTTCTTTGCTTTCTTTTTAATTTTAGCGCCCTCTTGCGGGATCAATAACTATTACGTATTCAAACGTGAGATATTTCACTTGAAAGCTAATTTCATTAATAATTCAATGCATAACATAACAAAATGTAATTGAAGTAAATAAGTACAGATGTAGCATAAGATTGCTGGCATTGCATTTAAGATTAAATAAATTTAATTTTAATTGCAATCAACGGAAATAAATAAAAATAAATAATTTATGTTACGTGAATTATTTGTAAAATTAGCTTTCAAATGAAGTGTCACACATTGAAAGATGTAACAGTTTTTGTTCCCGCAAGAGGACGCTAAAATCAAAAAGAAAAAAAGAACAATCATATTGCTAAATTATCCAAAAAATTACCTTTTCAATGATGTATAATACTTAGTACTATCCCTATTTAAATTGTATTGGTTAACGTGAATGACATATAACACTCGAGGATATGTTAGAAAAATGTACCCCTCAATTTTGAAATTAATGTGTCTCGGCTTTTCTGTTTATTGTAATGCATATGTAAGATATCGAGGGTAAATAGTTTTTAACTGAACACAGTGTATACTTTCATTATATCGATTAGAATTTTTTGAGCATTGTGTGTCGGAATTGTAGATACATTCCTTCTTTCAGTAGTCGATAAACTAGAAAGTAAGCTGGTACCTGGTACATTGAATTATATGGATCTTTCACCTTCTGAAAAATTCCATTTATTTCTAGAAAATATTTAAGATTTAATTAGGCGCTTCAAACTATCAAACATTACGCATGCGATTATATAGTACAAAAAAATGTTATACAACTTTTAAATTTATTTTAAGATCCTTGAGCTCTTTAAAAATTGTTTTAATAGTCTGTAAAATCCGTATAACTCTCTTTTTTAAGGAAATAAATTTAGCATACTTAGCTTTAATGACATTATGAAAATATGTATATATACAGTATGGTAAAAATGAAAAAAATATATTCTTAAACCTTTCTATGAAACTTTTTCCCTATTTTTAATAATATCTCTAATATGACTGGCGACCATGCTCAGTTGACCCCAAGTAGGTACATATCTTGTGGAAACTACTAGTTCCGATTTTGCGTTTTCACTGAGGGCCCCTATTTTACATTTATTTCTATGATTACTACGTTTCATAATATGTTGCATAGTATGAATAGCACGAAAAAGCTGCAGCTGATCTGCGAATACCATAACAGCAGATAGACTATCATTCATATTTTCATATCTGTTACATAATCTCTGTCATGTTTTTCCCCATTACATAATATTTTGCTCACTTTAATATCTTCCAAATATCAGTTTCAAAATCCGCAGTTATTTTTTTAATGTGTTTATTAAACTCATAAGTATTTTTTCTTTATTCCCACTTGTATCTTTAAAATCTAATTGCGCAAAAAAAATTTCTAGTGCTGGGCTCATTATTTTATTTTCCGAACTTCGTTCCTTTTTTACAAGCTCTAGCAAATTTATTTATTATATTCGTCGTCAATAATTCTTGTATATTTTACTTTGCGAACACTATTACGGAATGATCCATGCTCCGTCAGCAATTACTGCAATTAGACAATTTCTGTATTTATCCACTTCTCTAATGTCTATTGATAATTTGTATTTCTCTTTGCCTCCTTCCTTCATTGCTTCTCCATGCTGCTTGAAAGATACTTTCACTTATCAACTTATTATAAGCTGAATTTTTACGAAATTATATGTGTGGATTACCACAATTTTACTTATTTTCTTTATTTTCGATTACACTACATATTTTTTACATTTCTTACAAAACAATATTGCCTGTCCCTAGTTAAAACTATTACAAAACGGATGATGAAAAAGTAAATAAAATCGTAATGAAGGCGGCTCTATCAATATATATCAGAAAATTGCCTGCAAATTATTGAAAGAGAATTAGGGTAGGAAAGGTGACTCCACTAAAATCGAAAAATGTTCTTATTGATATCAATAGGCAAGTGAATATTAGCTCATTAAAGATTCCAACCCGAACACAAGCCAAGTAAAGGTCACACGGGAAATGTTCATATAATGAAAACGAAAAATTTTACTCTGAATTTTTATCTAAGAATACATCTAAGTTATTATCAACCAATAAATCTGTATTTGAATCAAACAATGTAAAACAATCAAACAATGAATTTGAATCTTCGTCTACCAATCGTGCAAGATTATCAAACATTGATTTGGACTCTAAATCTTTATCAAATACTGAATCTAGCGATGGGTCTCAATCTAATAATGAATCTTTATAAAAAAATGAATCTTTATCAAGCAATGAAGCAAAATATGTGTTTAAAACAAACAATCTATCTTTATCAATTAAAGGAATTGAATTATCCAATGAATATTCGTTACAGATGAAACTTTGTGAAACAATGTATTTGAATCTAACGATGTATATGAATCTAATAATGCAATTTAATCACTCAAGCTTGTAACTTTAACAAACTTTTAATCTAAATTTGCATTTTATCTTCCAATCTTGCAAGATTATCAAACAATGAATGTAGGTGTAGATATTTTTATGAAATAATAAACCTTTATCGAGTCGCATTTTAGCTGGAAAGGGTTTAGAAAAAAAAAGTATCCTAGAAGCATCATTGGAGAAGAGTATAAATTTGAGTACATAAGCTACGTGAAATTGTTAGTTATACTTTGTAATCAATCAGCGACCAGAAATTGTCTACTTTAATCTTGTGTTTCTTGTAATAGTATTTATATTGGTTAATATGCCATAGACATCTAGAAACTAGGATTCGAGGACATTTTAGAGATATTGAGAAATTGAATAATATCACTAATTTTACTTCAAATTCAGCTTTTGCAAATCATATACATTCCTATCAACATGAATATAATTAGAACAGATATATCTTATTAACAATTGCCAAAAGAGTATTAGTTTAAATCTACTTGAAATGTTAGCAATACATGAAGTTCATACTAACACTAATATTAACTGTTTAAATGAACAATTACATCATCATCAAGAAAATTTAATTTTTCTTCTGTTACCTTCCCCTTTAAATACCTCTTAATTAATACATTACAGATCAGAATTTTTCATAAATAAATAATTTTTAAAAACATTCTTTAATTTTATTAATTAGATCATTTTTGCCTTTTTTCTAAACTCTAAAAATTAAAATTTTTGTTACCTTCTTTAATTTTATTTTTATCAATTATTTATAAATCAAATTTCTAGTCAATTCTGAATCTTTATTTTAAATGCCTTTTCCTTTTAAGATGACTAGGTAATACCCATATCTTTAAACTCTTTTTTTCTTTCCTAAATTTATAACCTTTGATTAATTTTTATTGTCGCAGGATTTGGTATTAGCACGGGGTGATCGAATTCGAACCATTCAAAGGCTAAATAACTTAAGTTCGGACTATAGATAAGTTAGTTTCACCAAAGAAAAATACAGCTGTAATATTTCAGCATACAGAATTATTAAAAGCTAGGGCGAAACTAGGTGGTTTAGATTTGAAAATTATACCAAGCATAACGCAAATACGTTAAGACATTTGGAAAATGAATGACAATGACATTATCATTACAGATTTAAATGAATGAAGTAACTAAGAGAAAGCTAGTGAATTTACTGATCATTTGTAACAAGTATTTAAACACTACAATACAATACAATACAGAAACATCATCAAGTAAAATAAAAAATAAATAAAGTCTTAGAAGTACCTTACCAGATGAACTTCCGTGTATCCAAAGTTTCTTATAACGAACTTAAAAACAACATTTTACAGGAGTTCAATTTTAAAAAGGCACTAGGTTTCGATATTATAATAGGTAACATTTTACAAAAATTATCTCACAAAAGTATCGATATTTTTATCTAAGGGTATCCGAAATAACTCTGATATGCAAACCAAAAAAGAAACTACAAGAATTAACGTTATAAACAATCATAAGTCTCCTTTCAATGTTTTTTAAGTTATCCGGAAAATTATTCCTAAAGTGATTTGAAGAGTTGGAGGACATAAAGTGATGCTCAATTATCAATTTTAGTTTTGAAGAGAGCACGAGAGCACGGAGTATAACTAAATAACCGAAAAGTTTTCTATTCTTAAAAGAATTTGTGAAAAAAACAACAATAAAATGTTTGTTTATTCTAACATTCTTGCGAGGGATTTGTTTGACGTAAGTGGTGAAATACGCTAACTAAAACGTTTTAAACTTGAAGAATTGTTAACCAGATATGATTAATTAAATGTTGCGAGTTATTAAAACTGGATATACCATAGTTGCATCAAACTGAAAAAGTTTTCTACATATCGTGTTTCTTATTATAGTCATATGATTTACTTATTATTCTCGAAAAACTTTTTTATAATTTTTAATACATACTATTAGACTGCCCTAAGTACCAAAAGACAGAATCTCGAACTAAACGATAACTTGCAAGCATCTCTCAACTCCCTGAACAATATAAAACATGTTCTCAGCTATCTTCAAGATATTAATTTGTTCCACAAAATTTGATTATAATTATGTTTATAATTTTTGTATAACAAAGTTTTAAATATTAATTTTTATTGTATTTGGGTCAATGACGTAAGTTGTCGAAACACGTTAATTTCAATAAAAAAAAACTACTTTATTCTTTAAATGATAACTTGTCCAGCCAACATTTAATATACCTATATTAACTGGAAATATATAATAAAATCAATTTTTTAAGGAATCAGTACAGGTAATAATAATCTTCGAGATTCCTTTTAAAAATAGTACTTTAATTAATGTATGACATAAACATATTGATTAAATTTATCTATTATTTTAAACGTTTAAAAACAATAAATAATTTCAATTTTTCATCAAAACCAATAATTTAATAAATGAATAATACTAAATAGAGAACCGAAGTCCCTATTACGTGTCATAATTCAGAGGGGTTAAAACAGAAAAGAAAGAGTAATATTTTCTTGTTGAAAATGTACAATTAAAATTAAAAATCAGTGTTTAGGATATATCCTAGAATTTAATAATAACGCATAAAATAAATGTATTCCCTACATATGACTGTACTGGTTCTTTATTTCGCTAGGGTAACATCTACGAAATTTCAAAAATGATTCTTATTTTATGTTAAAGAAAACCTACTTCTAGAAATTTGGTGATCAACATAAAACATATTTCTAACTTTTTAACACTCCGTAAATTATTAAGACGTCTGTCTCGTTTAATAAGCAAAATACTATTGTTTAAAATTTTTTACTTACAGTTAAAAAATACTTAATATTACCAATAAAAAAATGTCTATATTTCGGTTAAAAAGTACCAATAAAATTCTACTAGTTAATACTTACTACAAAGGTTAATATTCCAAAATAAAAAATGAATTGAGAACACTATAACCTTCAACAAAGTCTGGTCATGTACTGGCGCAAGATTTTTGCTTTAGGAGACAAACCAGTGAGTTGGCGTCCCCACCTGGACGATAGCGTCGTCACCACGCAAAAGGATAACGTGTTTGTTCTTACCATTTATGATCTCTTCAACTGGATTTTATTTTTTACTCCTACACAATCAGCCCAGAGTTTCACCTCTAAATTATGGCGGACCAAGGTTTTTGTATTATTTTTCAGACATATGCTAAGCATTTGTGTCGTGAAATGTATAAACAAGAGCTAATATTTAGTCACTTTTATTCCAACACGAGAAGTAATATGTAGGTTATAGTAAATGAGCATAAAAATATGTCATTGAGACTAGTTTAACTATACATTTTGTTCTTTCAAAAATAGTAATTAGAATAAAAATAGTTTTTTTATAATCTTTATTCACAAATTTAGGAGAATTTTTACTGAATAAGCTGGAGTTGCTCGGACCTATTGATTTTCTTTGACTAAAACGGCATGATAAAAAATATTCCAAAGTTAATTTTTTAACACCAAATAAGTTTTAAATACAACATAGTTTGCAAATAGTTGTCAGTTTATAATTTATTTTATTTTTTCTTTAATAGTTTTCGTAAATTGTGAAGATTGGTATGAGGAATTTATTTACAAATAAAATTAAATATTTCCACAATAATTTGAAGAAATTCAAACATTATAAAAGTCAGATATTTTTTTCAAAGAAAAAACTGATGAATAAAATATCTGATCACTTATTTAAATTTTTCATCTTTTAAAAGTTTGTCCATATATTTTCCATCCAATTTCTTTGAGAATCAGATATTTTTTATAATTAATTGATAAGATATTTAGTGTGTTGGTTTCGAAATGCTGTAAGCTGACACATCTTGAATAGAAGATCTGGAAAGAAGGAAAGATAGTTTTTTTAAAATCTCACATATATCGCTAGTTAATCAGAATGAAATTAAACCAGTTTAATATCAACAACTAACGGAACCTCTTGTTCTTAATATCAACATATAAAATAATTTATTAGCATCGTAATAGACATCAGTCTTCGATAGAAAAAGCGTATCAAGAGCAACAAAACTGAACTTAACTTTTAATATAAATATAGAACTATTTCAAGTTTTTTTAAATATAACCCTTTGAACGGCATTAAACTCATATACAGTGTGATTGATTAGTGGTATAGAGCTAAGTAAGTCTGTTATAATAAAAGATACTAAAAAAGATTATTTACAAGTGTTCGAAAACGCCGGACCAGATCCAAATTATATTCTTTTAATTTGAAACACTCCTTATTTTATTTTAAATTTTAAATCCGCTTTACTTTCCCTTTACAAAAATATAAGTTATAATCTATTATATAAGGTATTTAAATAGTTATAACCAATTTTTGATGAAAATCGTAAAAAGTTTATTGTCTTCTATAATTACAGAGAAGTAAAACACTACAAACAACTGAAGTCATATTTTTTTATAGTTGTCAAAATTTATAAAATTGATTGATGTTATTAATACTCATTAAATCGAATGCAAGGCAAGTCAAAACACAAGTACATTATTTTTTCAGTAATTTTAAATGGATCGCCTTATATTTTATATCACTATCGAAAAGTACTATTACCATACTTCTTTTATTAAGCATTCCCTATGCCCAAACTTTCATTTAGCATTCTCATTTATCCACGAAGAAACGTTGTTCTCGATAGATACCACATAATAAATCCATGAATCAAAAACCAGAACGTATAAATTGCTTCAAAGCAATGCTAAAAAAATTCAACAACAGAATTTCCAAACACATCTATGATAATATAACAGTTTGTGTGTTTCAGGGGAACTTTTGAAAACAACAGTAATGCGA
The DNA here is from genome assembly GCA_951812935.1 of Hermaeophaga mercurialis. NCBI lineage: Eukaryota > Metazoa > Arthropoda > Insecta > Coleoptera > Chrysomelidae > Hermaeophaga > Hermaeophaga mercurialis. The sequence continues at coordinate 35,345,919 of OX638364.1, forward strand.
TCAAGAAGCACTTCAAAGAAAAAGTTAGCATGTTCTTAGCCAAAGATCGCTATACAATTGCTTTAGAAGATCATCGAACAATGAATTCGGAGTGGTATACAAAAGTTTGCTCGAAGTAATTTATCAATGGCGAAAAATAAACATGCCATCAATTTACATCATGGTAATGCAACATCTCATACCAGATGCTCAATAGTCGATTATTGTGTGTACAGTGACTTTTTTACGTTTCCTACAATTAAAAATAAAATATATTGGTTAGCGTTTTTCCTATTCTGAGAAACTGTGGATGCAGTCAAAGCATACATTTTCAGCATACCAACTGTTGAATAGAATAAATGTTTTAATAATTGGTTTAAACGTATGAAAAAAATGCGTGGAATATTCTGAAAAACAATAAAATAATGTTTTTTAAAGCTTTTCCCGAATTTATCCGATTGACTCTCCGTAGACCAAGATTAGGACTAAGATCGAGACAAGTTCAATCCCTTTATCACTAATAAAAGGAGTGATTACTGAAAATATGACAAAAAGACAGAATAGAGGATTGATAATGATTTAATACAATAGGAAACCTATTGACTATATTTAAGAATTTTGATAAATACAGTTAATTTATTATTGAGGGAAGGGAAGGGAAATTTAATTGAAAATTGAACTAAAATTGAAAGTGTTAACCCAAACTAACTAAACAAATTATTGAACAAGTCATGTTATTGAAGTTTGGAATGATTTACTTCAGATTGATCTTGCTATTATGTTGCAATATTGAAAAGTAAATAGTGCATATTACAGGCTTGTAGTCATCAATACATTTAGTAAGATCATTGACCTTCAACTCTCAAAAATAAATCTGAAAAAGACACTAATGTGCAAATGAGATTAAGCCAATAAAACCATGTCCCTCTAAACTTAAAAACAACTCATCAAAAAATATCATTTCAATCAATACAACACATAATTAAATTGGAAAGCAAATATAGATAAAGACCAACAATAAGTAATTAAGAGTCTTTTATTGAAAAGGCATTTATAAGAACCCAGTATCTTATATATGGTTAAAAAATCTCTATAAAGTAATACATAAACTAACCAAAAAAACTCGAGATCATTACCATTTTGGTTAATCCTCTATACCACATTTGAGCCCAATGGAGAACCTTCCCTATAATAAATAAATATTTAAAGTTACTGAATAAAATGACCCAAGTGATTTTTACGTCCAAATTAGTCAATTTGCTTACCAGAAAACCGCCAAATCCCCCAACCTTATAAAATTTGCTCCCAACTCGTAGTTTCAATAAAACTATTCGTTTCATAGTTAAAGCGTTTACTCTGTGTACTGGTCGCAAAACTCTGAGATAAAATGTCTCAGCAGGAAGACCCGTTTACAGCGAATTCTCGAAATAGAGCAAGATTTCCAGAAGGCAAAAGAAAGAAACTCACAGTAGTCACTCCTAAGTAGCAAATAAGGATATTCCAACCCTATTTTTAGGCAATAAAGAGCAAGAGTAGCCCAGTACCAACAGAGAAGTTATCATAAAAATTAAACCTCCCACTGTTGATGGCAAAATTTCCTAGTTCAATTATTTGAAGCAGCTAAACGCAGCACAGAAATAGAAGAATGGATATAGGGGAATATCTAGATTTATTGATCAAGAGTAGTCTACAATAAAAATATTTCAATGGAATTTCCCTTTTATTTTTCTTAAAGATTATATAAAATATAATTTTAAAAAGTAGAAACAGTTTTTTTTAATTTCGCGAACATTTTTTGATGTAAGGTGGTTTCGAAAAATATTCTGTTAAAATACATATAGTTTTGATTAGTTGTTTCCTAAAAACTAAAGAATTATGCAAATTTAATAAGTAGGTAAAGAACACACAAAATACTTTTACAAATAATTTTTATATAGTTTATTTATCTCAATGTAAACATCTGTTTTTACTTTATTAAATTTATTTAAAACTATTTAATTTTTTGTGGACTGTTTTCGAAATATAATTTAACCGAAAAATACAGAATCATTAATAAAATATAAAAAAACTACATAAGCGCAAGGAAGAACAAAAATATAGGCTGATCACAATTAAGTTTACCAATTCTGAAACAGATTTTGAATCCCGTTTCAAAAAGGAATGGGGGTAAAAATATTAAAAGATTTAAAATAATAATTTTATGAAAACGTAATTTTATTTTATAAGACATATTGTTAGTAATTAATAATAAGTCGATCCTGGTCAGGGAGATAAGCATAATTTTGAAGGCTAAATCAGAGGTAGCGAGAGTCAAGAACTCATGGCCTGTGTCAAGTAGATAACATAGAATGATTGACGTTTTGCTTCGCAATTTAATTTTTAATTTCTAACATCAGAAGTGGGATAGTTCTCAAACCGTTTGTGGACTGTTGTGTTTTCCTTAATAAATTCTTTTATTTTTACTATTCCGAACGACTTCAACTTGTTGTTAGAAGAGTTATAATTGTAGTTTTAAGTTTTTTTTACAAAATGGATGGTGAAACGAGTGAAAACCAGGACAGTGGTAGTGCTCAGACATTGTTGACTGAATTAATGAAAGCATTGCAATCTCTGAGATCAGGTGAACAGGTCCATTTGCCGTACTTTAAACCTGAAGTAAATAAATCCAGTAAATAGGTATGTCATGTTGAAGATATTAAGAATAAATTATCATGGTCTGATGTACAAACGTTGGCTAGAGTTGGTCGTTTCTTATTGAATGATACCAAACTCTGGTATGAACGATGGAATCCTGATATTAGAAATTGGGTTACTCGACGAAGCAGCCAAATGTAATAGTTCTAGTACAAATACTTATGAAACGTATGTTCACGAGAAAGCAGCCATGCTAAAAAAATTGCGTGCGAATTGGAATGAGAATGATTTAGTTGAATTAATTATTCATGGCATTTCTGAATTTGATGTGTATAATGCTACAATGAATGTGAATGCCAGAACAATTGCCGAACTTTTGACATTTTTTTTAAGCAACGTCGCGAAAAATCCAAACGTGTTTATGAATTTTGCTCTGGTGAAATTATCGCAAACAATAAGTTTTTAGTTGGCTTTAATGGTCAAATCTCAGCAAATCTAGTGCATCTGCGATTAAGAACTGATAATAAACCTAAAAATCAGGTAAAAGTGATAAAATTATTGTTTTCCTAGTTAAAACCAAAAATGCCTTCTTGATTATCTCAGTGACCTTCAGTTAACATTGGTCCGATTAACGGAAGAAATTTCAACAAGTCCTTTATTTTCACGCACAGCGTTGCCATACTTTGCAAGGCTTAATAAAATGACAGGAAATAAAAGTAATAATCCAAACTGTAGTGAATGCAAATCCAAGATAACAAAGACCCAAGGGTCGGTGCAATGTGAACAATGTAAAAACTGGGTTCACCTAAATTGCTCTAATATGGATGAGATGGAGATTAAAGTAATGCAGAAATTAAAAAATAAATGGCACTGCATAAACTGCAATCAAAAGGTAGCACAGGACATAAGAAAATCAATGGACCCTTTGGGGTGTGCTTCTTCGCAAACACCGCTCAAATCATCACTTGGCAGTGAGGAAAGGATTATAGAATTTATAAATAGCTTGAAAAAAGAGTTAGGCGCCGAAATTAGAAGTCTGAAAGAAACCCTTAACTTCTACTCTGAGAAGTATGAAGAGCAAAAAAATAACAATTTAGTAATCATGCAGGAAATCAGCGACTTAAAGAAAGAAAACGAATTAATACACCAAGAGCTTAAAAGACTAAAAAACCAAACTGATAGGAAAGATAAAGAATCTAGAACAAACAACTTAGTAATAATGGGAGTACCTTGCAGCCTAGAAGAAGCAAAAAGTAATTCAACTGAATTAAAAACAAAAATAGGGAAAGTTCTTAGCTATATCGATCCAAATTTGAAGCAAACAGACTTTAAGGTATCCATTTTAAATAGAAATAAGCCGGATTCCCCTGTCTTGGTTTCTTTCAGTACAACAGAGCAAAAAAATATAATGCTCACAAAGAGAAGAGAAAAAGGCAAAATACTAAGCAATAACTGTGGTCTCCCAGGATCTACTCACATATTTCTAAATGAAGACCTTACCAAAGAACAGCGTGAATTGTTTAGATCAGCCCGCAGTTTGAAAACTAGTGGTTTTAAGTTTGTATGGGTTAAGTTGAGTACAGTGTATGTTAAAAAATCTGAAAGCTCTGACGTTATTAGAGTATCCAGTGAAAGCGATGTTCAGAAATTAAAATTACAATAAAATAAAATCTATAGGTAGACAATAACAATGGACATATTTTGGAACATTCACCGATCCAACTTCGTTTTTGCTAGGGGGCAGTGAAGCGGTAGTGTGTGAGGATATAAAAGAGACTAAATATTTTGCTAATGTAAATAGGGATTTTAATATGCTACATGTAAATATTTGTGGGCTAATAACAAATTTTAATAATTTTTTAGTATTTTTACAGTCTTTAGAGACTGATTTTGATCTGATTGTATTGTCGGAAACCCATGTTTTTAGCAACTTGGATCAATTTAAAATGAAGGGATATGACATCTTTTACAACAAAAGTAAATTGAATTGGTGTGATGGTACAATTATTTATGTAAAAAGCGAGCTGGTACTTAATTCTGAAATAATAAAAATTAATGAATCAAATTTCCTAAGAGTGTCACTCATCAAGAATTCCCTGTCAATTGGCGTCATCGCACATTATAGACTTCCTTCCACCTCACAAGAATCTTACTTAATAAATACAAATGAATTGCTACAAAAACCATTAAATAATCATTCCCTGGAACTATTTGTGGGCGATGCTAACCTAGACATTCTAGATAAAAAATCAGTAAATGTTCACAAATATATTAACACACTAGGGTCATATGGATACAAACATGTAATAGATAAAGTGACAAGAAAAAACGGAGACAGTGGAAGTTGTATAGATCATATAGCCTTAAAAGTAAGTAATCAAAAAACTATTATAAAAAATACTAATAGTGTTATTCTAAAAAGCAGCTTATCTGATCACTATCCTATTTTATTAAACGTACACATTCAAAATAAAGTTCAAAATAACCCGGAAAAATTAAGATTTATAGATAAAATAAACAGAGAACTGTTAAGAAATAACTTAAACAATGACGAGTGGGAGAATGTTTTTCAGTGTGGTGATTCTAATGATATAGCTCAGACTATCATAAATAAAATACAAAATCAAATTAAAAATGCTACCAGCAGAACAAAGATAACATCCAGATTAAGGGGTATAAAACCATGGATAACAAGGGGACTCATAACCTCCATTAGACAAAGAGATAAACTAAAAAAGCTTGTAGCCTCCTATCGAACAATATTACCTATCTAAATAACTACAGAGAGTACCGAAATAACCTATCTAAGTTAATATCTAAGGCAAAAAATTCATATTATTCAAGTTCTATTGCTGAAAACATGGGTAATCCGAGGAAACTCTGGCAAAATATTGGGGAGGTAACGGGTCAGGGACGGTCAAAGAACTCAATTACCTGTATTAGGAACGACGATGGCCAGGATGTTTATGATAGTTTCTTGATATCACAGAATTTTAATGAATTCTTTAGTACTGTGGGTAGAAAGTTGGGTGAAAAAATAATTACGCCTGAAGTGAAGGTCATGGATAATAAAATATATGAAAAATCTTTGTTTTTTAGGCCTGTAACAGACAATGAAATTGTAAATCATATCATTTCCTTAAAGAACGGATCAGCTATGGGTAACGATAAAATTAGTGTTAGTATTGTTAAGGAAAATAGTATCAATTTGAGTAAACCTCTTACACACTTGGTAAACTGTGTTCTCAATACTAGCGTATTTCCCACTATTTTTAAAAACTCTGTCATAATTCCGGTGTATAAATCAAATGAAAAGAACCTAATGAATAATTACAGACCAATTGCCTTAACCAGTGCAATTGCAAAAATTCTTGAAAAGTGTATTAAAGTTAGGCTCATGCATTTTCTGGAATCTAATAATATATTATCAAAAAATCAATTTGGCTTTAGGGAAAACCGCAGTACTGAGGACGCTGTTGCAGTAGTGACAGATTTTATTATAGGTAATTTTAATAAAGGTTACAAACCCTTAGCGATATTTTTAGATCTGTCAAAGGCATTTGATACTGTGGAACATCACACTTTACTACAAAAGATGGAAAATTTGGGAATAAGAGGTAGTGCGTTAAACATTTTTAGAACATACCTAAATGAGAGAACACAAATAGTGAAAGTAAACGACATTAATAGAGAAATAAAAAAAAAGTTGAGTGTGGTGTTCCACAGGGTGCTGTCCTCGGTCCGATTCTCTTTTCTATATATGTAAATTCACTAGCAGAATTAAACACAGAGGGACAGATAGTATGTTTCGCTGATGACACAGTATTGTTGGTCAATGATCGGACATGGCAGGAAACCTTTGACAGAGGTGAAAGCGCTATGATGAAAGTAAAGCATTGGCTGGATTCTAATCTCTTAACGTTGAATAATAACAAAACATTCTTTGTTGGTTTCGCCATGAATGCACGAGGATTGCCAAGTAAGGAAACCATGAAGCTCCACAAATATAACTGTAATTTAAATGACACTTGCAACTGCACTCAGGAAATAAAAAGAAAGGAGAGTATTAAATACTTAAGTGTAATCTTTGATCAATGCATGACATGGCGAAGTCACATTGAGTATATTAATAATAAGGTACGTAATTCACTATATAAATTCTATGAATTGAGACAACTGGTCAATGCAAACATCTTGAGACGTTTCTATAAAGCCCTGGTCGAGTCTGTGCTGTCATATGGCATCACAGCCTGGGGAGCAGCTTGTGATAGTGTATTGTCCCCACTATATGTCACCCAGAAATATGTAATAAAGGTAGTGCTATTTAAAAATAGGTATTATCCCACGGCCCTGTTGTTTGGGGAATCTAGACTATTAAATTTGAGATAACTTTATATTAAAAGTATTGTAAGTTTTAATTTTAGAAATGATATATTTATGATTCCTGTAAATCAGCTTGGGATGGAAACAAGATCAATAACAAAAGGAAACTTAAGTATCCCGAACACTCTATTCACAGCTACTACAAAGCATATATCATATACACTCCCAAAAGTATTGAACATCCTTCCTGGTGATCTTAAGCCACGGAATGGTGTCTCATTTAAAAAGTTAAAAAGTAAAATTGAACATTGGATTATCACAAGTTGGATTAACGTATGCAATGAGATACCTTTTTGTGGTGTAGTGTAGTATGCTGCTACTGTGAATTGGGTACCATATATGTTTTCTGTTTTTTTTTTCTCTTTTTTGGTCAAAACTCTAGTGCACACACAGAATCAACCTTCTATTGTGCCCTAAAACTCTGCATTTATATAATATTTATTTATATGTATATTTTTGTATGAATTAAATTTTATTATTATTATTTATTATGTTATACTTGATATTATTTTACTTTTATTTATTTATCTTTGAAGTATTTTATTAATTTATACGTTTTATATAATTATTTTTTTAATATTTTTATTTTTTTGAAATATTGATTTAATTCAATTTTGATTAAATACCATTTTTCAAAATAAAATGTAAAAAAATTGCTCTGTAAATGGGTTACTGTTGGGAAATAAATGCTATTATTATTATTATTATTATTATTTTTGTCATCTTTTGCTAAACCTATACGTAATCAGCTTGATGGATCGAAACCAGATCTTAAGAGAAAATATTTGCATGTTGAAAAAGATCCAGGTGGTAATGATTCAAAGAAATGTTATTAATGTGGTAAAATAGGACATGTCAAAGCGAATTGTCACATTAAAAGATCAAGATCCGATGCAGATTCTTCGCAAAATAAGGCCTACGAATCTAAAAGTTCTGGTTAAATTCAGAACGACAGCTGTTCCTTTTGCACTAAGCCGAACAACCTTTGGAATATCTTGGGAACAAAATATCAGGTGCAGGCGTCAGGCCTGGCCAAGCAAAAATTCAAGCATTAGTAGAGTCGTCAATTCCGGGAAATGTCAAACATGTAGGACGATTTATGGGATTTCCGGAAGTTTGTAGCCGATTTTGCAAGAAAAACAGCTTGTATAACACGTCTAACGAAACAGAATGTACCTTTTACATGGTAACGAGAACAGGAAGATGCACGGCAGTATCTAATTAACCATTTAACTACGAGACCACTATTTGCTGATTATGATCCGGATAAACCCACTGAATTACACACTGATACAAGCAGCATAGGCTATGGGGCTATATTGATCCTAAAACATGAAAACAAGTCAAGAGTAGTAGCGTATTTTTATAAAAGAATGACTGAAAATGAAGCCAAATAGCATTCGTATAATTTAGAGATTCTGGCAATAGTGCTCTTAAGCTCTTAAGCTCTTAAGCATTTTCGAACGTACCTGCTAGGGGTTAAGTTTGCACCCTTGATGCTGACTGCAATGCTGTCAAGTCAAGAGCTACAAAACCGGACTTGGTACCTAGAATTACTCGATGGATGATTTATATGCAAGACTTTAGCTTTAACATCTTATATCGCAAGGGGGAAGCAGCCTTCCTCACAAGCTTATGAAGAAATAGAAAACCTCTTAGATGCACTAAGGGACGATAATTTAGATCCTAATCAGTAAGAGGAGGAAGACGGTGTGTTATATCATAAGAAAGTTAACGTTGATGGAACAGTGAACTTACAGTGGTTCGTTCCGAAACAAAGTCGTTTGGGTTTACTTGGGGTACTAGTCAATAACGGAACAGTTTTGGTTTCCGCGCATGAGAAAGTTTGTGGATGCATTCACGAAATACAAAACAGACCCGTGAAAAACTGCAAGGAGTTTTAGCACTTTTTAGTACTCCTAGTAAGACTTGTATGAATGCTGCGACCTCTTGCAAGAATACCACATTTCCTAAGTATTTAGAAGAGTGGCAGATTGAGTACCATTTCATAACACCTGATGTTCACCGTGGTAATGGTCAGGTTGAACGATATATGAGAACTATTAGGAACTTTTTAAGAATTAAAACTAAAGTTAAATCAGAATGGCCGAACAGTCTATGGAAGACAACTTGTTAGCACTGTTATTACCCTTAATATGGATAGTACCATAATAGAAATATTACTACCATATAATGGATTCTTTTTTAAACTGTTAAAAATCTGTATTAAATTATTATATATCATATTCAAAATCAATCAAAAACAATAGACTATGTATATGCATTTGCGTATTAGAGTTCTACTTGTTATCATGGCGTAACTTTTGATATATTCGAATTATAATATACAGTAAACTAGTAATTTTTCAATTTTTTATTGCGTCTTGAAGGCTCTTCGTTTTTATATATAACGAACGGAATATTTCTAAAAATATTACAGTGATGTAAATATATATATATATATATATAGAGAAGTATGTTGATGGCATATTTTTATCTCTTCCTATAGATTTAATCGATGACATTTTATTTATATTTAACAGTTATTATCCTTACATACAATTCACAATAGAAACAAAGGAAATGAATACTTCTGTATCCTTCTTAGATGCTAAATGTTTACGTAATTAATTTGATAATAATGATAACACCCTCGAATAGTACATTAAACAAATTACTTTTGGTAGGTATCCTTTCATAAAAAAGCCTCCAGATTTTATACAATCTTTTTTTAGATAACTCATACCATCTTCCTTTTACAAAAAATATATAACAGTTCTCCTATTACAAAAAATTCTTACAAATGAGTTTTAACAACACCCAATAGAGACAATGAAATGGTTAATAATACTAGTAAGCAATATTAATAATATTAAAATTACTAATTCAAGTGTAAACAATAAATTTTGTTTTTTCAAAAGTTGATGACAAAATTCCAACAAATTTACAAAGCGACATACTTTGTAGCGTAACATGTCTCCAAGGCAATAAACAATATATAGGAGACATCAAGAAATTAAAAAAAAAATAGAATACATTTCTCACGTGATAGTAGATTACATCCAGAAAGATGTGCGTTAGCAGATCACATATATAAAGAAAATCGTAGTATGAATTATAATGAAACAAGAATTTTAACTAAACAATCTAACTATTCCAAAACATTTTTTTAGAAATATCCTCCACAAATAGTAATACAATTAACAAAAAAAAAGGGATACAAAACACCTTAGTGAAATATATTATTACTTGTTATCTGTTGATAAGAATAATATTGTTAGTTAATTATAAAAATAAAAAAAACAATCCATAAAAATGTTTACCATAACACTTTTTAAAGTCAATAACATTATTTCCTGACATATAAATTTGGAAGTCGAAATATATACAGGGTGTTATTATAAACAATGGTTTTTTAAACGTTCTGAAAATATATTTTTATTTTAGTACACCTAGATATTTAGTAATGATCGATTAAAGGGATGTAGAAGAGATAAAAAAATATACTCGGCAATTATTACACGATCCGAACGATTTGTACCACTAGTTTTTTTAGTTAATACTCTACACGTTTCCAACAATCTATGGAACAGTGACACAAAACATCACGGATTACATGAATTAACATGTGATATTCTTGATTTGAATAAAATGCTAGTTTTTAACTGAATTATTGAATCTACTTTACGATAAATTTTTCAATTATATTATACACTCCTGGACAAAAAAATCCGGACACTTGTATTTTGTTTTATTTTTAAATGTTGTAGGTGTTAAGTGGTTTAAATGGGGAGGAAGTAAACATTAATAATAGAAATCGTTTATTTAAAACACTAAGAAAGTAATAATAGGAAAAATAAGGAACCCAAAAGAAAGTAATAAGTAACGCAAAAAAAATTAACATTGTTCGAAAAATTAAACAAAAGAAAAACAAAATTTTAATTGCCCACAGTTGGCTGTTCATTAGGTTTAGTATCGGGTATTGCCCCCCTACACCTGCGGAGGGTTTCAATACGCCTAGGCATGCTTGCAATAAGTTGCTGAATCTGTTCTTGCGGTATCTGTTCCCATTCTTCATTCAACGCTATTCGCAGCTCTTGGATCGTTTCTGGCAATGGTTGCCTCTTTTTAATCTTTTGCCCTAAAATGTCCCATAAATGTTCTATTGGATTCATGTCAGGACTACAAGCGGGCCACTTCAAAACGGAAATTCCGACAGTATTTAGGTAGTCCATGACGATTCGCGCAGTATGTGGACGCGCATTATCCTGCATAAATAAGAAATTATCCCAACAAAAGGGGCGTAGGGGACAACATGGTCCTCCAGATACTGTCGTATATATCTGTCTACTGTTAGAGTTCCATGTTCGATGAAAATTAATTCGGTGCGTCCGTTGAAAGATATACCCGCCCATACCATAACACTTCCGCCACCAAACGGCGTTCTGGGTGAAATACAGCAAGGTGCAAATCGTTCTCCGGGTCTCCTCCATAAACGTTCGCGTCCGTCTGGCTTATGAGAATGTAAACCACTTTCATGCAGGACTCTTCTTACAGTTCGTGCAGAAATATGAGTTCCTCGAACTTCTAACAAACGACTAGCGAGAACATTTGACGTTAAAGAGCGGTTCCGTAATGCGGAAATCATTAAAAAACGTTCATCACGCTGATTTCTGGACCTTTTTCTGCCTGATCCTGGTCTTCTAGTGTATTCTCCAGTCTGACGATACTTCGTAAGAGCATCATGGACGGTACTTTTGGTAATATTCAAATGATTTGCAATATACCGTATACTGCGACCATCTTCATGTAATGCCACAACTTTTGCATTATTTTCGGGAGTCATACTAACACAATTTAAAAACACTAATGAAAAGTGATTTGAATTTATCAGAATAAACGTGAAACTTATCGTAAATGCAAAAAAATATGCAAAAAATATGCAAAAAATCTGTTGCTAGTAAACAAGATAAAGTATCATTATTTGCCAAACGTCAAAATTTTGTTTCAAAGGTGACGCGATCATTTAAAAACATTAAAAGAAACATTTTTATTGGTATGAATAAATTATTATTGTTTACTTCCTCCTCATTAAAACCACTAAACACCAACAAAATTAAAAAAAATATTCAAAATGCAAGTGTTCGGATTTTTTTGTCCAGGAGTGTATTATATTATAAAATATACCGTTAAAAATCTAATTATGTTGTATCATTAAATATCAGGAAATCAATCCCAAGAAAAATTAGACAAACAAAAGTATTACAACAATCATAAACAAAACATGGCAAATGTACAAGTTATATGACCCTATATGTTGTTTGTATGTATTAATGTTTACCTTTGAAACTATAGGAATTGCAGTTTGCATTTTGTTAATTTTGTTTTTATACTCTCTATACTTTTATGCTTTCAAAATTTAGATTTTATTCAGCTTTCCCAGTAATAAGATTGATTTGAATAATTTTATTTTTTCCAATAAAGATTTTTCAAAAATTACTGTGCAATTCTACATTAATTAACTGAAGCAGTCAGTAGGATTGTTTCAAAATAAAACGAAAAAATGGCGAGTTCCGGTGATTTTAATCGTTCACAAGGTAAGCAAAGTATTCAAGAAGAACTAAGTGGAAAAATAGAGCTGATGGAGGACATGCTTCACCCAAACCAACTAATAACCAGAAAGAGAACTAAATCGCCAAATTCTAGACATCGAAGTTGATAAAAATCTCAGCCAAGGGCGGAATGAAAGTACAAATAGTACTTTGGGGAATCTTGCTGTAAATCACTTTAATTTTGCACTTCCTTTTACTTTTATCCTTTTACCATTTATTTTATAATTTTTACGTACTGCTGGAATAATCATTTTATTATTAAACACAATCATTTATTGTAACTATTATTTTTAGTTTTCTTTTCGAATATTAATGAATATACTTTAGTCTAGAATTATAGTAATATTGAAGAAATAATTGAAAGTTTTAGTAGAATTCTTTTAGAGTACAATAATATAAAAATGACAACCAATCAATTATTAAGATTATATTTATGTAGATTCAATTCCAACCTATGAGGGCAATCCTCATACGTTGACAATTTTTCTGGGCAACTCTTAAAGCACGTCCGACTAATAATGCTTTAATAGTTTTTTATTAAAAACATATAAAAGCATATAAGTATTATAAAAGATATATCTCTAAAGAAAACTTTAATATACAAACTGCACACAATATTTCTTATCATTACGGGGTTCTAAATATCCCTCATTTCAGAATTTTTGGAGTAAAGCAAAATCATAAATTCTATCTTTTTAAATTTAGTGAAATTTTCGATAGACTCATAGGCGTATATTTATTAAAAAAATTAAATGCTATACCTATTATTTTTCAACCAGAATCAAATAAAAAACAATTTCAATAAATTTGTAATTATTCGGTAACTATATCGCCCAGAATACAACAAATTGTAAAATTGCCAGTTTCACTCAATAACTGAGTAGGCATTGTAGATTATCAGTAGTTCGGATATGGCATCGAAAGACCAAAGGCTTTAGTCAATGTAATTGATAATTTGTTTTTACTAGTACAACAAATAAAAATGAACCAAATAACGCTAGAGATATCATGACCTTTTGACATAGAACCAATAGATTTGATTAATTTAAATTGTATTGAAAAAATGGAAACCGTCGAAATAATCTCATATCATTATGATCACTTATTAAAACAAAATTTGAAAAATATAAGAATTAATTATTGTAATTCAGAAGAAAAAGATTGTACTAAACAATTACTTTTTGAATATAGGGACATTTTCTATTGTGAAGGGATCCACCCTTCACTAACAAAATTAAACACAGTATTAAATTAAGAAATTTTTAAGCCTCAATGGATTGTACCAAAAACATTTAGATGTTCTTCGGTAAACGTACATGGAGAATAGTAATTGGCTATAGAAAACTAAACGAACTATCGACGACAAATATCCTTTATTGATACGTCAAAAATTAATTGACAGATAGCTTGCGTTTTTCAAGTAGAGAATTGAATATTAAAAATAAAGCATTAAACCCACTAATTAAACCATTTCCCATTTTATTAAAGGTAGGGAATAAAACGTGTAAGTAAACAGAAGAAAAAACAGTAACAAAAGAAGTAAGGTCTCGGCGACGGAAGGGCCATAAGGGTGGACACCGATGGTGGTGTAACCAGAGCTGAGTCAACCAGCGGTGAGGAAATACAGTTACAGAAGAAAAAACCAAAACCCTAAATCAAAAACCAACAAAGCAAAATATTACTAACGCACATGAAAACGGAACTTATTCATCCGTAACAACTCAATAACCTTTTCCAATTAATAAACAAACTATAGTTTTCAATTCATTGAAAATTTAAAAATACTAAATTAGAAGAATCCCTGTATGAAGTCGGAAATAAAGTACAATCATAAAATATTTTGTTTCCCTACCTCATTTCCAATAATAGGATTTGTATTTATCTTTCGAGTGAAGCAGTAGCAGAAAAAATTCTAAACACCGAAAATGCAACAGTCACCGATAACAACCAAGCAGTGCAAGCTAAAAGGCTAATAAATCCCAATGAGAAATTAATTATTTCTAACGTTTTCCCCTCAATACCTCACATAATTGTCAAAAATGCATTAAAAAGTATTGGACTAACCTTAGTAACTCCTATAATGTTTTTAAGAATTGGAACTTCAGATCTTGCATATAAATATATCTATAATCTTCGTAGAGACGTATTTATTACCCCCGCCAAAAATATATCGATACTATTATAATAGATTATGATCACATATCGCACAGGATTTACCTGTCATTAGAAAACCAAATCTGTTTAACATGTAAACAATCAAAAGATCCTATTCATCCCATTGACTTTTCGGAAGAAATGGATATCTGTGGAAAACCTGAATCAAGTTACGGATTAAACAAAAGAATATATTATTACACTACCCTCGGGAAAATCAGTAGAACTAACGTTTGCAATTCCTCAAATTTCACAAAATAAATTAAAGATACAAAAAAGAGCAAACCAAAATAGTCTCTCTACAAAAACAATGGAACCAGTAAAGGCATTCTTAAATGAAAAAACTAAGTCCGGATCCTCGTAAGTATTGCAAAACAATTTTCGGAAGATATAGAAGGCATAATTGACATGCTAGTTAAACTTCATCCGTACCTCCCTAATGAAAACTAAAAATTAAAGTCACCAGACTAAGAAAGAAGATTCAAAAACAATTTTATCCCGATTTTGCATTCAAATGGTCGGGTACAGACACGTATTAAAATACAATTTTATAATTTAGTGTAACTTGAATGGGCATTATATCTAGAAATGCTTAAATTGTTAATAAATAAACATAAACCATCCATATTCTGACTACAAGAGACTCACATCTAAGAGAACAATGTGCATCATCTTAGAAACTTCAACTACTTTGTCAAAAATAGAAATACAGATTGGGCTAGTGAAGCGGTAGCTACTTATATGCATAATTCATTTGAAGCTACACAAATTCCATTAGGAACACGACTTAACCTCAATATGATACTACCAAATGGCGAATAAAAAACGCCAATTGGAACTTATATTCAACATTGATCGCAGAGGACAGAACATTACAATATTATTTTAATTGCAACGATCCAATAAACACAAAACTGAAATATTTTTCAGATAAGATATTAAGTGCAGGAAATAAAGCCGTTGAAAAAATGAACTTTAATATTTCAAGTAAAGCAGTTCCTTGGTGGAAATCGAGTTGCGAAAATGCACTAAAAGGATACAAAAATATTTTTCTAAAGTGTTTAAACGACTGAAAACATGGACACTGAAATCGAATTCAAAAGATTACGAGCAAAAGCAAGATATATAGAAGATATATAAAAAGAACAAATGGGATTCCTAGAGGAAGTTCCTCTCTGATCTAAACTCTTTCACTCCTAGTAGTACAGTATGGAATATGATCAAAAAAATTAATGGAAAAAACTCATATATAACCATCAACCACATAGAATATAATAATGTAACACTTACATTGAAACAGGATATTGCAGAAGCATTAACCACCAATTTCTACATCTCCTCAAGCAATGCGTCTTTTAGTGAAGAGTTCCAGAGGAAAAAAGATAATATTGAACTAGATAAAATTCAATTTGATAATGAATGCTTTTATTTTCATTTGGGAATTAAATTCTGTAATCAAAGGTAATAAAGACACAAGTCCGGAACAAGATAATATCCCTGTAATTTTTCTTAAAAAACTTCCACAAGTAGCAATACAATTCAGTGTGGCTTAAACACGAGTTTCCTAAAATATAGCGCTCTTTAATTATCATCCCAGTTTAAAAGACGGGAAAACCTAAGACATTACCTGATTTTTACAGACCTATATTACTAACATGTGCAATATGCAAGATTCTCGAAAAATAGTAAGCAAGAGATTAACGTGGTACTTAGAAAATCAAAATTTATTTACACCCGAACCAGTTTTTCCGACTACATTGAACAACTCTAGACAATTTGGTGACCATTTAGTCCGAAGTACATGAGCATTTGCTTGCCAACAACAAACCAACCATAGCAATTTTCTTTGACGTAAAGAAAGCATATAAGATTCATGAATAATTTCCTGGAGAATCGGATATTTCAAGTGAGAATAGATGGGTTCTTGTCAGCACAGACGATACAAGAAAATTGAATTTCGCAAGGTTCTAATCTAAGCGTCGTTCTCTTTCTAATAGCAATAAACAAAATTAGCCAATCATGTAAACCACCCATAAAGGCAGGGATATACGCGGATGACTTGGTCATATTTATCAGTGGAAAAAATCTGTTAAATATACACATAAATCTATCTATCTATCTAAGAAATATTACACAATATTGAGTCATGGTCTTATAATTTAATATATCTAAAACAAAAGCAATAATATTTACAAATAAGAAAAATATTAACTTACCATCTCTTTATTTATATAATAAACCTATTCAACATTTGGATAACATTAAATTTCTAGGAATATATTATTAGATAGGAAAGTCTCATGAGAGCAACACATTAAATCCTTACGTCAAAATTGCCAACAAGGAATAAACGTAATGAGATCAGTAGCTCATAAACACTGGGGAGCTGACCGTAACATACTTATGAATTTATACAGAATATTAATTATCAAATATTGATTCTTACATATCTTACATTGAATTATACGTCAGCTGTAGCACAAAAACCAAATAACCCAACACAACACTATGTAATTACCAACCGTTTTCATGATGTATACAGAAGGAAAACAAGAATAGTTCTTCCTTGCCGAAAGTTAATACCTTCAAAAAATCAGACTATATCACTATATAACTATAAGTTCAACATTTTTCGGAATACATTCGTATATACACCGATGCAGTTAAATCGGATGAAGGTACTGCAGCAGCCTTTATTGTGCCTAATCATAATTTATCTTTCATACTTCCTACTACGGTTTCTATATACACAGCAGAACTTACGGCCATTCTTCATGCATTGAAATATATAACCCAAAAACAGTTACCTAAATATCTCGTCATAATAGACACCCTTAGTTCAATTAGTTGAATCCAACAAGTCTACCCCACTCATCCAATTCTCTTACCCATTTAAATCGAAGTTACACATAATTAATGAAAAACACATTGATGTCCAATTTGTGGGTACCATCGGTTTCATATAGAGTCTATATTATAGACGACCCTAAATATATTAAATAGTCATTTAGGTTTAGTAAATTTTAATAATATATTTAGGTTGGCAAAGGTAGAATTATTAATGGCGTCAACTGGGTTAGCTTGAATAGTTATATAGATATCGCGAATTGTAATAATTAAGAGAGTTTAATAAATAATAAACATATTTAATATATTATACGATAACCGTATAAAACATGGTGTCAGGTATAACAACGTAAAAGAAGTATAATAAAATAATAAGTAAGAAGTGGAAAAAGTAAAGAACAAAGTGAACTGCAAAAAGAGTCAAGGACTTAAGGTAACAAAATGGCGAAAGAATTTCGAACTCCAGATATATTAAATTGTGATAAAAATATATCTAAAAACTTTGAAAAGTTTATTAACAGTTTTGAAATATATCTAGAGGCAAGTAATTTAAAAACGGCATCAGATAAAAGAAAAATAGCAATATTCCTAAATGTTGCTGGTAAAGAAACACAAGATGTAAAAAGGTTAATATGAAAAATGTTTGTGCCCCCCGAACAAATGAAATCTATGACGAATTCAAGTTTTTCAGTAGAAATAAAAGAGATGATGAAACATATGATCAATTTATTAAAGATTTAAAAATATTGGCAAAACCTTGCAATTTTGGAGAGCAAAATGAGTCACTAATAAGCGATAGAATAATATTGGGCATTAATGATGTGAAGACTCCAAGAAAGATTATTAAGAACAGGAATAAAAACACTGGTAGAAGCAGAAAATATGGTAAGAACATCAGAGGCTACACTGATGCAGGTAAAAGATATCAAATGTGAGGATGAGGTGGACGCTATAAGGTATAAAGAACAGTTTAAGAGTAAGTACAAAGATTCTGGTAATAAAAGAAATAACTATCACACGAATTTTATTATTAGATAATTAATGAGTCTGGCGACACTGTGGGAACATTCGTCGGTAATTAAAATCAGTATAAAAGGCCGAGCTGAAAAAGAACTCAAGGAGTTCAATTTTAAACTTCAAATCATTAGTACTATACATATATCATCAATAACGTTCCAGCCGTCCCGACGCTTTGACAACCTTTGAAAACTTCTACAAGACCGACACCCATCGCATCGTTCTGACGAACATCTTTCTTCCAATTTTTGACGCTCCTTTATTTGTCGCTACTCTGACCGGCACCTATTTTTCTTTCAAACTCAGACGACGTCTACATTATATTGCGACGCCCTTAATATGTCGGAACTACTAACTGAAGACATACTTCCTATGGCCTGTATATCTGATGGTGGGCTAATAATTCACGGTGAGTGAATTATCCAAAATAACCTAGCAATTAGTAACAATGTAACAATAAAAAGTACATATAGACAAACATTGGGATTTTGGCTTGTGTCCTGCTCGTTGAGTGGGACACAGGAAACATTTGCCTTTAAATTGTACCACCATAAAGATATTACAAATTTGGTGCGACCGAAGTGGTAGTTTACCCTCGACCTATAGTAAATTACCAGCTGATTAGGGGTGAACGACACGGCGGTTGGCTAAGTTCTGTTTGCACTTATTCACATAAATATGGTCGATGTTACTACAGGGGTGGACTCTCTTAACTCTCTCTAAATCTGCAACATTAGATAACTCTGAAAATGAGGGATAGTTCGTTGGTACTGATCCGGCCCTACCTCAGTAGGATTACCTATAATAATTTTCCTACCTAGGTGGGCCTGAACATAAGGGTTACTCGTCGGTATTGATCCGGCCGTATCTCAGTAGGGGCACCTAGAAATCATCTCTGGTACTTTATAAGACAGCTCAAACTTATATATCTGCTGTATATCTGCTGTATATCAAAGTACATATATCTGAAATTGTACATATTTGATTGCAAATGGCCTGTTGCCGATTTTACTGAGAGGTGCCAGTGAGGCATTCAAATTTCCGATTTCTCTTCTATTTAAACAAGTATTAAATAAATCAAGTTAAATGGCTTCTTGTGGTTGATGTCATTCACAAATTTGCACCAAACTTTGCAAAAAGGATTTTGGGTTATTTTATAATTATACAACGGAGGGCATATACATACAAACAAAACTTTTATCTAGACGATCACTACCGGAGGAGAAAGGCCAATAAAGGTAAGTATAGAAATATAGGGGGAAAAGGGGAGAGGGATGGGTTTAATTATTAAAGTTTCTTTGTTTTTTCAAATTAACTAGTACGCAGTGATAGGTAGGTTACAGTACATAAAATTAAAATGTATTGTTAATGTGAAAGAATGTGATGTAAATTTTGTTGTAGTTGGTGTAAAAAGGAAACTGATTTTAGGACTTAATGCATGTGTACATATGAATTTAATAGCTATAGTTCATTCATTGAGAGATAGGAGGATTCTGGTAAGAACGAATTTATAAAAAAAATACAGATATGTTTGAAGGAGTGGGGAAAATACCTATTAATTATGAAATTAAGTTAACTGAAAATGATGTTCCTTTTAATAGCTTATGCAGGAGATTACCACATAAAATTAAAGACTTAAAGGCTTAAGTCTACATTAAATGATCTAGAATATAAGGGTGTTATAGAGAAAGTAGAGGGACCAAGTGAGTGGGTCCATAATATTGTTATTAATGAAAAAGCAAATTAAAGTCTCAGGATTTGTCTAGATCCTATGGAATTAAATTAATATATTTGTTTAGAACAATACCTTATCCTAACTACTGAGGAATTCGGGCTTAAATTACAAGTTAAAAACATTTTTAGTGTATTGGATATAAAAGATAGATTTTATCAGTTAATAGAAGTACTGACAAATGTACTAGATAAACGAAAAGCTTTTTGATGATAGGCAAATATTTTGACGATTATACAATTGCAGGTAACAATGAAAAATAACACGATGAAATAATGGAAAAATTTCTAAAGAGAGCGGGAAAAAATGGAATAAAATTTAAAGTTAATAAATTACAATATAAAATTAATAAAGTTAAATATTTAGGAAAAGAATTTTCAGATGAGGTAGAAAAACCAGATATTAATTATGTTAAAGCTAGATTAGATATAGAAACTCCTAAAAACAAATCTGAATTATTAATATTTTTAGGTATGGTTACCTAGCTTATTAAGTATATACCATCATTGTCAGAAATAAGTTCACCGTTAAGACAGTTAATTAAAAAAATAGAATTTTTCTGGGGAAAATTACAACAAGATCTTTTCTAAAAATTAAAAATCTAATTTCTAAAATACTTACATTAAAAGTGTTTAATCCTAAATTACTTATAGCTATTCAAGCAGATGTATCTCAAAATGGTATAGGGGGATGTATTCTATAAGAAGGTAGACCTGTAGCATATTGTTCAAGAAGTATGACAGAAACTGAAAAAAGATGGGCGCAAATAGAAAAAGAATATTTAGCTATAACTATTTGTTTAAATAAGTTCTATCAATTTATTTATGGTCAGCAAATAAAAGTCAATTCAGATCCCCAACCTTTGGTTTCAATACAGAAAAAAAAACATTAATAAAATAAGTATGATATTACAACGAATGAAACTTAAAAATTTGAAATATTCTTTTACTATTGAATACTTATAGGGCAATAAAATGTACATAGCGGACTTATTATCAAGGTTTTTTATAAAGGATAAACTATATAATGAGCTTATTGTAAATTATGTAGTAAACTGTATAGAACAGATAATCGTATGAATGAAATCAAAGAGCAAAAAAACGAAGATCACATTTTAAATTTATTAAAAATATATTGTGAAACAGGTTGGTCATTTATAGAATCTCAAATGATAGGGAAAAAAATTAATGTACAAATTTATAGATTATATATATATATATATATATATGAAAGATGCAATCGTATTTTTTTCAAACAAAATTATTGTTGCATTAAAATTAAGAACCTACATAAAAAAACTAAAAGTAGAGGTAGAAAACTATTTAATTGGCGTGAAATTCAAAATCTGATTTCATCGTGTAAAATATGTGAAAAATTTAGTAATAATAATATAAAAGAAACTTTAATTAATCATGAAATTCCAACGGTATCAAATGAGAAAGTACGTTCAGATATATTAGAATATAATTCTATACCTTACCTCGTTATTGTTGACTATTATAGCAATTGCATTGAACTAAAAAGACTTAAATATAAATCAGCAGACGAAATTATTAATAATCTAAAATATATATATATACATCTTTTCTTTATGAAAACATCAGGAAGTTTATTAAAATTCTAATGAAAAATTGTTCCACCAAAGTTCTTTGAACATTGATTTTTATTTAGACTATCGTAGAATTTTAAGTATATTATATCATTTTAATTATTACGGTTAGATTCCAAAAAGTAAGGGTAGAAATAATCATTAAAATTGGGGCAAAATAATCAAGCAAAAAAATAAAGTAGAAAGTTTAATTATATTAAATAACAAATTTAAAAATAATTTCACACATACATTAACATAATTAAAATAAAATTTTAAAATGTAATCACGCCTTTATGTGAATATCATTATTTTTTAATATATGTATGTACCACTGACTAAATTCAAATATGTTAAAATATAATAAATTTCAATTGTAAAGTATAATAATATCTAAAAAAATTTTCCTTCAAGCGTATAATACGGTACATTATAAAATGTAACACGTTTTGTAGAAATAGCCTTTCATTGTACTTTTCCACTTAACAAAATAGTACATTTAATAAATAAAATGTAATAGCCTCTCAGTTGTGCAAGATACTAAACTCAACAAATAATGTTAGTCTTCTACTCTTAGTAACATACTATCTAAATTTTTTTTATGTTTCTTATAATAATTTGAAAAAGAAACTTGAAAACTGTCGGAAAATTTTGTCAATTCCCCCTTCCCTAGCAAAATCCTATTACCTAATTTCATATAATTAAATATTAAAACTAAAATAAATTTTGGAACTATACTACTTTTAGTTTCTTCCTAAATGTATTCAAAAAAAGTTTGTAATTTTAACCAATCCATAATATTGCGAATTACAAACCCACACCCAGTACGTACTTCCCATTAGAAGGGACGGCAGTGGTATAACAGACACAGAAGTTCTTTATACCAATTGCAAGAACCTGGCAGAGGATATGGTCAAGTCTGAAATGAATACTATAAACGTCATAGTGCCAGACGATGTAAATGCCGACTATGCAAGAAAGAGTCTTGAGTATGCCCTAAGAGGTTCCGGCAGTAGGGCAGTAGTTCTTTCTAAAACAAAATAAGCCGATACAAGAAAAAAGAGAAAATATCCAAATTATGAACAAGTAATGGTCAAGTCGAATCAAGGGAAATCATATGTAGACATACTCAAGAGCATAAAAAGTAATGTAAACATCGAAGAGATTGGAATACAGGTAAAAAAGATGAAAAAAACAGCTAGGGGAGACCTATTGCTAGAAGTGACAGACAAAACGATGACAAATAAATTAGAGAAGGCCATAAGGACAAATATGGATGGTACCCGGCTAGTACACAGGACGTCTGATACCATTTTATATATGTCGGGCATCGACGCAGACATTAACGAAGAAGCTTTAAAAAAAGAAATCATAAAAGAAAAAGGGAAAATAGTAGAGGATATAGAAATTCTATCTCTAAGACCAACGAATTACGGAAGTCAATCGGCTACTATCAAAGCAAACAAAGAGGGAACACGAGAACTGTTGAAGACAAATAAAATAAAAATATGGAATATTAGAAAGAAGGTCCATATTCAGAGATGTTGTCGATGTCTATCTTTTGGACACATCAAAAGAGACTGCAAGGGAGAGGACAATACAGACAACTGTATAAAATGTGACAGGAAAGGACCCAGTTCCAAGGATTGTAAAAATCTCCCATACTGTACATCGTGTAACGAAGGTGGACATAGAGCTGACCAAACAAGATGTCCGTTTTTCAGAAGATTGATATACCAGAGGAACCAGAACAGTCTGAAACCGAAAAGCACCTACAGAAGTAGAATAGAAACAGAAGGCGGGTTTAAACAAGCAGATGGAGGAAACGAAAAGAAAAGGGCTGACACAGTATCCAAAGATGAGCATTAAAATCTTACAAATAAATGTGGGAAGAGGAAGGGTAGCTCAAGACCTAGCATACGCTACGGCTAGAGAGAAAAGGGTCGATATATTGGTCGTAATAGAACCAAACAAGATATACACTAAAGGGCAAAATTGGCTGAAGGATAAGAAGAGACACGATATAGCGGTTCTGGTGCTAACTAAAAAGACTGAGGTAAGCGGCATAACGAGAGGCAAAGGATATATTTGTATCAAAACAAGACACTTTAGGCTGGTCGGCTGCTACGTGTCACCAAACATCCCGATGGATACGTACAAAAGTGAAGTTGACGAAATCATAAGGTCAATAGAGAGACCGATTCAAGAAAGTGTACTAGTAGGAGACATAAACGCCAAGTCCCATGAGTGGGGAGCCCAGCTCACGGACACTAAAGAGGAGTACTGGTTGGAACATTTTAGTGCCTTAAATATGGTTGTTATTAATGATAGTAAGAAACCCACATTTATCAGAGGAAAATGTCAGTCATACATAGATAGCACAGCGGCAACAAATAAAATAGTGGGACAAATAAGTAAATGGGAAGTACTAGATTCTGACAGTAACACGGAATACCAATACATATATAATGAAATCACATGTGACAGGATACAGAACGAGAAATTTTTCTCGAAACAAATCGAAATTGACTGGGAGGCATGCCGGGGTTCTATGGAACTTAGAATGACAAAACGAAGTGAGGAAAATAAGTACATTTTCGGTACATCAATAATAAAAGGAGCCTATAAAGATAGTATCAGTGGAAACATACGAGAGACATAGAGAAAAAAGCCTTACTAGTGGAATGAAAACATAGATGATAAAAGAAAGATCTGCAACATAGCCAGAAGGAAACTGAATAGAATGTACAATAAGACACGAACAGACGCTGTCCAGATAACAGAAATCCAAAACACTCTTAACGAACATAGGAATGAACTGAGAAAAATGAAAAGAATATCTAAAAGAAATCATTGGAAAGAGTTACTCAATAAACTTTAAGACGACCTATGGGGCGATGCCTACAGGATAACTATGAAATCCCTGAACAAAAAATTCCCATTTGAACTAGAAGAAGACCTGAAGAAGGAAATAGTACAAGAACTTTTTCCCAATGCACCGGATAGCTGGGAAGATGTGCCCAGGAGGGTACAGGCAAATCCCTTTGATCTAGAGGAGATCAGTACAGCATTGGAAAAAATCAAAATTGGCAAAACACCCGGTCTAGATGGAGTGCCCGCGGAAGTCGTCAGAGAAGTAGCAAACAGGTTGCCCGAATGGTTATCAGACATCCTAAATGAATTACTGCTGAGTCAAATGTTCCCTAACGAATGGAAGGTAGCATGGATTGTTCTTATACCGAAAAGTGAAAAAGTCTTGGAAAACGTGAAAGCAGTTAGACCGATATGTCTACTGAACTCTATCAGTAAGTTGTATGAAATTCTTATCAGGGAAAGACTTATAAAGGAATTAACGGTCAAGGAAAACCTCCATGAGAACCAATTCGGTTTCCGTAGAGGCAGGTCCACAGTACAAGCTTTAGAGAAGGTCCAGGAGATAAGGGAAATAACAAAAACGAAATGGTTGGTATTGATCCTATTGGATGTTAGAAATGCGTTCAATACAGCAAAACATAGCCTAATCGCGAAAGAACTTAATCGGAGACAGATAACACCGTATCTGGTCAACACCATATCCAGCTACCTTAAAAATAGAAGAACCTCATGGAAGGCAGGGGAAAGCATAGAAGCAAAAATGGGAGTCCCTCAGGGTTCGGTTTTCGGGCCCACCCTGTGGAACATCCTATACGATGGGGTGCTTCGAATTCCACTTATCGGAGAGGCGGTTACAATAGCATTCGCAGACGATCTCGCACTGATGGTTGCTGCAAAGAACGAAAGAACACTGATAAGGGACGTAAATGTATGCCTACAAAGACTAAATAAATGGATGAATGAACATAAACTGACACTAGCACCACACAAAACGGAAGCCCTGATCATGAAAGGCAAACGGAAAAGGGACAATATTGAATTTACACTGGAGAATACAAACATCAAACCATCTAAATACGTGAGATATCTCGGGGTTTATTTAGATGAACGGGGAACTTTTGGAGTTCACGTAAACGAAACGGTGAAAAAAGCTGAGAAAAAAGTGGCCAGTCTGAAGAGATTATTACCGAATATAGATGGACCAGACAGTGATAAAAGGACAATATTGAACACGGTAGTCCAGAGTATCTTACTCTACGCAGCTCAGGTGTGGTGCAAGGTGTTACAGGTTAAAAAAACACGCAAAGAAGTTAGCTGGGATCCAGAGAAAGATGCTATTAAGGGTGGCATCCGCCTATAGAACCGTCTCGTTCATGGCTATAAATGTGGTAACCCGAGTACCACCTATCGACCTGTTGATCACAGAAAGAAAATATGTACACGAATGCGTAGACACTAGCAAGGAGAAAGCCAGAGACAGAGCTCGAATAGAGACCATTAATACATGGCAAGGTAGGTGGGAACAAAACGCAGAGAAGGGATTGTGGACAAAACGACTTATAAGTGACCTAAGAACGTGGACAAAAAGTGGTCACAGAAGAGTGGAGTACTGGATAACGCAGGCGCTAACAGGCCATGGCTATTTTGGCACATACCTCAAAAAAATGAATATAACAGATACAGATCGCTGCAATTATTGCGGAGAACAGGATGACGTCGAACATACTATCTTTCAATGCAACAGATGGACAGAAAATAGAGATATGGCGATAAGAGCAATAGGTATTGGTAGTATACAGCCAGATACCATTATACCATTAATGCTAGAATAAAAAAAATGCATGAAATGATAAGGCAAATAATGAAAACGAAGAGAAAGGAGTGAGACAGGCGTAATTCCAGGAAGGATGAAAGTCTAGAGATGAAATAGCCTGCCTTCTGGTTGACTAATCGAACCCGGTAATCTAGGAAGGTGATGCACATAGCTACTTGATAGGGGGGTTTAGTGGGTAAACAAGGCTTGCACTACAACACCTTGGAGTCCCACACTACGCGCGTAATGCGTTCCCTCAAAAAAAAATTACCATTATAGTAAATAATTTGTTTTTAAATGAATCAAAAAAAGGATAGTCGCAGCCCCACTATGCGTATCTAGTGGCAGTACCACTAGGGTATACAAAAAAAATTAATAAAAAGAAGATGTGGCAGTCCCACTATGCCTAGCTAGTTGCAGTACCACTAGGGTGTAAAAAAAGGGAATAAAAAGAGGATAGTGTCAGCCCCACTATGCTTAGCTAGTGGCAGTACCAGTAACGTATTAAAAAAAATTGAAAAGAAGATGTGGCAATCCCACTATTCCTAGCTAGTGCCAATACCATTAGAGTATAGAGTGTAAAAAAATTGATAGTGTTTTGTCACAACAGAGGTTCTATTTACGTATTTTCTAATTCCAGGTGGATATTTAGCCATGTGGAGCCAGGACGCTTTGATTCCAGGACGGCCGTGTTACCGGTGCGTCCTGCTCCCCACTAAAAACGCTGGAAAGTCGTGTCAGGAAAAACGAGCAGCAGGAAGATGCGCGAGTAGTCAGCCGTAAGCAGTAGCCAGAAATAGTAGAACATCATATTTTGACGTGAAAATAATATTCAAATAAATTCTATTGAATTAATTTAGACTTTTATTGGGGATAAAACATAATACAGCAGCTAACATATATTTGTTGTATTTGCAAAAATTTCCATCCAATCAGTGTCTTCAAAAACGTCGTTTCTAAAAACCATTTTCAATTTGTATAATTCGCAGGAATACGAGCTCCAAATAAGGGAACGTTATTTGGAGACTAAACCTTCATTTCTTGCCAATCGCAAGTGTAATTTGATTCATTTACATTAAAATAAATATATGCTCCTTTCAAGTAAAAAAGATAGCGAATTAGAAGGCAAACTTCCCAAAGGCGTGTAAAATCAACACTCTGTTATCCATGACGTCTAACTAATAACTAAAGTCTACGAGAAATTCTCTCGATAATAAAACAAAAATGTAAAAAGTCAAATCTTTATTCAAGCATTATAAAATTATCGTACAAAAAATACACATTGGATAATGCGCACATACAATTATCTGCTGTGTGATAAAAATATTTTGGAATTGAGGGTTGTAATATTGAACATTCTGTAAATTCGTAAACTGGAGCAGTAGAGTACTTCCTAACATAACGGGCTTTCTCCAAAGCTTTAACATAAAAGATATTAGCATTTCGAGTTCCAAAATATTTGTGAATTGTAGTAGTGGTGTGAACTCCACATTCCAGTCGATGCAATGATAATTCTTCATTAACCAAAGTACTTGTCTGTGCAAATCACGAGATAGCATTCTCATTGAAAATGGTGGCTTGAAAATCTAATGACTGATTCGATTACCATCAAAAGCAGCGAATTCTCTGACAATAAATTTATTGTTTTCGATTTTAAATCCTTGAATGTCCACCACTAGTCTCATAATTTCAAAAAGTTTAAGTAGTTCTTTTATTTGTTTATAATTCTCAATATCGCTTTGAAGTTGTCCAACGTCCCTAATTGAGTCAATTACCACTCCCTTCAATTCATAACGCAGTTAACGAAACAAAAATGCTATTCCATTATTAATAAATTTTAGTTTGTTTAGTACTGCTCCAGTATCTGTAAATAATTTACCTTCGATATACAAATAGCTACTTGAAGGTAGTGTGTATGCATCAAGATCTTGAATTGATATTGTTACGATAGTATGTACAGGAATTTAGTTAAATATCGCCCTGTACATAAAACTTGTTTTATATTTTCCAAATTATAATATTTACTATTTAGTTAACATTACGTGAGCGAGAGTTTGGGTTCTCGGACGATCGAGAAGTTGATAGTGCCTATCCCTGCTATGCAGTGTATTAGTTATTTAATGTGTAATTTGCCCCTTATAATTTAGTTGAGTAGAATAAGGGTGTTGTGGCCATGGGAACTTTTTCAGTCAATTCTTATGGACGGACACGCCCCCTCACGTGACCCACCCCCACTCCTCGGCACATCTCCGGCGGCATCATGCAGATGTGGAAAAGAAGAAGAATAGTAGTCTTGAACGTGTCGGCTGTTCAGCTAGAAGAAGAAGAATGGAACTCGTTCAGTAGCCTATAGAAAAGAAGAAGAAATTACTATAGTGTTTACGAGTGAGCGTCATAGGCGCGAAATTCATGGCGGTGACGCACGAATGCCGGCCCGAGCGGAGGTGATACACATTTCAAAGATGGCGTGAGATTCATGGCGGTGGCGCGCACGAATGCCGGCCCGAGTCGCGAGCCATCGCTTGTGTGTGTGACGTAGTCGATCTGATCCAATTTCAAAGATAACGGCTGGATATAATCATTTTTTCAGCCATCTATAGAGAAACAAATTACTATAGTATACCTTGTTTATGAGAGAGAGAGGTTATCAATTCTGGGGCGCTATGGATTCCTTGATTCTGATATTGAGAACTGTATTGCCTTTTAATACTGTTTTTAGGATATGTCTAAATAAATTTTTAAAAATACCTGTTGTTTCCCGACTAGTTAAAGTACACCCATACATATATTACAAATTGTTAAAAAAGTTTCAAAACTTACAAAAAAAAGGGGTTGGTCCATTTCCTGGATTCTGCGTGTGTGTATCTGCTGTACGTGAATACGTGTGTGTGAACAAAAGCTTCAGCATGGTCCTCGAGAAATATAATGTCGTTCTTGATTTTAACCTGAAACTGAAGCGGCCGGGGTGAGAATCTCAATATGTACTACTACTCCAAACGATTCGATACATATAATATGCTCCCCCACCCTCGGCACAAGCCCACAGGCATCATGCAGATATAGAAAAGAAGAATACTGGTCTTGAACGTGTCGGCAGGTCAGGCAAAAAGAAGAAGAACGGAACGCGTTCAGTCACCTATAGAAGAAGAAGAAATTACTATAGTTTACGAGAGAGCGTTATCAATTGTGGCGGCCATGTTTCTGTTTAAAAATAAGATTACTTGAAAGCTGAATTCACTATTGAGGTAATGTTTGGGATCCATGTTGCCATATTTTTTTATTATTATTTATACCATGTTGCCATATTTCCGAAGAAAACGTAAGTTGGGTATAATTATATTAAAGTATGAAAAAATATGATTTATTTAACGGGTTTGTATTTGTATCAAGCGCAAAGAACGCTGCCGTAAGGGCATTAGCCGTTATTATTGGTTCAATTGAATTGCGAAAAAGACCAGTATGATCTAGAAGTAACATAGATGATGAACGAGACATGGAACACTGTAGAAAAATCACGTAAACGTCAAAAACGTCACGTTTTACGTCTCGCACGTCAAAAAACGTCACGTTTTACGTCTCGCACGTCGAAAAACGTCACGTTTTACGTTTCGCACGTCGAAAAACGTCACGTTTTACGTATCGCACGTCAAAAAACGTCACGTTTTACGTCTCGCACGTCGAAAAACGTCACGTTTTTCGTCACGCATGTCACGTTTTACGTCACGCACGTCACGTAAACGTCAAATGTTTAACCTATTTTTTAGGGATACACTGTAAATTATCTTTACCGATGTAATATAGTTAAATAGGCGTAAATGGATACCTAATTTGTGCAACTTATAAAATTATTGCATAAGACTTTACACAGACGCGTTGTTACACACATCACCCCCACGAGCGCAGCCATGTTGAATTTTGAAAACTTAAAAACAATACGAAATTTTTTATTGCTAGCATATATCAAAAATCCCTTTTAATAATGAACTCGTCCGTTGTTTTCTCTACTGCCGTTCTGCCTAATCGGGAATTTTTGATAAATTTTAGAAAATCTACAATACAAAATTGATTCTTACAGCTATTTTTAATTTAATTTATTAGTAATCTTATTTCGTTTAAATCGTAATTATCAAACCATGAATGAAGTGATAACCTGGAAACGTGTTTTCATTCGATTTATCAGTCTTATCTAATTTTATCGGGGAGGCTTCATCCGGTGTGACAGTTAAAAGTATCTCTAAAGAGTAATTAATATATTTGTGTTTATTAGCAATTTCACTTGCTTGGATGATTATGTCACGTGACCCTTTTGCACACGGCCCCACAAAAATGTCGATAAGAATTATTCTTTATTTTTCATAATCTACAACCGGAATGTCTGAAATACTTTGTTTTTAGATATGAAATGAATTTTAGTTTTAATTTTTAAAATATTTCCGAATAAAGTCTGTCTAGTTTACGAAAAATGCAATTCACCTGCTTGGATGATTATGTCACGTGACCCTTTTGCACACGGCCCTACGAAAAATGTCGATAAGAATTATTCTTTATTTTCATAATCTACAACCGGAATGTCTGAAATACATTATTTTTAGATATAAAATGAATTTTAGTTTTAGTTTTTAAAATATTTGTGAATAAAGTCTGTCTAGTTTACGAAAAATGCAATTTCACTTGCTGGATAATTAGGTCACGTGACCCCTTTTGCACACGGCACTACAAAATTTAAAAAGTATAAGTACAGGTGTGCGTGATCATTCCTATCAGTTTCCGATTAGCTATCGCACAGTGATAAGCAACAATTTTGAATATTTCTGAAAAAATGGCGAATTTTGAAATTATTAAGGATGTTACAAAACAAATCCGTAAATTTGGGGTCCAGGGCCGAACTTTGGAATTTAAAATTAAACCTATTCCTACTGGGGCGGAGCCCCTAAGCTGGGTAAAAAACGCAATTGAGGATATTGTTTTAAAGGGTACAGAAAACGTGGACTTGGAGGATTATGTTGGATTTACTTTCTGTTCCAAAGATTTTTCAAGGGGCCAAGGATGGGTAGTTTTTAAACCTGCATCTCAGGTGACAGTTGATGATGTGTGGAAGAAAATTTCATCCATATACCAGTCAAATTCAACCGGGTTGAATACAGAAACCTTCTGTTTGGGGGTTACCACCGTAAAAATGCCCGTAGGAAAAGGTCTGGGGCGAAATTATAATACTTTTAACGAAGAATGTAGAAAGCGTAGAGGTATTATTTCAATAAATAACAAAGATAACCTTTGCTTACCTCGCGCCTTAGTAGTCAGTATGGCATTCCAAAGTAAGGATCCAAACTACACAAAAGTTAGGGATGGCAGTAGACTTCAGACCGCCAAAGCTCTTGAACTGACAAAATCCAGCGGCGTTCTGATTACACCAGAGGGCTGCGGAATTCCTGAACTTCAGCAGTTTCAACAGCATCTAAAAAATTATAAGATCGTCGTTTATCGATATGGTGCCAAAGGGCGTGACGTTATTTTTGAAGGAGGAAATGACGGCCCTGCTTTAAATCTAATTTTTCATGAAGGCCATTACAATGTAATAACTTCGCTAACAGCCGCATTTATGTGTATATATTTTTGTGAAGCATGCCGCACCCCCTACAACAATAAAGATAAACATAAATGCGCTGGAGTATGTTTTGCATGCAGGTCATCACCTGCATGCAAAAAAGATGTTGTAAAAAGACGGTGTATTGAATGCCGAAGAGATTTTTACGGTAATGAGTGCTATGAAGCACATTTGAATTCGGTTTGTAAAAAAATAAAAAGCTGTGAGAAATGTTTTAAAATATGCACTAGTCACAATCATATCCGGCGAAATTTACTGCAAGATTTGTAAATCGAAACAACACGAAGACCATTTGTGTTATATGCAACCGGACAAAAAATCTCCTCAAATTAAAGATTTTTTGTTTGTTTTCTATGACTTGGAGACAACGCAAGAAAAAGTCGTCAATGGGGTCATACAGCAGGAACCGAATTTGTGTGTATACAGAAAAGTATGCCATAAGTGTATAAACGAGACAAGATTGTTATTTTGTCAGAGTTGTGGATTCAGAGAAAAAGTTCTAACCGAGGATGTAATTACGAAATTTCTGAACGAAGTACTAGAGATACG
The DNA here is from genome assembly GCA_951812935.1 of Hermaeophaga mercurialis. Taxonomy (NCBI): domain Eukaryota; kingdom Metazoa; phylum Arthropoda; class Insecta; order Coleoptera; family Chrysomelidae; genus Hermaeophaga; species Hermaeophaga mercurialis. The sequence continues at coordinate 35,378,706 of OX638364.1, forward strand.
AAAAAAATTTAAACAGATTGTCGTTATCGCCCATAATGGTGGCGGTTTCGATCATCAATTCGTATTAAATTACATTATCACTAAAACCGATTTGAATCCTGACCTGATTATGCGCGGCACGAAACTGATTATGATGAACGTTGGAAACGTTAAATTTCTGGATTCACTCAACTATTTTCCGATGGCATTATCTGCATTACCGAAAGTTTTTGGGTTTTCCGAATTGAAAAAGGGGTATTTTCCGCATCTCTTTAACAGGCTGGAAAATCAGAACTATGTCGCAGGTATACCCGCATTGAAATTCTACGACCCTGACAACTTAAAAGAGGATGCGCGCGGAAAATTAATTAAATGGCACAACGAGAAAATTGCTGAAAATTACGTATTTGATTTTCAAAAGGAGATTGTAGAGTACTGTGTTTCCGATGTACAGATTCTGATGCAATCCTGTCTCAAATTTCGTCAGCAACTGCTGGAGACGTCAAATGTGTGTCCATTCACAGAGGCATCCACAATTGCGTCTGCGTGCAACAAGGTATTTCGGCGAAACTTTTTAAAACCAAACACGATCGGAATAATCCCTAAAGGTGGCTACAGATTCAGAGATAATCATTCGAAAATATCTTTACAATGGTTGATATGGGAGGAACACCAAAGAGGAATCAATATACATCATGTGGCCAAAGGTCAAGAGGCCAGAGTTGCCGGGGTTAAAGTTGACGGGGTACATGGAAATACCGTCTTTGAATTTCAGGGTTGTTATTTTCACGGTTGTCCAAAATGCTATACAAATAACCGTGATAAAGCATTAAAAGACGATCCCTCTGATTGTATGGAAAACCGATTTCAGCGAACTGTAAATAAAAATAAACATTTGGAGAAATCTGTCAAAAGTCGTGCGCTATTGATAGTCGGCAGTTCTTCTTCTTTTCTCTTTGTGGATCGTGATCAGAATAATCCTAGCAGCCGAGGCCAAATAAAATAAATAAAAAAGATGAAGGGACCACCATTCTTCTTTTCCACATCTGCATGATGGCGGCGGTGATATGTCCTTACGGCAACGTTCATTGCGCATGCTTTTCTTTAAATTTGACTGGATCATCGTCAATGCAAGCGAGTTGTTTGGAATTCACAGTTGCTTCTACGTCCGTTAAAATAATTCTTTAAATTGATCAAGTTTTCTTCTTAGAGCCAATGTCTATCCCGTTTTGATAGTTCTCACCAATCATCCCCAAAATTCAACCCACTATGGTCATTTTTTGAAGGTTTAGTAGAAGGTGATTAAGTAACATATCAGCTAATAACTATGCAACCAAATATACACATAAATGATGATTAGATTGCCTAATAATAATATTTTGGTACCACCAACGCCATCTAGTGACGGTTACGTGACGTGTGTGGACGTTTACTAGAAGGTGATTAAGTAACATATCAACTAATACTATGCAACCCCGTATACACATAAATGATAATTAGATTGCCTAATAATAATATTTTGGTACCACCAACGCCATCTACTGCGAGTTACGTGACGTGTGTGGACGTTTACTAGAAGGTGATTAAGTAACATATCAACTAATACTATGCAACCAGATATACACATAAATGATGATTATATTGCCTAATAATGTTTTGTATAAGTAGTGTAGCAAAGTTCGTTCTACCCCGAGTACCCGTTTCTGCCACCAGGGGCGTTTGTGGCGCTAGTGTCGCCCACGTGGTGCGCATGCGCGCGTAATCTGTCATCTGTCATCTGTCATCTGTCATCTGTCACCTGGAAAAGTTCCAGAAACTGCCGCTAGGTGGCGTTGGGGGTGCCAAAGTTGTCAAAACTACCGCTAGAGGGCGCTAGTGGTGCCAAAGTTCCAGAAACTGTCACTAGATGGCGTTGGTGGCGTCAAAGTTCCACAAAGTGTTAGTAGATGGCGTTGGAGAGCGGCGGCCATGTTTAGTCCAATTATGTTAAAGTTCCACAAAGTGTTAGTAGATGGCGTTGGAGAGCGGTGACGACGGCGGCCATGTTTAGTCCAATTATGTTAAAGTTCCACAAAGTGTTAGTAGATGGCGTTGGAGAGCGGCGGCGGCGGCGGCGGCCATTTTTAGTCCAAGAATACTGGTCTTGAACGTGTTGGCAGTTCAGCCAACCTGTCATCTGTCACTAGAAATACTGGTCTTGAACGTGTTGGCAGTTCAGCCAAAAAAGAAGAAGTCACCTGTCATCTGTCATCTGTCACCTCTCATCTGTCACCTCTCATCTGTGACCTGTCACTAGAAATACTGGTCTTGAACGTGTTGGCAGTTCAGCCAAAAAAGAAGAAGTCACCTGTCATCTGTCATCTGTCACATGTTGCCATAAGGGCACAAAGCGCTTAACTTCACTGTTATTGGTCCAATTGAATCGCGAAAAAAACAGGCATTATCTATGAGTGACGTAGATGCCAAATTTAAAGAAAAGCATGCGCAATGAACGTTGCCGAAAGGGCACAAAGCGCTTAACTTCGTTGTTATTGGTCCAATTGAATTGAGGAAAAAACAGGCATTATCTATGAGTGACGTAGATGTCAAATTTAAAGAAAAAACATGCGCAATGAACGTTGCCGAAAGGGCATTAGTGCCTAACTTCGTTGTTATTGGCCCAATTGAATCGTGTAAAAAACAGGCATTATCTATAAGTGGCGTAGATGTCAAATTTAAAGAAAAAGCATGCGCAATGAACGTTGCCGAAAGGGCACAAAGCGCTTAACTTCCTTGTTATGGGTCCAATTGAATCGCGGAAAAAACAGGCATTATCTATAAGTGGCGTAGATGTCAAATTTAAAGAAAAAGCATGCGCAATGAACGCGACCAAAAGGGTATAAAGCGCTTAACTTCGCTGATATTGGTCCAATTAAATCGCGGAAAAAAAACAGGCATTATCTATGAGTGACGTAGATGTCGAATTTACGGAAAAAATTGCATGATCATGATTGGATAATTATGTCACGTGATCTATATCTAGAGGGGGTTATTATATAATATTTTGCATTTTATTAATAAAAAAGATATAATTTTTGCCAATAGTGTTATAATATTCCTCCGAAAATTGAACTTGCTTAAGTTAAGTAAATTTCAAAAGCTAAACTTCAAAGTGTTAAATAAATATTTTAATAACACACAAAATTCTATTACTCCAAATTCAAGATTTTTTAAAATTTCTTTTTTTCAAACTAAAAATTTTTTAAATACAACCCTGCAATCTACATTTTCTAAAAAAATTTAAAAACATAAACTTTTAATAATTTAAAATTTTTTTCAAACTAAAATTTTTTAAATACGGCCCTGCAATCTACATTTTCTAAAAAAATTTAAAAACATACTTTAACGGTTATACCGGATGAAGCCTCCCGATAAAAATTAGATAAGCCTGATAACGAGAAAAAATAAAACCACATTTACAGAAAACAAATTCTAGTACAAACATCTACATCCGTTCACACAGGATGTAGCTTCCTGGATAAAAATTAGATAAGGCTGATAACGGTGAAAAATACAACCACATTTCCACGAAACGAATTTAGTTATCTTCCCACAGATAATGTTGTTGTTTTTCTCGAGTGCTATAAAAGTCGAAGCCGAATCAATCGACAATTCAGTCGCAAAAGTCTCTTCACCAGTGCTGCTGCTGCTGCCCGTTAATATTCAGTGAGCCGTTTCCAGTTGTTTTTTACATTGTGCTGTCAGTTAGTGTTCAGTGAACAGTTTTCAGTTGGAGTTATTGTAAGTACATTTAATGCTAATTTTTTAAAACCTCTTTGTACCAGTGCTGTAGTAAATTTCAAAATCTAAACTTCAAAGTGTTAAATAAGTTCATTTTTTAAAAAAACTTTTTTTGTCATTTTAACAGTACAAATTTTTGATTTTTTTAGTAATTTGTACCAGTGCTCTACATTTTTTTGTAGTAAATTTCAAAGTGTTAAATAAGTTCATTTTTTAAAAAAACTTTTTTTGTAATTTTAACAGTGATCTACATTTTTTTTGCTGTAAAGCTTCAATCCATCTAAGACTTTTTAAAACTTTTTTTGTACCAGTGCTCTACATTTTTTGTAGTAAATTTCAAAAATTTAAACTTCAAAGTGTTAAATAAGTTAATTTTTTTAAAAAACTTTTTTTTGCAATTTTAACAGTACAAATTTTTGATTTTTTCAGTAATTTGTACCAGTGCTACACATTTTTTTTGCTGTTAGCTTCAATCCGGCTAAGACTTTTTTTGGCATCCACATCTTTAAGCTTTTAAAGTAAGTGTTTTTTCGGTGGTTTTTTCATGCTAGTATTCCATTTTTTTATTATTATTTTAGATGAGTTTTCTCGAAAAATTAAACGAATTTACCTCATCTACAGATACTGAAAACAAGCCCATAATTAAGCTAAAGGACCTGCAACCCAACATCCCAAAGAAAATTCACCGCGTTCAGCTCACCAAATCCAAATTTGGCGGGGAATCCATCCTAGTGGAATTGGAGGAGAACGTCATCACATTTCTGCCCAAAAGGTCTACCGAAATTTACAAGAACCACATCGACGATCTAAACAAAGGGGGCTTCAGTTTAGTTTTTATTGGCCTGCACGAGATATCCAAGAGCTGTGCTCCGAGGACCTTATTCAGAATAGAAAAAAATTAGGTGAGTTCAATCATGAATTTCGCACTCGTTTTTCAAAAAATCGAAGACCTACTTAAAACTGAGCACAATATTTCAACATATTCCAATAAAAACAAATGGCTACAACAAATCAGTACTCACCTTAGGAAATGTAATTTAGCTATAAAAAAATGTAATTTCACGGTAGGGGAAAAAAGAAAAATTTACACCAAAATGGGGCAGTTGAAAAGGTTACGGTGTATCATTAAATTAACGTCTTCCCATGTAGTAGGGGAGGGCATTAGACAGGGGCGCGGCACTAAAGGGGGCGTTAAATGGGAAGACGTCAACGCGATTTTTAATAATCGAATTAGAACGGGGGTAATTATAAATTTGAAACACAAAGAGGTAAAAGATTTTTTGAAGGCAGCTTTTAATTTATTCAAGTCAAAAATTTCACAAATTTTAAAAAATGATACACCGTCGCTAAAAGTAAATGTCACATTTGCGGCGATTTTTTAAAAAATGATAGTGATGGTGGGGAAGTAATTGACATTAAATACTTTGGATCCCCAAATTTCGTTGTTGATTTGGGGACGGATTTAGCGCAAGAATATAAAAGCATTGTAGATTTTATTTTAAATAAACTTTCGGAATTTCAAGAGCGTGGGCGTTGTCAAAAATAAATTTATTAGAAGTAGCTATTAACAAATTTGAAATTGGGAACGGTTCATCCTTCATTCCACTGCCAAAAGAAATATTAACAAAAAGGGCATGCATAAACGTCCAAAATACGGACCTGGCGTGTTTTTACTGGGCCGTAACGAGTTTTTTGTTTCCTGCTAAAAAACACTCTGAATATACATATAATTACCCTCACTATAGTACAGTTTTGAATACAGACGGTTTAGAATTGCCTATGAAACTAACACAAATTTCAAAATTTGAAAAGTTAAATGATATCTCTGTAAACGTTTACGCTTTAGAACTAAATCAAACTAATAAAAAGTCATTTTACGTAGTGGTACCTGCACGTTTAACTAAAAATAAACTGCCGCGTCATGTAAATTTACTTTTAATTCAAGACGAATATTTTCCAAAATTAAACGACTACGAGGCTCCTCCCGTCAACAATGAGGACACTACTACCACCACAATTAAATATCATTATTGTTGGATTAAAAATATGTCTAGACTAGTTTCAATCCAACTCAGCAAGAGCCATCCTAAAAAATTTATTTGCGATAGGTGCTTAAACTATTTCCAAAACGAAAAAAAACTAGCGGACCACGAAATTTTATGCGTAAATAGTAACGATTGCAAAATTTCTTTCCCCCCATATGATAACGTCGAATTTAAAAATCATGTATACAAGCAGAAATGTCCATTTGTCGTGTATGCCGATTTCGAGTCTATTTTAGAAAAGTGTGATAAAAAGATATCCCATACAACTACAAAGTATCAACACCATAAAACATTTAGTGCAGGCTTCTACTTAAAATGCAGCTATGATAATCGGATTTCCTACTACAATAGTTATAGAGGGGAAGATTGCATGGACTGGTTTGCGAATCAAATGTTAGAAGTCGCGAAATTTATTGAATCTAAATTATTAAATATTGTTCCTATTTGTATGCCTACTGTCGTCGTCGCAAACGGTGTCTGCTGTCACATTTGCGACAATAGGTTTAAAGAAAAAGACATCATCGTTAAAGATCACGATCATTTTACGGGATTATTTAGAGGGTTCGCACATCAATCGTGCAATCTGAACTTCAAAAAACTATTTGTAGTGCCCATAGTTTTCCATAATCTTAGCGGATACGACAGTCATTTTATTATTAGAGATCTTGCTAAACGTGGACCCTTGAGTGTACTACCCGTGAACATGGAAAAATACATTTCTTTTACGCAGTATGAACCAGAAACTAAAATTAAATTTCGCTATATAGACTCCTTTAGATTTTTGGGTACCAGTCTCGATGAGTTGGTGTCTACACTAAAAATAGAGGAGTTGATTACATTAAAAGGGGAATTTGGTAACTTGACTAATGAAACGTTCAAACTGTTGACGAGGGAAGGTGTTTTTCCATACGATTACATTGATAGTATTGATAAGCTAAATGATACCACTAGTCTTCCAGCAATTGAGAGTTTTTACAACAAATTAAATGATTGTCATATTTCCGCGGATGATTACACTCATGCGCAAAACGTTTGGCAAGCTTTCCAAATTCAAAATTTAGGCGAATATGCAGATTTGTATATGCGAACCGACATTCTCCTTCTTTGTGACGTTATGGAAAACTTTCGAACAACTGCTCTGGAAACTTACCAGCTAGATCCGGCATGGTACTATACTATGCCCGGATATACTTGGGATTGCATGCTCAAGTACACGAAATGTAAATTACAAATTTTAAAAGATGTCGACATGTTGTTGTTTGTTGAGGCATCAATACGTGGAGGAATATCTGTTTGTTCAAACAGATATTCCGAAGCCAACAATAAATACATGCCCGAATACGATTCTTCTAAGCCGTCCAAGTACCTTATGTACTTTGACGTAAACAATTTATATGGGTGGGCAATGTCACAGTTCCTCCCCTACGGGGGGTTTGAATGGGAGCCCAATACAAACATTGACATTACTCAGATTCCCGACGATTCACCCGTCGGATATATTTTACAAGTTGATTTAGAGTATCCCGAAAGTTTACATGACGAGCACAAAGATTTCCCATTTTGTCCAGAACACCGTAAACCTCCCGGTGATGGTTCCAAATTGTCCAAATTAATGACCACCCTTTACCCGAAAAAACAATACACTCTGCATTACCGTAATTTAAAACAAGCCCTCGAACACGGGTTAAAATTATCGAAAATTCACAAAGTACTAAAATTCAAACAATCGGCTTGGCTGCAGTCCTATATCGAGCTGAATACTCGCTTAAGGACTGTAGCCACAAGCAATTTTAAAAAAACCCAGTTCAAACTCGCTAATAATGCCGTATTCGGTAAGACTATGGAAAACATCAGACTCCATAGGGTAGTGAAATTACTTACTTCTTACGAGGGTCGTTACGGTGCAAAAAATTTGATAGCCAGCCCCCGATTTCATAGTCGAAGAGTTTTTGACGACAAACTCATGGCTATCGAATTAAAGAAGGCTGAACTACTCTTCAACAAACCCCTGTATATCGGCATGGCTATCCTGGACATTTCTAAAACCTGTATGTATGATTTTCACTATAATTTCATGTTACCAACTATGGGGGTGGAAAACGTAAAATTAATGTACACTGACACCGATAGTTTTATTTACGAATTAAATTGCGGTGACGTTTACAAAAGTTTGATTGGAGATCATTTAGAAAAATTTGACACTTCAGATTACCCCTCAAATAACGTCTATAAGATTCCTTTAGCAAATAAAAAAATTCCCGGTTTAATGAAGGATGAAGCTAATGGTAAAATAATGACACATTTTGTGGGATTACGATCAAAAATGTATAGTTATAAAGTGCAAGGTGGCAAAGTAGTGAAAAAATCAAAGGGGGTTAAGTCCAATGTCGTAAAAAATAAAATCATATTCGAGGATTACCTAAATTGTTTGCAAAATAATAATAAAAAATATATTACACAACACACTATTCGATCTTATTTGCATGATGTATATAGCATAAGTCAGACCAAAATTGGACTTAGCCCCTATGATGATAAGCGTCAATTACTTCCCCAGTCACATGACACCCTTCCGTGGGGATATAAAAGTTAATTTTTTCTTTTTTTTGCTCTACCGTGGAGTTTAACGGGGAAAGTTTTTTAAAATTTTAATAAATTAAGATGTGATTACTGATTATTAGCTTGACATAATTTTGAAATATTTATTGAATATGCAGAAATATTGTGCTTGGTTTCGATATGATTTACATGAAAATAAACGAGTGCGATTTTCAGACTGAACTATTTGTACCTAATAAATTATTTATAGTTTTATGTATTAGTTATATATGTTTGCTTACTGTATTATTTGTAGTTTGCTTGGGTAATAAAAAATAAAATATAAGAAAGAAGTGTTTTATTTCAAAAAACTTGGTACATTTTTTTAATTTGAACAATGATTTAATATATCATTAATTACATCATCTTTATAGTAATACATGTACTCTTGTAGAGCATTTTTTTCTAAACAATTTGGCATAACAGCACAAATTAAAATTAAAGTATTAAATCTACTAGTGGCGTCGTCGACACAAATACTATTGAAATTAACAGCAAAATAAGCTCGTGTAGAGTCTATTAAATTACAGTAGAATGTATTAAAGTTCAAGTCTTCTAGCAACGAAATGTAGTTCTTCACCAAATTGCAATTTGCTTCAAGGATGTCGGAAACATCATACTCGTCCAGATAGAACTCGACTCCATGTTTGTTTGCAAGTAGAAACTTGGTATCGTCGTACACTAATTGAGTAACTTTACAAAAGTCTCCACAAGGGAAAACTACAGGATCGTATTCGTCAGGAGGTGACGGTAGATTCTCGTGAAAAAAGTCATCGTATCTCTGACGCAGCAATTCAATAAAAGTAGTCCACTCAAATGTACCAAACGAAATTCTTCCGGGTCGAAGTAAAGGTGTTAGCGTTATTGCAGGATTAAAGGTTCTGGTCGGACTTATTCCGCACAAAAGTGCATAACTTCTTAGGGAAAAATTCGTTTCCAGTAGATGGTATCGTTCCAATTTAGCAGCATACTCGTATGAAATTAAAGCTTGGTCGATTTCCTCAACACAATCATTAAGCGTCACTGCATAAGATGAAGGAGGTGTTGGGGACGGTGACGGCGATGACGATGCCGAGTCACTTTCAAAAACAATTTCACAAGAACTATAACCACTATCTTGACTACTCATGTTGTCGGTTGGTTGATTTAAATTGCAGGTGCACCACACGACTGAATAAAATGTAGGTTCGCACACACTTGTATTTATATACCCCCACTATAAGGAAAAAGCGGTAAGTTTGAAGGTTATTAAAAAAAGGCCCCTTGAATTGCTAAATTTGTTCGTATTTTCCATAAGATTCTATACAAAATCAGTCTTGGATAGACAAAAATTCTATTGTTTAAATGTTTTATTTTGTAAAGTATTATACATTTTATTTCTATGAGTTATATTTAAAACGGGATTAATAATTTTAGCAGCTTCTTCTATTCGGCGTTTAAAACGTAGTTGATTAAGATATCTTGATTCCCAATCACTTGTTTCAACATCTAATGATTCCCATATGTGAACGTGATTGTAATCTTCATTAAAAGTTACTTTCTTCATATCTTTTCTTTAAGAACATCGGGGTATTTGAATATAAGTTCTAGTAATAAACTATATGTAATCGGATGCGCTTGTTTTATAGGCTCCATTGTAGTAAGAGCTGTGTTGATGATATCTTCCTTGTTTTTAACCGCCATTTGTAAAATTTTTAAGGAACCTACAAACTGCTGGCTTTTTAATACTTCAATGTTGTGCGTAATTAAGGGTAAGCATCTCCAGAGCTCGGAAAGGGAAATTGATCCTAACCAGACAGTAGCATGTCCAGTTAATACTTTCAAAACAGTAATGCTTTCAAAATTTTCAAACTGTAACAAAAACCGGCTAACATCTATTGATTCCTCCTTTCCCGCTGTTATAAAATCTTCAATAGTTTCTTTGAAGGATAAAAACTCCTTCCACTCTTTTTCACTAAACACGATACAGTTTCCTTTGTTTGCAGATATTTTCACACACGGAGCAAAATTTAAATCATGCGACAGACTCACTGCGACATATTTCGTATTCGATTTATTCAGGTAGAACCTTTGTTCACCCAAATAGATATTTTTCACTTTTGATTTTTCTGTAAACTGCATGATGACTGACTGACTAACTTCACCGGAGAAAGTCTTAATATTTATTAGTATGAAAAAAATGGGTGGGGATTCTATATTTCTTAACTCCATAGCACATTCAGTGTGTTAGGCCTGAATGGTATTTAGCTTTCCCATTTTATGGTAAGTAGTAGTAGTATAATTGTTGCTGTATCGTGGGAACTTTTTCTGTCGATCCTTATGGACGGACACGCCCCCGCACGCGACCTACCCCCCCCCACTCCTCCGGCGGCAGCATGTAGATGTGGATGGCCTGAACGTTGGGGCACTTCAGCAAGACTTTGAACGTGTTGGCAGTTCAGCCAAAAAGAAGAAGAATTCCCGAAACTGTCACTTGACGGCCACGGAGAGCGTCGGCGGCGGCGGCCATTTTTAGTGCGGTCTTGGTAGTTCAGCTAGAAGAAGAATGGAGCAGCTCGTTCAGTCATCTATAGAAAAGAAGAAGAAGAAATTACTATAGTCGAGTCGGCGCGCGCGCGGCGGCGGCGTACGAATGCCGGCCCGGTGATCCAAGATGGCGCGATTCACGGTGTGGCGTGCAGCTCGAGTCGAGGGTCCGAGTCGGGGCGATTCACGGCGGCGACGTACGAATGCCGGCCCGGTGATCCAAGATGGCGCGATTCATGATGCGGCGCACACAAGCGGTGGCAGGCATGCCTGTGTGTGTGACGTAGTCGGACTGATTCGAATCGGATGGATATAATGTTGCTTTTTTATTATTATTTATACAATGTTGCCATATCGGGTGAAACATGGTGGCGCTGCACACAAGCGTCGGCCTGCCACCTGTCGAACAAATTACTATAGTTTACCTTGTTTATGTGAGAGAGAGAGAGAGAGCACGAGCGGGCACTATGGTATTGAGATAACCCATGAGGCCTTTTATACAATGTTGCCATTTTGGTATAATATCAAAGTATGATTTAAAAGGTTTTGAATTCATTAGCGCTGATGGAGTACACAAAAAATGTTGTTTATCAAAAATCGTATCGGATATGTCTAATTAAAAATTTAAAACCCGTAATGGCTGCTGCTGTTGCTTCTAAAACGGGTCTAAAAACTCCGTTTTCCCTACTAGTTAAAATACACCCGTATATATTACAAATTGTTAAAACTTACCAAAAAGTCGAATCTGCATGTGTATCTGGTCGTGAATAATACGTGTGTGTTTATGTGTGAACAAAGGTTTCAGCATGGTCATCGTGAAATATGATGTCGTTCTTGATTTTAACCTGAAACTGGAGCGGTGGGTGAGAATCTCAATATGTGGTTAACACTCCAGACGATTCGATACATATAATATACTCTTTATCACCCTGAACAATAGCCTGTCTCGCCAAAGAGGTTGGTTACTCAATCTTGAAAACAGACTCAAGGTAACTGTCTCGTACGCCAAAGGGGGTTGGCTACCCCAATCTTGAACGAGACGCAAGTGCATATTATACATAGCGACTCATTGAAAAAATGTAAAATTTCAAAAAGTAGTGACAAATAACAAATAAAATTTAATCAAATAAGCTATTCAAACATTGTATTGTATAGGGTCGAGTTATAATGGAAGGAGAAAATTGCGCTCTAAGCTTTTGTAACACGAAACCCTTTATACTTCATTACCCTTTCTTCGCAATAAATGGATAGTAGATAAAATAAAATAGCATTTGACTATTATCTAAATTGTCTGAAAATTTCTAGCCAAGTACATTTTATAGAGGCCTATACTTATATACATATATTAAGCTCTTTTAAGGAATAAAATCGTGTTATACCCATATTATTATTCCGATGGTGTTAAGAGAATTTCGACCGATCGTTAGGATAGCGCAATATAAAAGCGCCTCATATTGCGAAGATGAAAGAAAGGAGAAAATTGCGCGCTAATTTTTGGGCGAGCGAACCTTATATTTTGACACAGATTCGGTCGTCTATTCTTCACAACCCGGTACTCCTGACCTACCCTTTTGTAAAAACATATGTGGTGCTTTTAGTTAAAATTAAAAAGTACAGTGCATAAGATATAAGATGGACCCAAAATGTAGGCCTTCAAGATCACCCTACTTAAACCCTAGCGATTTTATCTGGGGCTACATGAAAAAAGAATACACTCTGCATTATCGCAATTTGAAGCAAGCCCTTGAACACGGTTTAAAATTGATCAAAATTCACAAAGTATTAAAATTTAAACAATCCGTTTGCTTAAAGCCCTATATTGAGCTGAATGCGTCTTTAAGGACTGTAGCCACTCGTAATTTTAAAAAATCAATTCAAACTTGCCAATAATGCCGTATTCGGTAAGACGATCGAGAACATTAGGTTTCACAGGGAAGTGAATCACCTGTCACAGGCCGCATGACTGTACGAGTTGTTAGAAAACAAACCGTATAAAATATTCCGACATTATATTTGTTGAAAAAGATGAAATTCGAGCACGAAAATAATACTCGGTCAACAACAGGCTTGAAAATTTTTATTCAACTACATGGTAGTAGGTACTTGTAAGTGTTTAGACATACCTACAGCACAATGTTTCAGGAAATAATAAGCCTATACAAAGGCATGCAGAAAATACTTCTCGAGATAACCAAGAACCCTTTTTAAAATAGAAATTAGGTGAGTCATGAATTTCGCACTCGTTTTTAAACAAATTGAGCAAATTCTTAAAACCAAGCACAATATTTCGACATATTCAGATAAAAACAAATGGCTATCAGTAATCAGTACTCACCTCAGAAAATGTTCTTTAGCGATAAAAATGTAATTTCACGGTAGGGGAAAAAAGAAAAATTTACACCAAAATGGGGTAGTTGAAAAGGTTACGGTGTATCATAAAATTAGCGTCTTCTCATGTAGTAGGAGAGGACATTAGACACGGGCGCGGTACTAAAGGGGCGTTAAATGGGAAGACGTCAACGCGATTTTTAACAGTAGAATTAGAACGGGGGTTATTATAAATTTAAAGTATAAAGAAATTAAAGATTTTTGTAGGCCGCATTTAAATTATTTAAATCAAAAATTATGCATGATGTTTTTTTCGACATTTGAGTGAAAGAACGATATTCACACAGCTGATAGAGGTGAAATTCAACCGCGAAAACAATATCTGACTAGCAAAATGACTTTTCATTCAACTACATGGTAGTAGGTACTTGTAAGTGTTTAGACATACCTACAGCACAATGTTTCAGGAAATAATAAGCCTATACAAAGGCATGCAGAAAATACTTCTCGAGATAACCAAGAACCCTTTTTAAAATAGAAATTAGGTGAGTCATGAATTTCGCACTCGTTTTTAAACAAATTGAGCAAATTCTTAAAACCAAGCACAATATTTCGACATATTCAGATAAAAACAAATGGCTATCAGTAATCAGTACTCACCTCAGAAAATGTTCTTTAGCGATAAAAATGTAATTTCACGGTAGGGGAAAAAAGAAAAATTTACACCAAAATGGGGTAGTTGAAAAGGTTACGGTGTATCATTAAATTAGCGTCTTCTCATGTAGTAGGAGAGGACATTAGACACGGGCGCGGTACTAAAGGGGCGTTAAATGGGAAGACGTCAACGCGATTTTTAACAGTAGAATTAGAACGGGGGTTATTATAAATTTAAAGTATAAAGAAATTAAAGATTTTTGTAGGCCGCATTTAAATTATTTAAATCAAAAATTATGCATGATGTTTTTTTCGACATTTGAGTGAAAGAACGATATTCACACAGCTGATAGAGGTGAAATTCAACCGCGAAAACAATATCTGACTAGCAAAATGACTTTTCATTCAACTACATGGTAGTAGGTACTTGTAAGTGTTTAGACATACCTACAGCACAATGTTTCAGGAAATAATAAGCCTATACAAAGGCATGCAGAAAATACTTCTCGAGATAACCAAGAACCCTTTTTAAAATAGAAATTAGGTGAGTCATGAATTTCGCACTCGTTTTTAAACAAATTGAGCAAATTCTTAAAACCAAGCACAATATTTCGACATATTCAGATAAAAACAAATGGCTATCAGTAATCAGTACTCACCTCAGAAAATGTTCTTTAGCGATAAAAATGTAATTTCACGGTAGGGGAAAAAAGAAAAATTTACACCAAAATGGGGTAGTTGAAAAGGTTACGGTGTATCATTAAATTAGCGTCTTCTCATGTAGTAGGAGAGGACATTAGACACGGGCGCGGTACTAAAGGGGCGTTAAATGGGAAGACGTCAACGCGATTTTTAACAGTAGAATTAGAACGGGGGTTATTATAAATTTAAAGTATAAAGAAATTAAAGATTTTTGTAGGCCGCATTTAAATTATTTAAATCAAAAATTATGCATGATGTTTTTTTCGACATTTGAGTGAAAGAACGATATTCACACAGCTGATAGAGGTGAAATTCAACCGCGAAAACAATATCTGACTAGCAAAATGACTTTTCATTCAACTACATGGTAGTAGGTACTTGTAAGTGTTTAGACATACCTACAGCACAATGTTTCAGGAAATAATAAGCCTATACAAAGGCATGCAGAAAATACTTCTCGAGATAACCAAGAACCCTTTTTAAAATAGAAATTAGGTGAGTCATGAATTTCGCACTCGTTTTTAAACAAATTGGACAAATTCTTAAAACCAAGCACAATATTTCGACATATTCGGATAAAAGCAAATGGCTATCAGTAATCAGTACTCACCTTAGGAAATGTTCTTTAGCTATAAAAAATGCAATTTCACGGTAGGGGAAAAAAGAAAAATTTACGCCAAAATGGGGCAGTTGAAAAGGTTACGGTGTATTATTAAATTAGCGTCTTCTCTGTGTAGTAGGGGAGGGCATTAGACAGGGGCGCGGTACTAAAGGGTGCGTTAAATGGGAAGACGTCAACGCGATTTTTAACAATCGAATTAGAACTGGGGTCATTATAAATTTAAAGAATAAAGAAATTAAAGATTTTTGTAGGCCGCATTTAAATTATTTAAATCAAAAATTATGCATGATGTTTTTCGACATTTGAGTGAAAGAACGATATTCACACAGCTGATAGAGGTGAAATTCAACCGCGAAAACAATATCTGACTAGCAAAATGACTTTTCATTCAACTACATGGTAGTAGGTACTTGTAAGTGTTTAGATATACCCACAGTACAATTTTGTACCCCAACGTCTCAACCAATGTATAAAAGACATAGAAGATTTCCTATCAATTTAAAAAGAATTTCGCTCATCCGCCAGGATAGCGCAATATAAACACGACTCGTCTAGAGAAGACGAAAGGAGGGAGAAAATTGTGCGCTATTTTTTTTGTACCCCATCGTCTCAGCCAATGTATAAAAGACGTAGAAGATTTCCTAACAGTTTAAAAAATTGTGCGCTATTTTTTGTACCCCCAACGTCTCAACCAATGTATAAAAGACATTAGAAGATTTCCTATTAATTTAAAAAGAATTTCGCTCAACCGCCAGGATAGCGCAATATAAACACGGCTCGTCTAGAGAAGACGAAAGGAGGGAGAAAATTGTGCGCTATTTTTTGTACCCCCAACGTCTCAACCAATGTATAAAAGACATAGAAGATTTCCTATCAATTTAAAAAGAATTTCGCTCAGCCATCAGGATAGCGCAATATAAACACGGCTCGTCTAGAGAAGACGAAAGGAGGGAGAAAATTGTGCGCTATTTTTTGTACCCCCAACGTCTCAACCAATGTATAAAAGACATTAGAAGATTTCCAACCAATTTAAAAAGAATTTCGCTCAGCCATCAGGATAGCGCAATATAAACACGGCTCGTCTAGAGAAGACGAAAGGAGGGAGAAAATTGTGCGCTATTTTTTGTACCCCAACGTCTCAACCAATGTATAAAAGACGTAAGTACAGGTGTGCGCGAAGATTTCCTAGCTGTAGTAAAGGGAATCTCACTAAACTATAGTGCTTCTCAGTTGCTAAATTTTGAAAAAATCATGGATATGGTTTGTAAAGTTGTAAAGAAATCAATGTAGTCAAAATAAAATCACATTTGATGCTTATGTAAATTTTATAGAGGTCTATACCTATATTATTATTCCGATGGTGTTAAGAGAATTTCGACCGATCGTTAGGATAGAGCAATATAAAAGCGACTCATATAGAGAAGATGAAAGAAAGGAGAAAATTGCGCGCTAATTTTGTAGCACGATTCCTTTAGTTAAAAAATACCAGGCCTAATGAAGGATTACTATGGGAATCAACCACCACAAAGTTTGGCTTTACCACCCGCTTCGCAAAGTTTGCCTAAGAGTCTGCCAGCGTCTGGAGGTTTTGTGGCACCGCCTAGGCAATAAGAATTTCGTCCACCCGACAGGATAGCGCAATATAAATGCGCCTCATCTAGAGGGGGCGAAGGAAAAGGAGAAATTGCGTTAATTTTTGTAGCACGATTCCTTTAGTTAATAAAAAATATCAGGCTTAACGAAGGATAATTGCAACGCTAAAATAACGGCACATTTTGTAGGCTCGCTTTGTAAGTACAGGTGGGCGTGAAGATTTCCTAACAGTTTAAAAATAATTTCACACATCTAAAGAGGATGAAAGAAAGGAGAAAATTGTGCGCTAATTTTTTGTACACATTGTCTCAATCATAGAATTTCTACCCCGTTTATCAGGGAGTTTTCTACAGAGAAGTACAGCAATATGTATGTCGAAAAAGGTGAAATTCGACCACGAAAACAAAAGGGGTTGAAAATTTCTATTCAGCTACATTTATAGAGGTTGGTACTTGTACAAAGTTGTGAATGCAGGGTAGTTTCCACGCTGCGATCTATTGAGGCTCGCCCTTAGCTTAGGGTTCGTAAAATTTCGACCACGAAAAACAATATTGCCCTAACAAAATGGGGTGAAAATTTTTATTCAAATACATTTTATAGAGACCGGAGACAAAAAATAAAAATGTGTAAAATCTTATACAAATAATATAATAAAAACCACATACCTGTTACGACTTTTGAATATTTTCAGGTACTGCCTTAAGTCTAAATATGAGGTTCCTCGGAGCTGAAAATAATAAAAATATGAGGTTTATTTTTTTTTGGAAAAGTGTATAAAAACGCAAAAACCCTAGCATCCTGTGATAAATACGCCAATGTGACCTTAAAAACAATTTGTGATCGTGTAATCAAAACCACAGAAAAAAATAAGGATTGTGCATATATATAAGCATGTGGGTGTATCTAAATTTTAAAAGAAGAAAATGAGCGAGTAAGTTATACTATTTTACATTTTATATTGAATTTTGCTAAATTAATCTGATTTTAGCGTGCTAGAAATACAGGGTAACCCCGAACTATACAGGTAATTCGAATGAAACAAATATTTTACAATTATTATATATTTAATCATGTTTTAGGGTAGATGCTTACGAATCGGTGGAGTAAGATATACTTTCACTTTTAAATGTCGATGTTACTAATATTTCAATTTTAGGGACCTAGAATTTGAGGGGGAGCCCCCCTTAATAGGGTAAGTTACTAAAAAAAATATACATTTTACATTTTTATTATATTTAATTATGTTACAGGTTTAGCGACAATGATGCGGACGAGTAAGATTTACTTTCCCGATATTAAATATCGAGATACTAATAATTTGATTTTAGCGTGCTGGAAATACAGGGGCCCCCCCGAATTATACAGGTGATTTCGGGTGAAACAATTATTTTACATTTATTATATTTAATTATGTTCTAGGCTCGATGTTGAGGATGAGGAGGAAGAGGAGCAGGAGGAGGGTGAGGTTGAGGAGGAGGAGGAGTTGGAGGTTGAGGAGTATGAGTAAGATTTACTTTTGCCCTTAATTACTGTATTGCTAATAATTCGATTTTAGGGAACTAGAAAATAAATCAACACCCCCGCCGACAACAGGTAACTTTCCGTAAATATATTTTTACATTTTACAATTTATTAAATTTAAATATGTCATAGGGTAAAAAATGAAGATTAAGGACCAAAATAAAAATTTTAAAAAACTCCCGCTTGTTTTCTTTAAGCCCCATTCCTATCTTTTTTCTGACAGAAGCAGTTGCTAACTTCTCACTGTTTCTGCTGTTAAGTATAAAAAATATTGTGTTCTGTACAAAAAATAATGTTTATACAGACGAAACAACTAACTCACCGATTCCTTACTCAGCCATGGACAAAATACAAAAAATCCGCTGATACGGACCCGGCCGTAAAAAGAGTGTCTTCCTCTCCTGTCCACTCTGCTTCATCCTCATTGATGTAAAAATTCATAGCTGAATAAAGTATGCCATTCTTTGAAAACTGAATTTGAAACAGATCACCCTCAGCATAGTCATTTCTTAACAATATCAACTCGGTGTACTGCACATTGTTGACGAAAAACATCACATACACGTACTCGCCCACTTGTAGGGGTTTAAAAAAAGTAAAAACGGTACACGCTTCACAACAGATAAAATTAAATTTAAGCAGATACTCACACTCAGACATTTTTAAAAGTAATAAAAATCAATATAAAAGGTATCAGATATATATAACAATCACAACATCTACAGTTGGTAAAAGTCTCACGTTTTTCATAAACAAACAATGTAAAACCTAGATATTCTAGAAACCACACTTTTCAAACATTATCTACCCTTCTTGATATTGGTTAAGAAAGGATGAATTTAACGATAACTAATGAAAAAGTTCCACGCTTTTCATAAACAACATTGTAAAACTTAGATATTCTAGAAACCACACACTTTCAAACATTATCTATCCTTTTGATACTGGTTAAGAAAAAAGATTATAATTTAATGAAAAAGCCACACACACACTCTCTCTCTCATAAGTAATACAAATCCTAGAAAATATATTTAAAACTTTCATCCGTACTATCAAATCCTATAAAAAACATAAATCGAACCCGAGCTATCTCTCTCTCTCTCTCTCTCTCTCTCTTTCGAAAGTGTCTTTATTGAGAATACACAGGGTAAGAACGAATAAAAGAATATAGGCATAAGAAGATGAATTGTGATAACACCGAAAAATATTATACAGGGTTAATAGGATTTCATGTATTTTTTTATTTTTAGGTATAAAGGTTACACAGTTGGTAATACTTTTTGAAAAAAGCCTCATGTAAAGGTGGCGTAACGTCAAAAAACGTCAAAACGTGACACGCGTGGCGCAAAGCGTGACGTTTTTGACGTAAACGTCACGCGTATGACGTTTCTGCGTCACGCGTATGACGTTTTTGCGTCACGCGTGTCACGTTTACGTATCGCATGTCACGTAAACGTCAAATGTTTAACCTATTTTTAGGGGTACACTGTGAATTATCATTAGCGATGTAATATAATTAAATAAGGTGTAAATGGATACCTAATTTGTGCAACTTATAAAATTATTGCATAAGACTTTCCACAGACACGTTGTTACACACATCACCCCCACGAGTGTAGCCATGTTGAAATTTGAAAAAACTTGAAAACAAATACGAAATTATTTATGGTTAGCACCCCTTTTTAATAATGAACTCGTCCGTTGTTTTCTCTACCGCCATTCTGGCTAATCGGAAATTTTTGATAAATTTTAGAAAATCTACAATACAAAATCGTAATTATCAAACCATGAATGAAGTGATAACCTGGAAACGTGTTTTCGTTCAGACTTATCTAATTTTATCGGGGAGGCTTCATCCGGTATGCCAGTTAAAAGTATCTCTAAAGGAGTATTATATTTGTGTTTATTATAACAGCTGTTTATAGTATTTCTTAAAACATAGCGAAAAAGCCCCTTTTCACGTGAACATATCGTGATTATTTGATTTAAAAATATTTCTGAATAAAATCTGTCTAGTTTACGAAAAATCCAATTTCACCTGTGATAAGAGTTATCCTTTATTTTTCATAATCTACAACCGGAATGTCTGAAATACATTGTTTTTAGATATAAAATGAATTTTAGTTTTAATTTTTAAAATATTACCGAATAAAGTCTGTCTAGTTTACGAAAAATGCAATTTCACCTGTTGGATAATTAAGGAACGTGACCCCTTTTGCACACGGCCCTACAAAAAATGCCGATAAGAGTTATCCTTTATTTTTCATAATCTACAACCGGAATGTCTGAAATACATTGTTTTTAGATATAAAATGAATTTTAGTTTTAATTTTTAAAATATTTTCGAATAAAGTCCGTCTAGTTTACGAAAAATGCAATTTCACCTGTTGGATAATTAGGGAACGTGACCCCTTTTGCACACGGCCCTACAAAATGTCGATAAGAATTATTCTTTATTTTTCATAATCTACAACCGGAATGTCTGAAATACATTGTTTTTAGATATAACATGAATTTTGGTTTTAATTTTTAAAATATTTTCGAATAAAGTCTGTCTAGTTTACGAAAAATGCTATTTCACGTAGGATAATTAGGTCACGTGACATACCCCCACTCCGGCACTACAAAAATTTAAAAAGTACAAGTACAGGTGTGCGTGATCATTCCTATCAGTTACTGATTAGCTATCCTACACTGATAAGTAACAATTTAGAATATTTCTGAAAAATGGCGAATTTTGAAATTATCAAGGATGTTACAAAACAAATCCGTAAATTTGGGGTCCAGGGCCGAACTTTGGAATTCAAAATTAAAGCTATTCCTGAGGGGGCTGATCCTATAAGCTGGGTGAAAAATGCAATCGAGGATATTGTTTTGAAGGGGACAGAAAACGTGGACTTGGAGGATTATGTTGGATTTACTTTCTGTTCCAAAGATTTTTCAAGGGGCCAAGGCTGGGTAGTTTTTAAACCTGCATCTCAGGTGACAGTTGATGACGTGTGGAAGAGAATTTCATCCATATACCAGTCAAATTCAACGGGGCTGAATACAGAAACCTTCTGTTTGGGTGTTACTACGGTAAAAATGCCCGTAGGAAAAGGCAGGGGGCGTAATTATAACACTTTTAACGAGGAGTGTAAAAAACGCAGAGGTATTATTTCAATAAATAACAAAGACAACCTATGCTTACCTCGCGCTCTAGTAGTCAGTATGGCATTCCAAAGTAAGGATCCAAACTACGCAAAAATTAGGGATGGTCGTAGACTTCAGGCAGCCAAAGCTCTTGAACTGGTAAAATCCAGCGGGGTGTTGATTACTCCAGAGGGGTGCGGAATCCTCGAACTTCAGCAGTTTCAACAGCATCTAAAAAATTATAAGATCGTCGTTTATCAATATGGTGGCAAAGGGCGGGATGTTATTTTTGAAGGAGGAAATGACGGTCCCTCATTAAATCTAATTTTCCATGAGGGTCATTACAATGTCATCACATCTCTAACCGCTGCATTTATGTGTTCATATTTTTGTGAACACTGTCACACTCCATACAGTAATAAAGAAAAACATAAATGCGCTGGAGTATGTTTTGCATGCAAAAAAGCACCTGCATGCAATAAAGATGTTGTAAAAAGAGGCTGTATCGAGTGCCGAAGAGATTTTTACGGAAATGAGTGCTATGAAGCACATTTGGATTCGGTTTGTAAAAGAATAAAAAGCTGTGAGAAATGTTTTAAAATATGCACTAGTCGCAATCATGCCTGTGGCGAATTTTACTGCAAGATTTGTAAATCGAAACAATCAGAGGGCCACTTGTGTTATATGCAACCTGACAAAAAATCTCCTCAAATTAAAGATTTTTTGTTTGTTTTCTATGACTTGGAGACAACACAAGAAAAAGTTGTCAATGGGGTCATACAGCAGGAACCGAATTTGTGTGTATACAGAAAAGTATGCCACAAGTGTATAAACGAGACAAGATTGTTATTTTGTCAGAGTTGCGGATTCAGAGAAAAAGCTCTAACAGAGGATGTAATTACGAAATTTCTGACCGAAGTACTAGAAATACGAAAAAAATTTAAACAGATTGTCGTTATCGCCCATAATGGTGGCGGTTTCGATCATCAATTTGTATTAAATTACATTCTCACTAAAACCGATTTGAATCCGGACCTGATTATGCGCGGCACAAAGCTAATTATGATGAACGTTGGAAACGTTAAATTTCTGGATTCACTAAACTATTTTCCGATGGCATTATCTGCATTACCGAAAGCTTTTGGGTTTTCCGAATTGAAAAAGGGGTATTTTCCACATCTCTTTAACAGGCTGGAAAATCAGAACTATGTCGGAGGTATACCTGCATTGAAATTCTACGACCCTGACAACTTAAAAGATGATGCGCGCGAGAAATTAATTAAATGGCACTACGAGAAAATTGCTGAAAATTACATATTTGATTTTCAAAAGGAGATTGTGGAGTATTGTGTTTCTGATGTACAGATTCTAACGCAGGCCTGTCTCAAATTTCGGCAGCAGCTATTGGAAACGTCAAATGTGTGCCCCTTCATGGAAGCTTCAACAATCGCTTCAGCCTGCAACAAGGTATTTCGGCGAAACTTTTTAAAACCAAACACGATCGGAATAATCCCTAAAGGTGGCTACAGATTCAGAGATAATCAATCGAAAATAGCTTTACAATGGTTGATATGGGAAGAATACCAAAGAGGCATCGAAATACATCATGTGGCCAAAGGTCAAGAGTCCAGAGTTGCCGGGGTTAAAGTTGAAGGTGTACATGGAGATACCGTCTTTGAATTCGAGGGTTGTTATTTTCACGGTTGTCCGAAATGCTATACAAATAACCGTGATAAAGCATTAAAAGACGATCCCTCTGATTGTATGGAGAATCGGTTCCAACGAACTGTAAATAAAAATAAACATTTGGAGAAAAATGGGTATAAAGTTGTACAAATGTGGGAGTGCGATTTTCGAAAAATGTTAAATAAAGAAATTGAAGAATACACAGAAAACCATTCTTACATAAAATATTTACCTCTAAACCCTAGAGATTCTCTGTACGGGGGCCGAACGGGGAATACAGTGGAATATTACAAGGCGAAAGAAAATGAGAAAATTAAATATGTTGATGTATGTTCACTTTACCCTTATGTGTGTAAAGTTGGTAAATTTCCTATTGGCCACCCCAAAAAAATTTATGTGGGGGACGAATGCAAATTGGCTGATATTCCCCAAATGTCAGGTGTGATAAAATGTAAAATATTACCTCCTACAAACCTGTATCACCCTGTACTGCCTTATAGAATGAATGATAAATGTATGTTTGTCCTCTGTCGTAAATGTGGCGAGGGGATGAACCAAGACGACGACGATTGTACTCACGATGACGAGGAAAGAGCTTTAAATGGTACATGGGTGATTGAAGAAGTCGTTAAAGCTATTGAGAAAGGGTACAAAATGATGGAAATCTACGAAATATGGAGTTACAACACCATACAACTCAGCCGGGGGCAGGAGGGTTTATTCTCAGGCATGATGAATAAGTTTATAAAAATCAAACAGCAAGCCAGCGGCTGGCCGAAGAATTGTGCGACAGACGCTGAGAAAGATAGATATATTGAGGAATTTTTACATAGAGAAGACATTTTACTGGAGTTTTCTGAAATAACTGAGAATCCTGGTTTAAGATCATTGGCAAAACTGATGTTAAACTCTTTCTGGGGCAAGCTGGGGCAGAGACAAAACATGCCTAAAACATCTATAATTAGAAATTCTGCTGAATTTTATTCAATGATGTCGAACCCCGCAATAGTTGTAAACACCATTTTACCGGTAAATGAGGAAACGTTAATTGTAACGTGGGAATACAAAGAGGAGGCCTACGACATCTCTCCCACTGTAAATGTTATATTAGCTGCCTATGTTACAGCTTTAGCTAGATTAAAATTATATAGTTACCTGGATCAGGTGGGTGAGAGAGCCTTATATTACGATACCGATTCGGTCGTGTATTCTTCGCAAGTCGGTCTTCCTGACCTTTCCAACGGCGACTGCATTGGAGATCTTACGGACGAACTAAACGGGGAATTTATTACAGAATTCGTTTCAGGGGGACCTAAAAATTATGCCTATAAATACAGCTGTAATGGTAGTGAATATGTTGTCTGTAAAGTGAAAGGAATTTCACTAAACCATAGTGCCTCGCAGCTACTGAATTTTGATAAAATCATGGAAATGGTTCTGGAGCAGACTGACCCTATTTTTATTATTTCGAAGCAGATCAGAAGAACTAAGGATCATGAGGTGATAACCATAACATCAGAGAAAAGATATCAGCCCAGGTCAACAAAAAGAAAATTTCTACCTGATCATAGTTCGCTGCCTTACGGCTTTAAAAAATTTAAAAAATGAGTTATATATTTATAAAGCACTAAATAAATTTTTTTAAAACTTACCGGTCTTTTTTTTCATCCATATGGTAATCCTTAAAACTGAATGGTTTAATCCACAATTATATCATCCACCCTTGTCGCGAAAATAATCCATTATAGGAAAAGCTTCCTACCCAAAATATCCTCGTTAATGTATAGACAACGGCACAGATCGAATAACTCAGCATCCTACGGTAATAATAAATATTCTGCTCACTCTCACTAAGAATTAAATTTATAATTACACCCCGTTCTAATTCGATTATTAAAATCGCGTTTACGTCTTACCATTTAGTAAAATATTTTCAAACTATCGGTGAACTCTCACTAAGAATTACACCCCGTTCTAATTCGATTATTAAAATCGCGTTTACGTCTTACCATTTACAAAAATATTTTCAAACTGCCGGTACAGAATAACTTGCCACTTTTATCGACGAGCTGAATGGTGCGAACGCGACTATTGTATACAGGAAGTGGGTTTTACCAGCAGAAATATTTTCAAACAGCCGGCGCAGATTAACTTGCTACTTTTTCGACGAAATGGTATGAATACTGTGATTGTATACCGGATGTGGGGCTTACAATCAGAAATATTTTATAATATCGCCAACTTATTTGAAGTATTTCGATTTTAAAAAAATACGTTATATTTTCTCAATATAAATATTTACCTATTATTTAAAACTTTTTTCACAAACACTATTCGTCCTAAGGGTCCTCGTACGAACGCTAGTTCACGGTTCACACCGCGCAACCCCGTTCTTAGAGCTAACTCTAAGATGGATATACGGTGTGAACCGCGCGGGATTTCATCTACATAGACTATGTGTAGAGGAGCCCGTAACCAGCGTCTTTCCTAAAAATGTATTTTTCATATATATATATATAACATCACTTTGTTATTTTTAAAAAACTTACATTACGTTCTCTAAATAATAAATATTTAGCTACAAGATCGTGCTTCATTTTTTCACTGAACTTTTTTAAAGTAGATTGTGGTTTTTAGATAAAATAAGGGATCTAGCATTAGCCTATAATATACAAATATCATTGGAAGACAATCTAATTATCAATTATGTGCGTATATGGCTGCATAAGTATTATTTAATATGATTATTTTTATAATAAAACACAAATACATGGGTGAAGAAATTTATTTTCTGAAAAAAGAAAAAATACATGGTATAACAATTGAATTCATTTTCCTTCGAGCTATTTACCTTAACGCCCACACAGTTATCATGGCTGCCACCTCCATGAATAGGAGGTAGGGCCCCACAGACCCCAGGGGAATGATGTTGGGTGGAGGTGACCCTCCCACCCACGCCCCGTATAAAACGATGACCATTTTTGTCTGTAAAGAAAATCATATTATAATTTAAGAATTTAAAATTTCTATAAAAATAGAAAAAATAATATTTTTAAAAATTGCTTACCCTATCCGCAGGCTTCAGGTTGGCCCCCACCCTCTTTTTAATTTTTTCTTCAAAGCTTTCTACAGTAAACAAAAACTTTTTTATAAAACAAATTTTTTCGTAAACAGAAAGTACTTACCCATTTTTTTCTTTTTATAAAAATGCTATTAAGGAATCGAAAATTTCTTATTATATGCAAATACCCCCGCCGGTTTGGGTTTTTTAGATAAAGATATCGATAGTTCTTTTCACACGGGAACTTTATTATATTTCTATTCTGTTTACAACATTATGATTTTTAAAATGATTAGATTATACCTTTTTAAAATTTTAAAATCGAGTTTTTTCTCTTTAACCCCAGTAAAACACACATTTTGGTGTGTAAAAATAATGTTTTGCTATGAATGGGTGTACTTTAACAAAAGGTAAGGTCTCGAACCACCCCGCTTTTAGAAAGTTTTAACAATTGGGGTGTATTTTTTTGCCTGGTTGGAAAACGGGTTTTTAGAATTGTTTTAAAAAACAACAACTCGGGATATTTTTTAAAATTTGTGTACTCCATCAGTGTTAATGAATACAAGATCCCTAAATTATAGTCTGATAGTATACCCTATTCTATACCAAAATGGCAACACGGTATAAGATATGGCAACATGGCTTATCTCAACGCCGAATACAGTTTAACGTTGTGCAAATTTGAAACGCCAGTTTGAGGTTAAAACAACCATGCTGCAGCCTAATGAATCGACTTTAGTAAGTTTTTATCAATTTGGGTAATTATTTGACAACGCTTGTTTTATTTTAGATATACCTACAGCACAATGTTTCAGGATCCTGTACAAAGGCATGCAGAAAATACTTCTCGAGATAGCCAAGGACCCTTTTTAAAATAGAAATTAGGCTGGTTTCAAGCGTGAATTTCGCACCTGCAGATTCGACTTTTTGGTAAGTTTTAACAATTTGTAATATATACGGGTGTATTTTAACTAGTAGGGAAAACGGAGTTTTTAGACCCGTTTTAGAAGCAACAGCAGCAGCCATTACGGGTTTTAAATTTTTAATTAGACATATCCGATACGATTTTTGATAAACAACATTTTTTGTGTACTCCATCAGCGCTAATGAATTCAAAACCTTTTAAATCATACTTTGATATTATACCAAAATGGCAACATTGTATAAAAGGCCTCATGGGTTATCTCAATACCATAGCGCCCGCTCGTGCTCTCTCTCTCTCTCTCACATAAACAAGGTAAACTATAGTAATTTGTTCGACAGGTGGCAGGCCGACGCTTGTGTGCAGCGCCACCATGTTTCACCCGATATGGCAACATTGTATAAATAATAATAAAAAAGCAACATTATATCCATCCGATTCGAATCAGTCCGACTACGTCACACACACAGGCATGCCTGCCACCGCTTGTGTGCGCCGCATCATGAATCGCGCCATCTTGGATCACCGGGCCGGCATTCGTACGTCGCCGCCGTGAATCGCCCCGACTCGGACCCTCGACTCGAGCTGCACGCCACACCGTGAATCGCGCCATCTTGGATCACCGGGCCGGCATTCGTACGCCGCCGCCGCGCGCGCGCCGACTCGACTATAGTAATTTCTTCTTCTTCTTTTCTATAGATGACTGAACGAGCTGCTCCATTCTTCTTCTAGCTGAACTACCAAGACCGCACTAAAAATGGCCGCCGCCGCCGACGCTCTCCGATGCCGTCAAGTGACAGTTTCGGGAATTCTTCTTCTTTTTGGCTGAACTGCCAACACGTTCAAAGTCTTGCTGAAGTGCCCCAACGTTCAGGCCATCCACATCTACATGCTGCCGCCGGAGGAGTGGGGGGGGGTAGGTCGCGTGCGGGGGCGTGTCCGTCCATAAGGATCGACAGAAAAAGTTCCCACGATACAGCAACAATTATACTACTATGGTACAATCACATTTAACGGATTTTTCTATAAATAAAAAAGAATATTTCTTATCAACATTTTTCAATCCAGTTTGACTATTTGTTTAATTTTCATTCAACAACCTTTTTTACTCATAAATTAAAAACCTTTTTTTGTTTTAATATGATTTATTAAGGATATCTAAACATTATTGAATAATTATTTTCACCGTAATTGGTACAGTTGCATTTTGTAAAGACTCCTTCTGACCACGGATTGCTGCAAAATGTTGTAAACTGATTCCCTGTTTTCATTAGATGTTGAACTATTTTGCATGCGTAACCTTTTCTTCTGTGTTTGCCAAATGTATATATATAATTTAATATTCTGGGAACATCATGTTGTCCTAATGGATCGAAATCACATCTTGATAATAAGGCGAACGCTGCAACTTCATCACCGATGTAGAGGATGTAACAAGATATTCTAGTTTCTTGACTCCATTGTTCAATTAAAAGATCTTTTACAGGTAAACGCAATATTTTATTTACAGCTCTTTTACCTATGAGAAATTCAATTTTTTCCATCTCGATTGTTTAGGACCGAACGACTTGTGTTAATTGTACTCTCTGTTTTATTTCGTTACCACATATACAAATGGAAAGATAAAAAAGTGAGTGGGGGTCTAATAATCACGGTATGTTCACGTGAAAAGGGGCTTTTTCGCGATGTTTCATTCGCGGTTTTGATAATTTCGTATTGTTTTTAAGTTTTCAAAATTCAACATGGCTGCGCTCGTGGGCGAGTTCATTATTACAAGAGGGGGTGACACGTGTAACAGCACGTCTGTGAAAAGTCTTATGCAATAATTTTATAAGTTGCACAAATTAGGTACCCATTTGCATAACTGTGGCGCTAGATAATCCGGTTTTACAAAGGAGCATCTCACATAAAATTTTATTTACACTTTATTTAACCATATTACATTGGTAATAATAACTTGTAGTGTATCTCTAAAAAATAGGTTAAACATTTGACGTTCACGTGGCGTAAAACGTGAGGTGCGTGGCGTAAAACGTGAGGTGCGTGACGTAAAACGTGAGGTGCGTGACGTAAAACGTGAGGTGCGTGACGTAAAACGTGAGGTGCGTGACGTAAAACGTGAGGTGCGTGACGTAATACGTGAGGTGCGTGACGTAAAACGTGAGGTGCGTGACGTAAAACGTGAGGTGCGTGACGTAAAACGTGAGGTGCGTGACGTAAAACGTGAGGTGCGTGACGTAAAACGTGAGGTGCGTGACGTAAAACGTGAGGTGCGTGACGTAAAACGTGAGGTGCGTGACGTAAAACGTGACGTGTGTGACGTTTACGTGACGTGTGTGACGTTTACGTGACGTGTGTGACGTTTTTGATGTTTTACGTGGCGTTTACGTGACCTTTTTGACTTCATCCTGTATGGTAATTAAAAGTCTCTCTCTCTCTCTCTCTCTCTTTTTAAAAAATTTATAAGAATAACTGTAAAATATATATACGTACACATTTCTTACATTTTCATTTATATTCAACATGTGTGTTGGTAAAGTACTTGTACTGCTTCTCTTAACAGCCCACGCAAATTCTGCGAACGTTACTCTAGAATATTTTGTATCATTTTTGCAACGGTTTGGCTACATTAATCAAAATGAAATCGTAGGTGATAGCCTTAAAAATGTGTTAGCAAATTTTCAAGAAAAATATAATCTACCTGTGGATGGAACTCTGAACGCTGCCACTATTCAATTAATTAATAAACCTAGATGTACTGTTGGTGAAAATTCATTTACAACGATATCAAGATGGCAAAATAAAACGAGTTTGCGATGGTATTTTCCTCAAGCCCGTTCGGAACATCTTTTAACAGCTCAAAAGGCTTTTGCAATATGGGAACGTGATTCCAATTTCAATTTTCAACTAGTTCAATTTCCAACACCGAAACCCGATATTACTATAACCGTCGTACCCAAAAAACATGATTTTCGAGAAAGCTGCACAGGTCACCATCGATGTCCACAAAACTTTGATGGGCCTGGGAAAATATTGGCTCACGCACATTTTCCTAGTGCTAATGGATGTATTGAAATTCATATGGATGCTGGCGAGCAATGGTATTTTGGGGATGATGATGATAATGTTCCTGATGGTCAAGTAAGCTTTCTTATGGTGTTGGTACATGAAATCGGTCACACCCTTGGGTTAGGACATAGTGAAGTAGAGTCTGCAATAATGTTTCCATGGTATCAGCAAAAGTTAACTCCTCTAGATGAAGATGATAAGAATGCATTAGAATTCTTGTATGGTCCACGACGACGACGAACGCCGACAACAACGACAACGACAACGAGTACAATTTATCCTCCAACCACTCGAAAACACATTTCTTCTTCTTCTTCTTCTTCTTCAGTTAAGACGCCGATGACTGTTTCGCTTCAATACAAAAATTTATGTAATATTAAATCACCTGATTTCATGTTTCTTGCAACAGCTCCAACGTTTCCTAATTATCGATTGTACGTCGGATTTAATACATCTTTGTGGAAATTTGATTTAAATAGTATGCTCATACCTTCAAGTCCCGAGCCGTTAAGTAATTATCTACCCAATGAACTTAAGACTTCCTCGACCCCATTTTCTCACATTTTTCAAAATTCAGCGGGGGATTTAATAACGTTTGGTAATCGAAAATGTTATGTAGCCTCATTTCCAAATTTAAATATTCAAAATGATTATTATTTACCTGTGCCCTCAGAATGCTTATATTAATGCGTTATTTCAATCAAATAGTGGTAGAACTTTTGTTTTCTATAACAACGTTTCCTATGTAGAATACAATAATGATCCTGGAGAAATAATTAGTCGTGGACGTATAACCGATCAATTTCCCGGTATACCGAAGGACTTGACATCAGCGTTTAGATATATAGATGGTTTCATTTACTTTTTCAACAAAAACTTAAACGTATATTACAAATATAGTGAATATACGAAAAAAGTTGTTGAAGCTGGACAATTTAGTTGGAATCTATTTAACATACCCTGTCCCAGCGTAGGGTTAAAAGAACAATTGAAAACCCTATTGACAAAAATTATATCTTTTTATGAATAAAATGTACCTACCAAGTAAATTGAATATAATAAAACGCTTCGTTCTTTATTATATACTCTTTCAGCACAATTTTTTTGTTTTTCTTCGAAAAATATTACACATGGTGAAATGAAATTTTTTTGATTTTTAATAAATGATATGAAAAATTTTTGAGTTTTAATGAAACACCTTTTGCATATTTTTAGTTGTTTATTGCAACATTACATGAGGATCGAAACCTTCTTTGAATACATTTATAAAGAAATTTTAGTAACAAAATACATATAGCAGATAACGTGAGGCACGATATTGTAAATGTCTTGTTAATTTCACCATTTAATTGTCCATCCTTGACGCCGGCGTCATCGGAAGAACTGGTGTTGGTTGAATTCGTCTTAACGGGTAACAGCAACATAGTAATTTTTTCGGTATTCTTGTATTGCCCAAATTTAAATTTCCCAACTGCTTTATAGCGTTTTCTTTGTCTTCGTACAGTTTAATATCTTTACGAAGTTGCTTGAGTCTTTCTTCAAATTTAAGGACTTTTTCCCAAATATGTTTGTCTTGACGACGCATGTCTTAAAGCAATAATCCCTCCAAGCGTTATTAATAAATATTATATAATAACCCCCTCTAGATATAGATCACGTGACATAATTATCCAATCATGATCAAGCAATTTTTTTTTCGTAAAATTAGCATCTACGTTGCTTGTGGATAATGCCTGTTTTTTCCTCAATTCAATTGGATTAATAACAACGAAGATAAACGCTTTGTGTCCTTATGGCCACGTTCATTGCGCATGCTTTTCTTTAAATGTGACATCTACGTCACGTATAGATAATGTCTGTTTTTTCCGCGATTCAATTGGACCAATAACAAGGAAGTTAAGCGCCAATGCCCTTATGGTCACGTTCATTGCGCATGTTTTTTCTTTAAATTTGACATCTACGCCACTCATAGATAATGCCTGTTTCTTCCGCGATTCAATTGGACCAATAGCAACGAAGATAAACGCTTTGTGCCCTTATGGTAACCATCATTGCGCATGTTTTTTCTTTAAATTTGACATCCACGTCACTCATAGATAATGCCTGTTTTTTTTCCTCAATTCAATTGGACCAATAACAGCGAAGTTAAGCGCTTTGTGCCCTTTTGGCCACGTTCATTGCACATGTTTTTTCTTTAAATTTGACATCTACGCTACTTCTAGATCATACTGGTCTTTTTCGCTATTCAATTGGACCAATAACAGCAAAGTTAAGCGCTTTGTGCCCTTATGGCAACGTTCACTGCGCATATTTTTTCTTTAAATTTGACATCCACGTCACTCATAGATAATGCCTGTTTTTTTTCCTCAATTCAATTGGAACAATAACAAGGAAGTTAAGCGCTTTGTGCCCTTATGGCCACGCTCATTGCGCATGTTTTTTTCTTTAAATTTGACATCCACGCTACTTATAGATAATACCCGTCTTTTTCGCTATTCAATTGGACCAATAACAGCGAAGTTAAGCGCTAATGCCCGTATGGCAACGTTCACTGCGCATGTTTTTTCTTTAAATTTGACATCTACGTTACTTATAGATAATACCTGTCTTTTTCACCATTTAATTGGACCAATAACAACGAAGTTAAGCGCTTTGTGCCCTTATGGCAACCACCATTGCGCATGTTTTTCTTTAAATTTGACATCTACGTTACTTATAGATAATGTCTGTTTTTTTCCTCTATTCAATTGGACCAATAACAACAAAGTTAAGCGCTTTGTGCCCTTATGGCAACGTTCATTGCGCATGCTTTTCTTTACATCTAAGTCTAAACGACTTTTATACATTTCCGTAAATCAAAAATCAATTGCGTGATCAACATTTTTCAAGTATAGAAGATGAAGTTGAATTTGACATCTACGCTACTTATAGATAATGTCTGTTTTTTCCACGATTCAATTGGACCAATAACAACAAAGTTAAGCGCTTTGTGCCCTTATGGCAACCATCATTGCGCATGCTTTTCTTTACATTGGACATCTACGTCACATATAGATAATACCTGTCTTTTTCACCATTCAATTGGACCAATAACAACGAAGTTAAGCGCTTTGTGCCCTTATGGCAACCATCATTGCGCATGTTTTTCTTTAAATTTGACATCTACGTTACTTATAGATAATGTCTGTTTTTTCCTCAATTCAATTGGACCAATAACAACGAAGTTAAGCGCTTTGTGCCCTTATGGCAACCATCATTGCGCATGTTTTTCTTTAAGTTTGACATCTACGTTACCTATAGATAATGTCTGTTTTTTCCTCAATTCAATTGGTCCAATAATTACGAAGTTAAGCGCTAATGCCTTTATGGCAACGTTCATTGCGCATGTTTTTTCTTTAAGTTTGGCATCTACGCCACTTATAGATAATACCTGTTTTTTCAGCGATTCAATTGGACCAATAACAGCGAAGTTAAGCGCTTTGTGCCCTTATGGCAACGTTCACTGCGCATGTTTTTTCTTTAAATTTAACAGCTACGTCGCTTGTAGATAATGCCTGTTTTTTCCTCGATTCAATTGGTCCAATAATTAGGAAGTTAAGCGCTAATGCCTTTATGGCAACGTTCACTGCGCATGTTTTTTCTTTAAATTTGACATCTACGTCACTCATAGATAATGCCTGTTTTTTCCGCGATTTAATTGGACCAATAGCAACGAAGATAAACGCTTTGTGCCCTTATGGTAACGTTCATTGCGCATGTTTTTTCTTTAAATTTGACATCTACGTCACTCATAGATAATGCCTGTTTTTTCCGCGATTCAATTGGACCAATAACAAGGAAGTTAAGCGCTTTGTGCCCTTATGGTAACGGTCATTGCGCATGTTTTTTCTTTAAATTTGACATCTACGCCACTCATAGATAATGCCTGTTTTTTCCGCGATTCAATTGGACCAATAACAGCGAAGTTAAGCGCTTTGTGCCCTTTCGGCAACGTTCATTGCGCATGTTTTTTCTTTAAATTTGACATCTACGTCGCTGGTAGATAATGTCTGTTTTTTCCGCGATTCAATTGGACCAATAACAGTGAAGTTAAGCACTTTGTGCCCTTATGGCAACATGTGACAGATGACAGATGCCTTCTTCTTTTTTGGCTGAACTGCCAACACGTTCAAGACCAGTATTTCTAGTGACAGGTCACAGATGAGAGGTTACAGATGAGAGGTGACAGATGACAGGTGACATGTGACTTCTTTCTTTTTTTTGGCTGAACTGTCAACACGTTTAAGACCAGTATTTCTAGTGACAGATGACAGGTTGGCTGAACTGCCAACACGTTCAAGACCAGTATTCTTGGACTAAAAATGGCCGCCGCCGCCGCCGCTCTCCAACGCCATCTACTAACACTTTGTGGAACTCTAACATAATTGGACTAAACATGGCCGCCGTCGTCACCGCTCTCCAACGCCATCTACTAACACTTTGTGGAACTTTGACGCCACCAACGCCATCTAGTGACAGTTTCTGGAACTTTGGCACCACTAGCGCCCTCTAGCGGTAGTTTTGACAACTTTGGCACCCCCAACGCCACCTAGCGGCAGTTTCTGGAACTTTTCCAGGTGACAGATGACAGATGACAGATGACGCGCGCATGCGCACCACGTGGGCGACACTAGCGCCACAAACGCCCCTGGTGGCAGAAACGGGTACTCGGGGTAGAACGAACTTTGCTACACTACTTGTATACATGATGATATGACTTATTTTTATCTAAAAACGACAAACTGTTCGAAAAAAATCTAGAATTATTTTGTATAATTTCTGTAGGTAAATATTTTTTATTTAGAAAATATAGCGTAAGTTTTTAAAATCATAAACTAATATATATATTCAATTTTGACTTCAAATAAAGAAACACCACGCAGATATGATAAAATATTTCTGATTGTAAAACCCACATCCTGTATACAATAGCTGTATTCGAAATTAGTTAGCTTGAAAACATTTGATTAAGTAACAAGTTAATTTCTAACACCATAGTTTTTGAAAATATTTTGCTAAATGTTTAAATGTAAATGTGATTTCACCAGTTGTACCAGACAGGAGAAAAGAATTAATTCTTTAGTGTCAGTTCGGATCCACTGTCCATCAGGTAAGTGCTTAAATTTTATTCCTCGATTTTTCAAATTTAGGTCTATTTAATAATTTAGGATATAGATGAACCCTTCTTTTCGAAGAAGATAATGTAAATAATCTAACTGAAGATGAAATAATTCAGCTTTTAAGGGCTTCCAAATATTATTAAAAGACCAGAAAGTTTTTAATAAAAATTTATTTGATAACTCATATATTCATTTCGATTTTAACTTTGCTGAATTAGGCTGTTAGCGCTTCTCACAAAATACTGTAATTAATGCTCTTTTAATTTTTCTTAAAGTGATGTTTATACATTTGTATTTTCCATCAACGTTTCCCTGATTTTATTTCAATTTACACAACTCATACATTCATTTTTCAGATACAGAAGAAGAAGAAAGCTGACTACACAGATTTAAAGCGAGTTGATAGCCCCTCTATTAAGGAAGATAATGTAGCTGAGGCTTAAATTATTCAATTTAAGGATAGCCAAATGGATAAAAAAGATCGGTAAGAGTAGAGTACGGGACTAGTGATCGTGGGAACTTTTTCTGTCGATCCTTATGGACGGACACGCCCCCTCACGTGACCTACCCCCACTCCACGGCATATCTCCGGCGGCTCATGTAGATGTGGAGAAGAATGGCTTGAACGTGGTGGCACTTCAGCAAGAAGATACAGGTCTTGAACGTGGTGGCACTTCAGCAAGAAGATACAGGCCTTCAACGTGTTGGCAGTTCAGCCAAAAAGGCCACGAGGATTCCCGAAACTGTCACTTGACGGCACCGGAGAGCGGCGGCGGCGGCCATTTTAGTGCGAGAGTAATGGTCTTGACAGTTCAGCTAGAAGAAGAAGAATGGAGCTCGTTCAGTCACCTATAGAAAAGAAGAAGAAGAAGAAATTACTATAGTCGAGTAGGCGCGCGATTCACGGCGGCGGCGCACGAATGCAGGCCCGAGCGGAGGTGATCCAAGATGGCGCGATTCATGGCGGCGATGCACACAAGCGGTGGCTGGCCATCGCTTGTGTGTGACGTAGTCGAACTGATTCATTTTAAAGATATCCGCTGGATATAATAGTCGTCGTTGTCGCCAGGACAGGCCATATTGCCTTTTTATTATTATTTATAAATTGTTGCCATATTTCCGTAGAAACGCCGGCCATCGCTTGTGTGTGTAACGTAGTCGGACTGATTCGAATCGAAGATAACGGTTGGATAATTTTTCACCCGTTACCTTGTTTATGAGAGAGAGAGAGAGCGTTATCAATTGTGGTGACCATGTTTCTGTTTAAAAATTACTTGAAAGTTGAATTCACTATTGAGATAATGTTTGGAATCCATGTTGCCATATTTTTATTACTATTATTATTTATACCATGTTGCCATATTTCCGAAGAAACCGTAAGTAGGGTATAATAATATCAAAGTATGAAAAAAAGTATGATTTATTTAAAGGGTTTGTATTTGTATCAAGCGCAATGAACGTAGCCGTAAGGGCATGAGCCGCTATTATTGGTTCAATTGAATTGTAAAAAAAAGACCAGCATGATCTAGAAGTAACATAGATGAGGAACGAGACAAGGAACACGGTAGAAAAATCACGTAAACGTCAAAAAACGTGACGTAAAACGTCTAGCACGTCAAAAAACGTCACGTTTTACGTCACGCACCTCACGTTTTAACGTATCACGTGTCACGTTTACGTCTCGCACGTCAAATGTTTAACCTATTTTTTAGGGATACTCTGAAAATTATCATTACCGATGTAATATAGTTAAATAAGGCTACCTAATTTGTGCAACTTATAAAATTATTGCATAAGACTTTTCCACAGAAGCGTTGTTACACACATCACCCCACTAGCGCAGCCATGTTGAATTTTGTAAACTTAAAAACAATACGAAATTATTTATTGCTAGCATCCCTTTTTAATAATGACCTCGTCCGTTGTTTTCTCTACTGCCGTTCTGTCTAATCGGAAATTTTTGAAAAATTTTAGAAAATCTACAATACAAAATTGATTCTTACAGCTATTTTTAATTTAATTTATTAGTAATCTTATTTCGTTTAAATCGTAATTATCAAACCATGAATGAAATGATAACCTGGAAACGTGTTTTCGCACGTTATCTGTCTTATCGGGGAGGCTTCATCCGGTATGACAGTTAAAAGTATCTCTAAAGAGTATTATATTTGTGTTTATTATAACAGGTGTTTATAGTATTTCTTAAAACATAGCGAAAAAGCTCTTTTTCACGTGAACATATCGTGATTATTTGATTTAAAAATATTTCCGAATAAAGTCTGTCTAGTTTACGAAAAAATGCAATTTCACCTGTTGGATGAATATGTCACGTGACCCTTTTTGCACACGGCCCTACAAAAAATGCCGATAAGAAATATTCCTTATTTTTCATAATCTACAACCGGAATGTCTGAAATACATTGTTTTTAGATGCGAAATGAATTTTTGTTTTTGTTTTTAAAATATTTTCGAATAAAGTCTGTCTAGTTTACGAAAAATGCAATTTCACCTGTTGGATAATTAGGGAACGTGACCCCTTTTGCATACGGCCCCACAAAATGTCGATAAGAATTATTCTTTATTTTTCATAATCTACAACCGTAATGTCTGAAATACATTGTTTTTAGATATAACATGAATTTTGGTTTTAATTTTTAAAATATTTTCGAATAAAGTCTGTCTAGTTTACGAAAAATGCTATTTCACGTAGGATAATTAGGTCACGTGACATACCCCCACTCCGGCACTACAAAAATTTAAAAAGTACAAGTACAGGTGTGCGTGATCATTCCTATCAGTTACTGATTAGCTATCCTACACTGATAAGTAACAATTTAGAATATTTCTGAAAAATGGCGAATTTTGAAATTATCAAGGATGTTACAAAACAAATCCGTAAATTTGGGGTCCAGGGCCGAACTTTGGAATTCAAAATTAAAGCTATTCCTGAGGGGGCTGATCCTATAAGCTGGGTGAAAAATGCAATCGAGGATATTGTTTTGAAGGGGACAGAAAACGTGGACTTGGAGGATTATGTTGGATTTACTTTCTGTTCCAAAGATTTTTCAAGGGGCCAAGGCTGGGTAGTTTTTAAACCTGCATCTCAGGTGACAGTTGATGACGTGTGGAAGAGAATTTCATCCATATACCAGTCAAATTCAACGGGGCTGAATACAGAAACCTTCTGTTTGGGTGTTACTACGGTAAAAATGCCCGTAGGAAAAGGCAGGGGGCGTAATTATAACACTTTTAACGAGGAGTGTAAAAAACGCAGAGGTATTATTTCAATAAATAACAAAGACAACCTATGCTTACCTCGCGCTCTAGTAGTCAGTATGGCATTCCAAAGTAAGGATCCAAACTACGCAAAAATTAGGGATGGTCGTAGACTTCAGGCAGCCAAAGCTCTTGAACTGGTAAAATCCAGCGGGGTGTTGATTACTCCAGAGGGATGCGGGATCCTCGAACTTCAGCACTTTCAACAACATCTAAAAAATTATAAGATCGTCGTTTATCAATATGGTGGCAAAGGGCGGGATGTTATTTTTGAAGGAGGAAATGACGGTCCTGCTTTAAATCTGATTTTCCATGAAGGCCATTACAATGTCATCACATCTCTAACCGCCGCATTTATGTGCGGATATTTTTGTGAAGCCTGCCACACTCCCTACAACAACAGAAACGAACATCGGTGTGATCAGGTGTGTTTTGCATGCAGAAAATCACCTGCATGCAATAAAGATGTTGTAAAAAGAGGCTGTATTGAATGCCGAAGAGATTTTTACGGCGATGATTGTTACGAGGCACATTTGAATTCGGTTTGTAAAAAAATAAAAAGCTGTGAGAAATGTTTTAAAATATGCACTACGCACAATCATATCTGTGGCGAAATTTACTGCAAGATTTGTAAATCGAGACAACCCGAAGACCATTTGTGTTATATGCAACCTGACAAAAAATCCCCTCAAATTAAAGATTTTTTGTTTGTTTTCTATGACTTGGAGACAACACAAGAAAAAGTCGTCAATGGGGTCATACAGCAGGAACCAAATTTGTGTGTATACAGAAAAGTATGCCACAAGTGTATAAACGAGACAAGATTGTTATTTTGTCAGAGTTGCGGATTCAGAGAAAAAGTTCTAACAGAGGATGTAATTACGAAATTTCTGACCGAAGTACTAGAAATACGAAAAAAATTTAAACAGATTGTCGTTATAGCCCATAACGGTGGCGGTTTCGATCATCAATTCGTATTAAATTACATTCTCACTAAAACCGATTTGAATCCGGACCTGATTATGCGCGGCACAAAGCTAATTATGATGAACGCTGGAAACGTTAAATTTCTGGATTCACTAAACTATTTTCCGATGGCATTATCTGCATTACCGAAAGCTTTTGGGTTTTCCGAATTGAAAAAGGGGTATTTTCCACATCTCTTTAACAGGCTGGAAAATCAGAACTATGTTGGAGGTATACCTGCATTGAAATTCTACGACCCTAACAACTTAAAAGATGATGCGCGCGAGAAATTAATTAAATGGCACAACGAGAAAATTGCTGAAAATTACATATTTGATTTTCAAAAGGAGATTGTAGAGTATTGTGTTTCTGATGTACAGATTCTAACGCAGGCCTGTCTCAAATTTCGTCAGCAGCTATTGGATACGTCAAATGTGTGTCCATTCACAGAGGCAAGCACAATTGCGTCTGCGTGCAACAAGGTATTTCGGCGAAACTTTTTAAAACCAAACACGATCGGAATAATCCCTAAAGGTGGCTACAGATTCAGAGATAACCATTCGAAAATAGCTTTACAATGGTTGATATGGGAAGAATACCAAAGAGGTATCGAAATACATCATGTGGCCAAAGGTCAAGAGGCTAGAGTTGCCGGGGTTAAAGTTGAAGGGGTACATGGAGATACCGTCTTTGAATTCGAGGGTTGTTATTTTCATGGGTGTCCGAAATGCTATACAAATAACCGTGATAAAGCATTAAAAGACGATCCCAATGATTGTATGGAGAATCGGTTCCAACGAACTGTAAATAAAAATAAACATTTGGAGAAAAAGGGGTATA
This sequence comes from Hermaeophaga mercurialis, assembly GCA_951812935.1. Classification (NCBI taxonomy): domain Eukaryota; kingdom Metazoa; phylum Arthropoda; class Insecta; order Coleoptera; family Chrysomelidae; genus Hermaeophaga; species Hermaeophaga mercurialis. The sequence goes on from OX638364.1 coordinate 35,419,165, forward strand.
ACGTTGTACAAATGTGGGAATGCGATTTTCGAAAAATGTTAAATAAAGAAATTGAAGAATACACAGAAAACCATTCTTACATAAAATATTTACCTCTAAACCCTAGAGATTCTCTGTACGGGGGCCGAACGGGGAATACAGTGGAATATTACAAGGCGAAAGAAAATGAGAAAATTAAATATGTTGATGTCTGCTCGCTTTACCCTTATGTGTGTAAATTTGGTAAATTTCCCAAATGTCAGGTGTGATAAAATGTAAAATATTACCTCCTACAAACCTGTATCACCCTGTACTGCCTTATAGAATGAATGATAAATGTATGTTTGTCCTTTGTCGTAAATGCGGCGAGGGGGTGAACCAAGACGACGATTGTACTCACGATGACGAGGAAAGAGCTTTAAATGGTACATGGGTGATTGAAGAAGTCGTTAAAGCTATTGAGAAAGGGTACAAAATGATGGAAATCTACGAAATATGGAGTTACAACACCATACAGCTCAGTAGAGAGCAGGAGGGCTTATTCTCAGGCATGATGAATAAGTTTATAAAAATCAAACAGCAAGCCAGCGGCTGGCCTAAGAATTGTGCGACAGACGCTGAGAAAGATAGATATATTGAGGAATTTCTACATAGAGAAGACATTTTACTGGAGTTTTCTGAAATAACTGAGAATCCTGGTTTAAGATCATTGGCAAAACTGATGTTAAACTCTTTCTGGGGCAAGCTGAGACAGAGACAAAACATGCCTAAAACATCTATAATTAGAAATTCTGCTGAATTTTATTTAATGATGTCGAACCCCGCAATAGTTGTAAACACTATTTTACCGGTAAATGAGGAAACGTTAATTGTAACGTGGGAATACAGAGAGGAGGCCTACGATATTTCCCCAACAGTAAATGTTAGTAGTAGGTTGGGACGGTTGGCCGTGGGAACTTTTTCTGTCGATCCTTATGGACGGACACGCCCCCTCACGTGACCTACCCCCACTCCTCCGATTCATGATGCGACGCACACAAGCGGTGGCCGGCATCGCCTGTGTGTGACGTAGTCGGACTGATTCGGTTGGAATGTTGCTTTTTATTATTATTTATACATTGTTGCCATATCGGGTGAAACATGGTGGCGCTGCACACAAACGGCGGCCGGCCACCAGTCGAACAAATTACTATAGTTTACCCTGTTTATGAGAGAGAGAGAGAGCACGAGCGGGCGCTATGGCATTGAGATAACCCATGAGGCCTTTTATACAATGTTGCCATATCGTTATAATATCAAAGTATGATTTAAAAGGTTTTTGAATTCATTAGCGCTGATGGAGTACACAAAAAATGTTGTTTATCAAAATTCGTATCGGATATGTCTAATTAAAAATTTAAAAAGCCGTAATGGCTGATGTTTCTAAAACGGGGGTCTAAAAAACTCCGTTTTCCCTACTAGTTAAAATACAACCAAATTGTTAAAACTTACCAAAGTCGAATCTGTAGGTGTGAAATTCATGCTTGAAACCAACCTAATTTCTATTTTAAAAGGGTCCTTGGTTATCTCGAGAAGTATTTTCTGCATGCCTTTTTGCACAGGATCCTGAAACATTGTGCTGTAGGTATATCTAAAATAAAACAAGCGTAATAAGCAGACGCTAATCGAAAACTGAACCCCCATTGATAAATCGACAATATTAACTTATACGTGTAGCAAAGGTCATTTTTACTGGTCTCCATTTTTCCTATCTACAGTGTTTTTCTCCAGTTTCGGTCTTCCATAACACAATTATACCATCTCTGTCTTGGTTTACTTTTCCTCTTTTTCGCTATTGGTCTATGTCTCGCATGCATAAGTCTTTTTACAGTTTTATAGACGATTGATTATTTTTGATTTTCTTGACACACATCAGCGACCTTAATTAAGCTTTCGTATTTTTGGCTCTCTTTGACTATTCTGGCCTTTAGTTCTACTCGCAAGTATACGAAATTTGGGGCACTTTTCAACTTATGTTGTTTGTCTTCTGATCATTGGTATTGATTACTAAAAATAGTTGTACCAATAATTGGACCAATAATAACGAAGTTGAACGCTAATGCCCTTACGGCAACGTTCATTGCGCATGCTTTTCTTTAAATTTGACATCTACCCCACTTATAGATGATACCGGTCTTTTTCCCAATTCAATTGGACCAATAATAACGAAGTTGAACGCTAATGCCCTTACGGCAACGTTCATTGCGCATGCTTTTCTTTAAATTTGACATCTACCCCACTTATAGATGATACCGGTCTTTTTAAAATTATATAGTTACCTGGATCAGGTGGGTGAGAGAGCCTTATATTACGATACCGATTCAATTATCTATTCTTCGCAAGTTGGTCTTCCTGACCTTTCCAACGGCGACTGCATTGGAGATCTTACGGACGAGCTAAACGGGGGATTTATTACAGAATTCGTTTCAGGGGGCCCTAAAAATTATGCCTATAAATACAGCTGTAATGGTAGTGAATATGTTGTCTGTAAAGTGAAAGGAATTTCACTAAACTATAGTGCTTCTCAGTTGCTAAATTTTGAAAAAATCAGGGAGATGGTCTTGACAAAAAGTGAGCCTATTTTTATCATTTCGAAGCAGATCAGAAGAACTAAGGATCATGAGGTGATAACCGTAACATCAGAGAAAAGATATCAACCTATGTCAACAAAAAGAAAATTTCTTCCGGATCATAGTTCGCTGCCTTACGGCTTTAAAAAATTTAAAAAATGAGTTATATATTTATAAAGCACTAAATAAATTTTTATTAAAACTTACCGGTCTTTTTCATCCCTATGGCAATCCTTAAATTGAATGATTTATTCCTCAGCTACATTATCCTCCTTAATAGAGTGGCTATCAACTCGCTTTAAATCTGTGTAGTCAGCTTTCTTCTTCTTCTGTATCTGAAAAATGAATGTATGAGTTGTGTAAATTGAAATAAAATCAGGGAAACGTTGATGGAAAATACAACTGTATAAACATCACCTCAAATCCATTTGGCTATCCTTAAATTGAATAATTTAAGCCACAGCTACATTATCTTCCTTAATAGAGGGGCTATCAACTCACTTTAAATCTGTGTAGTCAGCTTTCTTCTTCTTCTGTATCTGAAAAATGAATGTATGAGTTGTGTAAATTTAAATAAAATCAGGGAAACGATGATGGAAAATACAACTGTATAAACATCACCTCAAGAGAAATTAAAAGAGCAGTAATTACAGTATTTTGTGAGAAGTGCTAACAGCCTAATTCAGCAAAGTTAAAATCGAAATGAATATATGAGTTATCAAATAAATTTTTATTAAAACTTTCTGGTCTTTTAAAAATATTTGGAAGCCCTTAAAAGCTGAATTATTTCATCTTCAGTTAGATTATTTACATTATCTTCTTCGAAAAGAAGGGCTCATCTATAGCCTAAATTATTAAATAGACCTAAATTTGAAAAATCGAGGAATAAAATTTAAGCACTTACCTGATGGACAGGGGATCCGAACTGACACTAAAAGAATTAAATCTTTTCTCCGGTCTGGTACAACTGGTGAAATCACATTTACATTTAAACATTTAGCAAAATATTTTCAAAAACTATGGTGTTAGAAATTAACTTGTTACTTAATCAATCGTTTTCAAGCTAACTAATTCCGAATACAGCTATTGTATACAGGATGTGGGTTTTACAATCAGAAATATTTTATCATATCTGCGTCGTGTTTCTTTATTTGAAGTCAAAATTGAATATATATTAGTTTATGATTTTAAAAACTTACGCTATGTTTTCTAAATAATAAATATTTACCTACAGAAATTATACAAAATAATTAAAGATTTTTTTCGAACAGTTTGTCGTTTTTAGATAAAAATAAGTCATATCATCATGTATACAAAACATTATTAGGCAATATAATCATCATTTATGTGTATATCTGGTTGCATAGTATTAGTTGATATGTTACTTAGTTACCTTCTAGTAAACGTCCACACGCGTCACGTAACCGGCAGTAGATGGCGATGGTGGTACCAAAATATTATTATTAGGCAATCTAATTATCATTATGTGTATATGGGGTTGCATAGTATTAGTTGATATGTTACTTAATCACCTTCTAGTAAACGTCCACACACGTCACGTAACCGTCACTAGATGGCGTTGGTGGTACCAAAATATTATTAGGCAATCTAATCATCATTTATGTGTATATAGGGTTGCTGAATTGTCTCATGATCACGATCCACAAAGAGAAAAGAAAAAGAACAGTCGACTATCAATAGCGCAAGACTTTTGGCAGGACATATCACCGCCGCATTCATGCAGATGTGGAAAAGAAGAATGGTGGTCCCTTTATCTTTTTTATTTATTTTATTTGGCCTCGGCTGTGAAAAACATTTCAACCTTAACATCCTATATCTTTTGCCCAAGCAATATTTTAACTAAATCCTAGCAGCCGAGGCCAAATAAAATAGAAGAGTACGTTTTCGATTAGAGTTTGTGTAGCTAGGATAAAATTCTGTATAGTTGAAATATGCATCGTTGAAGCGGTCACTAGCAAAATCAAATTGCGAACGATCATTAGGATAATAATCGCCATTTAACATTAGTCTAATATTACGAATATTCAAGTGATCAAATGTTGTAGGATCAGCTGTGGCTATATCACGTTTTTCGGTTTGGAAAAATATCATGACGTAGCGAGGTCTTTCAATAGCCGTACTAGTCTTCACAGGCCAGATATCTTTTTTGGCATTTGGCGTGATGGCTGGCAATTCATTAAGCTCCCATTTTCGGAAGGGTATTAAAATAGGCCGGTCCGATTGAATTGCCTTCAACAGTTTTTCATTTACTTCATAATTGGGGTAGATATGTTTAACTCTTACTTCAATGCTTTCAATATTTATTTTAACTGTAGTTACCGATCCGCCATTTTCCTTAATAGTTATACAATCGTTATCGTTTCGAGCACGAACAAAGCGAAAAGTTTGTCTACCACACGTAATCCTAGGATAATCATTGAAAACGTTGAAAATATGCTTTAGCGGTAATAATAGACTGAAAGATTTACTATTCGTGAGAATTGGTGATGAGGGATAATTCCAACCGGCAATAGACATGTGACGCGAGTCGTCCTGTGAATAGCAGGTATAAGCGCGAACGGTACTAACAATACCAGGATCTCGTACCGTCTCGATCTCTTTGCCACTTTCGCTGTATGTACAGGAATCGAATAGAAATGCTCCGAAATTTTGAGTTAATGAAACATCACCCGTTCCGGTAACTATTAATTTTCCCTTAATATCCAATAGCGAATCGTACATAGCAAAGAACGAATCCACTTGGTTGATAACAATTTCCACAATGTCATTGCAGTTAAACGATTTTACATATGGAGCATAGTATTTGTATTCACATTTTCGAATTGATTCATCTATTACGGGTGACCCGTATAGATTAAACATCGGTAATTTCTCAGCTGATTCAGCTACTTTTCTTTTCTTGTAAACTATTGATGATGACGATGACATGGTGGTGGTGGTGGTGTGGATGGCACGTTGTCAACAAAGAATCTTCTTATACTAATAATTAATTGTGTTTTCACCGCTTATAACCATTTAGGTTGAGGTCTAAGTTCCAATACTAGTGTACTTGTTTCACCACGGAAATTTACTGGTTCACCGTTTTGATCGACTGCCAGTACGGTAATATTAAGAATTTCGCGTTGAGGAATGACTGGTAAATACAAGAGATTTGAAGGCGTTTCGTCAATTATATATCCAGGATCTGATTTAACGGAGAATTCGTAGATTGTATGAGCGGGTGTGTTTCCGTCAAACGCCCCCGTCGTAATGTTAGAATCAAAACGTACGGTTGAGACTTTTATAATGTTGACGGGTAAATCTGACGAATGTATCTGAGCCGGAATGAGATTTTTTTCGGAAAATCCCAACGTACGTCCAATATTGTTAGGTTCCTTAAACGATATGGTATAGAATTTGCTGAAAATTTCACATTTAAGCGTATTATTATTAGGCTTCAATGAAAAATCTCGATCTGGATCAACGGAATTCTCCAACCCCATTCGATGTCGAATAAATCTCTCAATATCTGAAATTTCATAACTACCTGCTGGAAAGGCAATTTCGTTTAATTTGTTGTGTGCATCATAGTAGTAAAATTTTTGACCCTCTTCAATGTTCGGTATGGAATTATATGAATGAAACGATCTCAACGCTAGCTCATATTCTTTTTCAGGATTCAAAACGATGGGTGTTTGAGGTTTAAATTCAAAAATATGATTGGTGCTATTGACTCGCAACAACTGAGACATAACGAAGACTAACGAATTTTTAATAAATACAATAACTTAAATATATTCTTTATTTAAACTCTTTAAAACAATATATACATTTTGATTGCATTTGTGTACCACATACATCAGACCATACATGTCGAATGGAATTCGTTTGACATGGTAAAAACCGTTTTAACTCCATTCTGTACTCAACGGGAAGGCTATACCAGACTGTCTGTAAATCACTCACGTTCAATAAAATCATTTGAATTGCATCCTCGAGGTAACGACGACGACGACTACGACAATTCATCACGTAAAAATTTCAAGCACAAATGTCCACAATTTATTTGATTATAAGTTTGATATTGTTCGTTGTTATAGTAAATTTTGACGGGACGATTACGACTACTTAAATAACGAACAAGTTCTATAGGCGGCTTCAAATTACCAAATGAATCAAAATATTCAACTTTGTCGTTCTTTTTTCTATATGCAATCCAATGTGTTCCGGGATTTTTCCAACTATCCAAATTTACGATACCACATTCACGTTGTGCGCGTACTCTCCTAGGTAGAGTATCGCGCATGAAAACACCTCGAAAATGAGGTATTTTATAAAGTTTAGCATATTTCAGTAATTCTTTATCGTATAATGCTCTATTAGGTAGCCTTAATGATGATGATGACGTCGACGTTTTTTTTGAGGTTTTTTTTTTTTTTATTTTCAAGATACAGACCGAAACCTCCTTTGCTATTCTTTCGTAAATACAATCCATGACCGATAGCTTCCATCGCTTTATTGTGACGTGTCTCTTCTTCCAGCTTCTTTTTCTTATTTTGAGCGTTTACGACGGAAGAAGCTATACTGGCGGCGCCTCCACTTAACGCCCCAAGGGCACTAAGTCCGGCAAACAAGGGAATGAGAGGAAGAAATCCTCCAGATTTAGAGTCAAATGGAATAATTCTAGGTATTCTAATGTTATTTTTACCTCCAGCACGTTTAACTGCCACTTTGGCTGCTTTTAAAGCCAACGATACAGCCTTCTTTAATGTCTTGGCAGGTTTCATGGATTTTCCAATTTTTTTTACAACGTGAGTGTTAAAGGAACAACCCATACCAAGATTACGTTTGGTTTTCATTACTCCGGTTACAAGTAGAGCGTTACCACGTTCACCAAGACTAGCGTCCTTTGATTTAACGCGCCGCCACGCTTCTTCTTCTAATATTTTATCGGCTTTATGACGTTCGTTCAATGAATCGTTCTGCGAATAGGCGATGTCGTGTTGTTTGCACGCGGCGTCTAGCGGATTAATACCCGGATCACCACGTGCCAATCGTTTTTGTAGTTTTGTTCCCGGACCGCAAAATTGATACCCTCCACTTAAATGGATTTCAAAGGGTAATTTATTAATCAATGTATTTAACACACCCTCTCCTTCGTGCACAAACATTGAAACTAATAAATGAGCGTAACAGCTTCGATATTTATAAGACGATGAAGGTGATTCAACAAGTGCAGTCGTTACCGATCGAAAATTTAGACGATTTTCAAGACAAAAAGTTAAATGGTATTAGTAAACATGGTCCGTTGTTGCCCGACTCGTTTCGCGCCATAATCTGCGGCCCGAGTGGCTGTGGAAAGACAAATGTAATGTTATCGCTATTGTTTAATCCCAATGGTGCTAAATTTGAAAATGTTTACGTATACTCAAAATCTTTATACCAACCAAAGTATCAGTTATTACAAACAGTAATGACTCAAGCAAAGGGTATAGGTTATTTTCCGTTTAAAGACAACGATGAAGTCATCAGTCCCACTAAAGCCAAAAAAAACTCCATTTTTATTTTCGATGATGTAGCATGTGATAAACAAGAAAAAATTCGCGAATATTATTCCATGTGTAGACATAAAGATATTGATGCTGCCTACTTATGTCAAACATATTCAAAAATCCCGAAACAATTGATAAGAGATAATTGTAATCTGATTGTGTTATTTAAACAAGATGAAATTAATCTAAAGCATATATTTGAGGAACACGTATCCCCAGACATAACCTTCAATGAATTTAAAACCTTATGTTCAAAGTGTTGGATTAATAGGTACGGAACGGTAGTTATCGTAAAAGATTTTCCCATTAACAATGGTCGCTATCGAATGGGTTTCGATAAGTATATAAAAATTTGTTAATTTGTGTTAAACGTCACTGTATGGAATGATGTCAGACGATCGAGTTGCTGTGGCTACACATAAACGAAAAGTTGCTGAACTAACGCGTGCTATACGAAAAAAATATTTAGCATTGAAATTAAATCGAACGAATGTGGACGATTCAATCAATAAACTTTTTAAACCAATAACCGATCCGTTAAAAGAAATTGCTTTAAAAAAAACTACTAGTGCTGCTGCTGCCGCCCCCATACAAGTAAAGAATGAATCATTTATTAAAAAAGAATATAAGACGCATCCTACTAGTACTAAATTTCTCGATTTAGAAGATGTTGCCGAGTTTAATGAGCCCAGTATAATAGAGGAACCTAATTTATCACCGAAACGTTCCACTGAACCGACCATCGAATATTCACAGGATGTAATAGATGAATATCTGGATCAGTATCCATCAATAAGTCATACTTACGTTAAAGATTACTGGACAAATAGCGATAAAATTGATAGAAAATATGGTCCTACATATGATAGTGAACAAGATAATTGGACACTTGGTAATAGAAGAATTTCCTTTGATGTTAAAACCGGTGCTATCATGTTGTTATCGGAGAAAGACTTTTCGGGAGGATATGTGAAAGGAACGCCAGGACTTTATCAATTAATATTTTATTCCGATCCATCGTACGCTCCCGATGATCTCGTAAACTATAAAACCATATTAGAACATACGGGTGCGCACTTGAATAGTAGAGGACATTTAAAAGGAGATAACAGTATAAAATGGTATAACATTATAAAACCTTTGATTAAAACCTTAGAAAAAAGTAAAAAATCCAGTCTCTCAAGTTTAGTTCAACATTTCGCCTCTTCATCACCGAAAGAAGGTAAAGGAATGCATTTAGAATATAATAATGCACCTATAGAATATATTTATTGGGACGATCCCCGAGAGCTTATTACTAGATTGAGATTGCTTATCGCATCTAAAGAGGCAGGAAATACTTCACATAACAATGAGATTGTTGCCATAATGAATGAATTAAGGGAGGCTAATATGATAAAATAAGTTTACACATCCACACGAATGCCATTTCAATGATGAGTGTTGATAAATTCGGACGTCATTCACGTTCGCGTGCATTTGCATTCAAACCATCTATTATACGATTACCGCACACCTCTGATGGCAATTTAGATATTGAACATTTAAAGTTATGCAATGTTAAGGGGCCAACAATTGATGAAGATGCCGCAAACAAAAAGTATGTCGATTCTATGATAACAAACCTTTCAAAATCAATAGATCGAATATTGGAGAACGTTAAAAATATGTCTGATGCTATGGTAGATATGCAAAATAATATTAATGAAAATATGCAGTTTATTTCGAAACAAGAACAACAAACTACAGATTGGGTGACAAAAAAGTATGTTGACGATTCTTTGCAAAAAAGTATTGAAAACGCAAATAATAAATTATCAATAGAGCTTAAGTTATTTCTTAGAAATAACCTTGTTGATAATTATTCAGAGATTAGAAAAAATATTAAAAACCTTGAACAAAATGTAAAGAAGAATCAAGAGCAAATTATCAAATTAATTGCAGTATCAAGAACTACTTTTACGCCTACACCATAAATAGTAAAATTATAAATCAGTCTATTTATTATCATGCCAATCGCGTCGGCGATTACGTCACCGGAGAAGATTCAACTTGTTAATGAACTTCATAAATATGCACGAAAAAATTATCCGAGACGACGTACCGTCATCAAAGGACTAGATGATTTATGGCAAATGGATTTAGCTGAAATGAGTCGCTATGCACCGCAAAACAAAGGTTTTAAAATGATTATGGTTGTCATTGATTGTTTTTCAAAATTTCTATGGACTAGACCGCTAAAAACGAAAACCGGTGAAGAAATTACCAAAGCATTCGAAGACATTTTATCGCATACGAAACATCGCCAGCGTCGTCCGAAAAATTTACAAACCGATCAAGGTACGGAATTTTTTAACGCAAAATTTAAAAATTTAATAAAAAAGTATTCCATTAATCATTATAATACGTTTAGTGTTAAAAAGGCTTCTATAGCAGAACGGGTAATACGTACTTTAAAAGAAAAATTATACAAGTATTTCAGTTTAAACGGAACCTATAAATGGATTGATTATTTACCCAAGTTAACTCAAGAATATAATAATACGAAACATAGCAAAACGAAACTTAAACCAAAGGATGTGAACAAGACTAATGAAAAGATTCTTTTAACGAAAAGATATTCATATCTGAAAATTGCCGGACCGCGAAAATTACAAGTCGGTGATGTTGTACGCATAAGCAAAGCAAAGCATGTGTTTGAGAAAGGTTACACACCAAATTGGTCTACTGAACATTTTAAAATCATTAAAGTTAAAATAACCAATCCCGTTACATATTTGTTGGAAGATATGCGTGGTCAACCAATCATCGGAGCTTTTTACGAAGAAGAATTACAAAAGGTTAAAAATCCTGACATTTATCTCGTTGAAAAAGTGTTGAAGCGAAAAGGTAGAAAACTTTATGTCAAGTGGTTGGGGTTTGACATTACGCATAACAGTTGGATAGATAAGGATTCGCTTAAATAACAAGATTAACAATACATCTCAGTCAGTTGTATAAAATGTGTTCAACGTATAGTTCATCATCATCCTCCGGATGTACTTCAGAAAGTTCTTATAGCGATAAACAAATGGATAGTGATTATTATAAACAAATTGATCAAGTCTCCAAAAAAATGTGTGAAAACGCAATCGATTTTGAGCATACTTTACTGTTGTATAAAGAGTATTCGACTGGAACAGCGACAGTAGGAAGCGGTCTTAGTCCTGCGAGAAAATTTGAACCTGCAATTGTTTTAAGTCAACCCTTTCGACCTCATCAGCAAATGTCTTTTGATACATTCGAATGGTTAGATCTTATGTCAATGTTGAAAGTTTTGCTTAAAAATTTTTTCGATGACTCACTTCCTCAATTTCCTGATGAATATGATTCTGTTGAAAATCTATGTGGAAGAAATTGTAAAGTAACTCAATATATAATGGATGATACAAAATTTCTAAGTATAAATAAAAAAAACGTTTGTATCGAATTGACAAAAGACCAAGTTTATTATTTGATTGATATAGATGAAAATTTGTTGTGCTATTACATTGAAGAATTGAATAATGTTAATTTTAACAATTACTACTTTCAAGTATTAAACATAATCAAACCGTATTTTGAAGACTATGAAGAAGAAGAAGAAGTTTGGAAGAATATATTAAACTTGACTGATCCATTATTGGCTAATGCTCTCAGAGAATTTATTTATTTTTATAAACATAAATTTATAAATGCCTTACAAGGATTTAGTGTAGAATAAATTTTATATAAATAAATCGTCTTTTCTTTTATACCTCTCATTCTCATTCGATATGTCGATAAAGATAGTTGTGTCGTTGTTGCTCTCAATATTATTGGTAATTCATTGTGAACATATAAATCAAGAAGATGCTATTTCTTTTCTAAAACAATATGGTTACATAACCTCTGTTAGTAATAATAATAGTTTAGAAAATTTCGAATCGTATTTAATCGAGTTTCAAGAAAAATTTAATTTACCTGTTGATGGTACCTTAAATGATGAAACTGTTCGATTAATGAAGCGACCAAGATGTTCTAATTATGATGAAAATATTGGATATGTTGATGCATATACGGTACACGGAAAATGGAATAAAACTAATTTAAAATGGCATTTTCCATCAGTATCAAGAAAGTACATTACAGTAGCCGCAAAAGCTTTCGAAATTTGGGCTAAAGATTCAAAGTTTACATTTACCAATGTTAAAATAGCTATGCCAAAACCGGATATTACCATAACCCTCGGAAATAAACGTCATAGTTTTCGAACAAGTTGTTCGGGTAAAGCTGAATGTCCACAGAATTTTGATGGACCTGGAAAAGTTTTGGGTCATGCCTATTATCCAAGGGACGACAGCAATTGCATTGAGATTCATCTTGATTCTGATGAAAATTGGAATTTTAGCTTGAATATCACGAATGTTCCGGATAACGAAAACAGTTTATTGGCAGTTTTAGTTCATGAGATAGGTCATACATTAGGTTTGGGTCATAGTGGCATTGAAAATGCTATAATGTATCCATGGTATCAAAGCGATATATCCTCATTACATGAAGACGATAAAATGGCTCTTGAAGCACTTTATGGCCCTATACCAACACGTCGTTATCTGCCAATTAACCCTACTACTACTACTACTACTACTACTACCAGTACTACAACACCCCCACCACCTCTACCTACTTCAGCCAATTTATGTATCCTTAAATCACCTGATTTTATCTTTCTCGCTAGCACCGCATCGTTTCCCAATTATCGTTTATATATTGGAAGCGGTCGTAAGTTATGGAAAATTGATCTTAATGATATGCGAATACCACAACATTTTGATTTAATTGAATCATATCTTCCTAAAGAAATAAAAACATCTACTATAACTCACATTTTTCAAAATGCTGTAGGAGATCTGATTACCTATGCTAATGGAAGATGTTATGCAGCCTCGTTCCCAGAATTACATATTCAACATGATTTTATTTTACCATTATCTAAAGACGTTCTAATAAATGCTATATTTCAAACAAATAGTGGAAGCATTTTTATATTTTACGATAACACTTCATACATTGAGTTTCTGGAAACACCTCAAGAAATACGTAATCGTGGACGAATAACAGATAAATTTCCTGGGCTTCCATCCGGTATTACGTCAGCGTTTAGATTTACAGATGGTTACATTTACTTTTTTCAACAAGATACTTACTATAAATTTAGTGAATATACACGAAAAGTTGTTGCAGCAGGTCCCTTTAATTGGAATCTCTTTGGTATTCCATGTCCTGAAGACAGCTTAAAAGAACAATTAAAAACTTTACTGTCAAAAATAATATCTTTTTATGAATAAAAAAAATGCTTATTAAGAATTACGTTTTTTATTAAAACAATATTTTATAAAGTAGTATATTTCATATTTTCTTCTTCTTCTTCTTCTTCTTCATCTTCTTCTTCTTCGTCTACTAGAATGTCATCATTATCCACATCATCGATAAGATATGAGGGTAAATATTTCTTCATTCTGCGTAGATACCCTTCAAACTCTAACTTTTTAAGTATATTTACCAAGCAGCATATACAAATAATTCCATCTACGTAATCGTTCATGACTTGAGATCCTTTACGATATCGAGCAGTTAATATTTGACATTCCTCTTCTGTATACATTCGACCCATACCATATACACTTTCACGTTCGTAAATTCTTTCTTGCTTAAACAAATGCCATGATAAGTCTCGCAAGAGATTTTTAAGATTATTCACTTTTGTTTCACTACTAGTTGCCATTTTTTTATTTTTCAACTGACTTTGCATATCTATAAAACTTCTATATATGCATGAAGATAAAGGAGAGAGGGGATTTAAAATAACCTCGATTTAAAAAATATTCTTAACCAATATTTTGAGCTTTAGTAGCTGATGCTGCTGCTGCTGCTGCTGCTCAATATGTCGCTATTTTTTTTTTTTAATAATCTAATATTGAGGTATAACAACCTTGTTGTTGAGTCCCATCTCTAACATTATAAAAGGGTTATCTCCGCCGCGACTTCGATAGCAGGCGCTCTCGAACTCATGAAGGTCGTCGCAGCCTCAAAGGCGGGCGACACGCGCGCTCGCGGACCACACCCTCTCCCAGCTGAGAGCATCGTCGTGAGGTTGAGGCGGCCGGCGGCGCGCGGTTTCCAGCAGTGAGGGCGGCCGTCGGCGGCGCGCGGATTCCAGCAGCGAGGGCGGCCGTCGGCGGCGCGCGGATTCCAGCTGAGCATCGGTGGTCGGCGGCAGCGTGCGCGCGCGGACCCCGGTTTCAACGGCGGCTGAGTCGGTTGCGAGCATCCGTCGTCAGCACACCTAGTTCAAAAACATGAGCGATTCCACAGTGATCCCGACGACGACGCCGTCGAAGCCGCTGGAAACCGTCTCCGGCTGCGATGCTGCTGCTGCCTCCGCCGCTAAATCAGTAAGTTTTTTTTTTTTCGTTTTTATTTTAATTTTAATTTTTTTTTTTTTTAATTATTGCAGTCATTTAAAAGCAGTGTGGAGAAAATGATGGGCTGCGGCGATTTTCCTCAAGCCGAATTGATTGAACTAGAAGCAGAAGAAGAGGAAGAAGGTGGATTTGTGATTAAAAATGGCAATACGTTTCTATTTGTATTATATTGAATAAAAAAAATAAATCTCTTATTATTGGTTTAATTATGAATGCATGCATAGGCAACCAACATTACGCTACAACGTAAACGGGATTGTCTATGCATCAATTAAAAGTGTCTGCGCTGGACTCCACAGTGCCGGCGTCAGCGGTGACGCTCGCTGGAATAATTTTCTGGGGGGTGGGCCTCAAAAGCCTCATTTTTTAGAGGCCACTTTTTAGAGGTGGCTCTTCCAAGAATCAAGGCTCACGGGGCGAACCATTTTCCAAGACCACTTTTCCAAAAAAAAAAACCATCAACGGCACTTTTAAGGCCATTTTCAAGGTCGGGGGCGGCGGAGGTGGACATTTTCCAAAGGCTGCTCTTCCACAAGCATCAAGACCACTTTCAAGGCCCATTTCAAGGCCGGGGGCGGTGGTAAAGAAAATTTTCCAAAGCCATTTTCCGAGGAAACTTTTCCAAAACCACCAAGGTCACTTTAAAGGCTATTTTCAAGGTCAAATTTGAGCCAGTATCCGCCTTGTATCACTACTGGCTTGGACAGTGATGATCCACTCACAGTAGAAGAAGCACTGTCAAGACCAGATCGAGATAAGTGGAGAGAAGCAATTGTGAAGGGTTAGTGAGATATTGTGCGCATTTAGTGGCGAAGAGTTTCTCGCAGCAACCAGGGGTAGATTACGATGAAACTTTTTCACCTGTCATAAGACATTCTAGTTTAATATTGCTTTTTTCTCTTGCTGTAAAATTAAGATTGGACATCAGTCATTTAGACGTAAAAACTGTTTTTTTTTTTTGAATGGGCATTTAAAGGAAAAAGTGTACATGCAAATGCCAGATTGTTTTGAAGTTTCAGATAAAAGTAAATGTTTAAAATTAAATAAAGCCATATATGGGCTTAAGCAGTCCTCCAGAGCATGGAATGACCAGGTAAATAATGTTCTATTGGAATTGAATTATAAAAAATCTGAATATGAACCTTGTATTTACACTAAGAAAAAGGATCATATGATTATAATTGTTGCGGTTTATGTAGATGATTTTTTTGTTTTTTCTAGTGATGAAAGTGAAACAAAGGAGTTGAAAAAGGTACTTAGCTCTAAGTTCAGTATTAAAGATTTGGGCAGAATCAAAGAATGTTTGGGCATGCAGATAGATTTTGATCCAGAAAATCATGTAACTTTAAGTCAGAAAAATTATATTATTAAGTTACTTGAGAAATTTAACATGTCTGATGCCAAAACAGTCAAAACGCCTATGGATATTAAGTTAAATTTTGAGGAAGATTATACAGATGAAAATATTAGAGCTCGGTATCCATTTCAACAGCTGATTGGTAGCCTCATGTATTTATCTGTTCTAACGAGACCAGATATATCCTATACTGTTAGTTTTTTGAGCCAGTTCAATAATATTTACAATGAGAACCATTGGAAAAGTGCCAAACGAGTTTTACGTTATTTAAAAGGTACAATGAATCATTGTTTAAGATTTTCAAGGAGTGATTTAGAATTACAAGGTTTTGTGGATGCCGATTGGGCAAGTAATAAACTAGATCGTAGATCCTACACTGGATATGCTTTCAAACTTTGTGGTTCTGTGATCTCCTGGGAGAGCTCAAAGCAAAAAACTGTAGCTTTATCCAGTACCGAGGCAGAATACATGTCAATTGCTGAGGCTGCCAAAGAAGCCGTTTACTTAAGAGGTTTATTGATAGAATTAACTGGAGATACAAATTGTGTCACCTTGTTAAACGACAATCAAAGTGCAATAAATTTATGTCATAATCCAGTCTATCATAAACGAAGTAAACATATAGATGTACGTCACCATTTCATTAGGGAATTGGTTTCAAATTCTGTTGTAAATGTTGTATATTTACCCACAGATATTATGCCTGCAGATGTTCTCACCAAAAGTTTAGGTGGAGAAAAGCATAATAAATTATTAGATTTATTAGGAATAAAAAGTTTGTAAATTTCTTTTTTGTTGATAAGTGGGGGTGTTGAAAATATATCAACAGAAAGGAAATAGCGTGGTGCCATCTATTGGTATATTGACCATGCTGTGTTGTCATAGATATAATAAATTATATAGTCTTGTGTTGAATCTCTAAGAGTGTGTATGTACCTTTTTTTTTGGCTCTGCTCAATAGATTCTACAATAAGTGAAAAAAAATACAAATGTTTAACATGCGAAAAATCATTTTCTCAAAAAGGTTGTTTAGACAGACATTTACTTGTTCATACAGGTGAAAAAAATTGCAAGTGTTCAGTCTGCAAAAAATCCTTTTCTTTAAAAACCACTTTAAATCTGCATTTACTTGTCCATAGTGGTGAAAAAAATTTCAAATGTTCCGTTTGTGAAAAAATGTTTTCTCGAAAAGGCACTTTAAACCGACATCTACTTGTTCACACTGGTGAAAAAAAAATTAAGTGTTTTATTTGCGAAAAATCATTTTCTCGAAAAGGCGATTTAAACAAACATTTACTCATTCATTCTGGCGAAAAAAAATACAAGTGTTCCGTTTGTGAGAAATCATTTTCTGATAATAGCAATTATGCCAGGCATTTGCTCGTTCATACTAATGAAAAGAATTTCGAGTGTTTCATTTGCAAAAAATCATTTTCCCGAAAAAGTCATTTAAACCAACATTTACCTATTCATACCGGCGAGAAAAATTTTAAATGTGCCGTTTGCGAAAAATCATTTTCTCAAAAAGGCAATTACGACAGGCACATGCTTGTTCATGGTAATGAAAAAAAATTTGAGTGCTTCATTTGTAAAAAATTATTTTCTCAAAAAAGCCATCTAAATCGGCACGTTCTTATTCATACTGGTGAAAAAAAATTTAATTGTTTTATAAATCAAAAATCTTTTTCCGATAATCACGATTAGGCCAAGCATTTGTTTGGTTATAGCAGTGAAAAAAATTAAAATATTTAACTTTTGAAAATCATTTTGTCAAAAAGGCTGTTTGTGAAAAAATTAAGTTCCCAATATGTTTTCAAAAATTGGATTCAAATAAGCATTTAGTAGTTTCAAACTGGTAAAAATAATATAAACTACATAATTTATGTATTTTTTTTAAATACAATTAATACTACATATTGGTGTAAAATAGTTTTTTTATAAAAATCGCTTTAAAGACCAATTATTTACATATTTAATACAATGTATTTATATGAAGTAGCCCTTTAAAATAAACAAATTAACCTCTAACAGTGTTTTACTATTAAAACTATAAAAAAAAGAACTCTTTTCTTATTATTTTTAGTCACATTGGAAAATTAAATGTTGTTATATATTCTTGTATGTATATTAGTTTGTTAGTCTTATGATATCTAAAGTGTTTGCCAAGAATTATATCATACTCTTTCAAAAATTACCCCAAAATAAAATTTTTGGCTGGGTTCACATTTCAAAACTTCAATGCTTTGTTTCTGCTTTAAAACTACTGCTACACACTTTTAATATTAGAAGAGTGAAAAATAAAATTGGAGGAGGCAAGATTATAATCGAGAGAAAGGGCGAAAAAAATAGAAATAGAGAAACAAAGAATCCAGTTAGATTTAACTGAAACAGTTGATAACTCAGTTGTTGCAATCACGAATGATAATGGATTCTTATATAAAAAAAAGGTATTAATAAAACTTTTTTTATGCATATACTTATTTCATTTAAACAGGTACAATTTTATAATTGGTCAATAAAGACACCTACTTTAAGCATAGATTGTAAATTTTATAATAGTTTCTGGTTTTTGTGAAAATCCAAAAATATTTGCAAATAGTGCAACAACTTTTTGAATCTCTATTTAACAATCACTCTTAACAGTTTTTACTGAATTATTAAACAGCTGTTGGTGGAGTAGTCACTTGCTCCTCCTCTAAATGGGTCAATTAGAAATCGATTAGACCATATGTAGGCCTCTATATACAATACATATGTTATATTATCTTCGAAAAAAGGTTTTAGTGAACAGAATTGAAAAAAATCCAATTGGTTTCATCCTAATTAAACAAGAAGCAAATGAAGAAACGCTGCCAAAATACTTAGACAATTTGAACGATTTTAAAAAGAAAGATTTTAGAGAAGACGGCTTTCTTCACACCAGTAGAGAGGAATGAGAGTCTTCAGTAAAAAGACACTCATTGGATAAAAGAAAATACATATGCACAACTTGTAACAAATCATTTTCTCAAAAACTTTATTTAAAACGGCATTTATTAGTTCATGTTGGTAAAAAGAGATTTAATTGTTCAATTTGTGAAAAATCGTTTTCCCGCAAGTCATTTAAACGAGCACTTACTTCTATATAGTGGCGAAAAAAAATTTAAGTGTTCAACTTGCGAAAAAGCTTTCTCTTAAAAAAGCAACTTAACCCAGCATTTGGTTGTTCATAGTAGTGAAAAAAAGTTTAATGTTCCATTTGCGAAAAAACGTTTTCTCAAAAATGCAATTTAAACCAACATTTATCTATTTATACTGGTGAAAAAAATTTCAAGTGTACCATTTGTAAAATATCGTTTTCTCAAAAATCCAATTTAACCCGGCATCTACTTGTTCATTCTAGTGAAAAAATATGAATGTTTTATATGCGAAAAATCATTTAAACCAGCATTTACCTGTTCATTATTTTATTTTAATATATATACGAAAAAAATAGAGTCAATATCTAAAAAATATTTATTTCAAAAGACTGACTCACACAAGCATTTACTACTTCACAGTGGCTCCCTTTTTTTTCGAAAAAATATTTTTGGTACCCAATTAATACTATGAATTATAAAGATTATAAGCACTTGGTAGGTAAAAAGTGGATTATTTTTGACTTCTAATAATAACTTATTAAAACTATTTAACCCAAAACTTATTTTAAATTACCTACATTAGTTTCCTTTTTATATCTATTAACCACTCCAATTTATATTTTTCAAGGTAATTTTTGCATATTTTGTTATGCATATATTTATAAAAAATTGGTATTGTGTAATTTAATTTTTTAATGTTTTAGTGAACAGAATTGAAAAAATTAAGTCGGTTTCATCCTAATTAAAGCAATGGTATTGTTTTAAATATACCAAATATGCCGCTAACAATTTTACTATATAATGAAAATGTAAATGTTGCTGTAATGTTTTTAGCACAATGGTGAGTTGCCTCAACAATTTTGGTAATACATGGATTAGCTCTCATAACTGGCCTTCAAAATCACCCGATTTTTACCTTGTACATTGTGAGGGGTTTAAAATCCAAAGTGTATTGTTCTGAAATAAATTCTACGGACGAGCTTATTAGAAGAATACAAAAAGTAAGCAGCGAAATGAAGAACTATTTACATTTAATTCAAAAATCAGTACGAAATATTTTAGAACAAGCAAGGAATTGTATAGGACACTTTGGGCAAAAATTGAACTTTATAACATTTTAGAAGAGAATGACTTAAATGTAAACAAATATCTTTCTATGCTTGGGAAATACGGTTTTGTACCGTACATATTAAACCCCATCCGTGTTACCCCTGAAACTGTTTCCTGCCTGGATCATATATTCCTGAAAAAAGCATACAACAACAAAGAAAACTTTAATTATAAATCCTATATACTTAACTGTCACATTACTGACCATTACCCAATTAGTTTAAATATTAATAAACCAGATATAAAAAAAATAATAAACTCCTCTGAAAAAATCATATCTAAAATTAATTTTAATAAACTACAAACATACTTAAAAAATGAAGCCTGGGATGATTGTTTACAATCAAATGATCCTCAAATCGCTTTTGATCTATTCAATGATAAATTTAACAATTACCTTAAACTATCCACCAGTATTAAAAAAAATCTAAAAAAAAG